>OY759265.1:32227485-32827485 GCA_963662155.1 Lamellibrachia columna
ACCTTATTATGCAGTAAAGATATTTAAATTATGTGGGACAACACTACCGTCTAACGAGATGTTGACTCGGAAATGTGGCTAGTTTGCTGAAGATAAAATTCACAAGTCCAAAGTATGTTTGTATATGAGCTTTTATAGTAAGCCAATTGTTTATATGCAAGAATACATTATATATGAAATATTATGCATATATAATATATAAAATGTTGTCCTCTAGTGTAGGGGGTTTTACAACTCTCTTATGATACCACTTGCTGCACCGGTCACAATTAAGCCACAATGTCACCAAAAACATCAGGAAGGCCACAAGGGCATATAGAAGCGCTATTGAAAATTTTACCATGTCCATTTTGATTTCATTGAGTAGAGATGTTTTGGGAAAAGGGATAAACCTTTTTTATTTTAGATGTAACTAAATGTTTTCTACAGTTTATCATGTCAAAGTTCCACGACCGTGATTGTATTTCCAGTACTTTATAACCATTTATACAAAATTCAATAATGTTGGCTATGGCAAATATACCACAATCTATCGTGTCTGGTACATAGGAACTAAAAATATAGTAAAACACAACAATATCTAGCTAATAATTTAAATTGGGCATTAATTAAAGTTTGCCCATCAAATATATATATATATATATATATATATATATATATATATATATATATATATATATATATATATATATATATATATATATATAGTGTGAAGTTAGTACATTAGTGTTGTTTAACTGTAAACAAAACATGGAAATTATATAGCAATGAACAGTGTTAACAAGTCATCAGTTTTCTCTTAAATTTCATGTTAACCGGTCCAATAAAAAAATCCAGATCCAATGAACTACTCACACTGACAAACAAATCGAGCTAAAATGAAATACTTATCAGTTAGATCAATCACAGTTAAAAGACTAGCAAAGCTTTTGAATTCCTCATCTTGCTGTGAGGTAATTGTGTTCAATAACAATGGTGTTTACCTTTACCGTTAGCCAAGTGATTCTATCCTTTCTTGCCCTTAATAGATTGGTAACATTCTAACTACACATTTATATTTGTTATTTAGCCTTTATTTTAAAGTTGTTAAAATGTTCATAAAATAAATCACAATTAATGTACAGTACAATAGGAAATTACGACAACAATAACAACGCATGTAAGGAGGGAGCACAGAGATCGTATGAATTCTTGTTAATTCTTGCCCACCTTTTCCGCTTTATCTGCCCTTTTTTGCCTACCTTTTAGTTTGTCCCGTAAAAATTAAACAAACAGCAATGTTGAAGCTATATTTTTCAGTCAAAGATTGGTGGATGTTTGGAATTCATTGCCTGACAATATTATATAGATCTGCAAGCTCTGTCAAGTTTGTTGATTAATTTGAAGACAGTAGCAGTGAGGTCACGGTAGAGTGCAATCTTCTGAACCCTGATTGGGCAATCTTCCTAAATTCTGCTCAACAAAGGAAGGCTGTGATACATTCTCATGTTTCTTCCAAGACTAGGTCGATAAACTACATAAACAACATGTTTGACATCGGATGTCCCGCAGGGTTCGGTGCTTGGACAGTTGCTATTCTCGCTGAATGTCCAACCCATCGGTGATATAATCAGAATGCATGGACTTTGCTTTCATCATTATGTGGATGATCTGCAGTTGTATTGTCACTTTGATCTCATTGCAACAGCGACATATGGAGGACTGCCTTGATGTCATCAAACATTGGATGACATTAAATTGCTTCTGCCCCCAACAATGTTAGTAGTGTGGCAACTTGGACACCACTATCCTTCTCCATTGCTTTCATGTAGAAATCATACTGTTCTACCCACTTCTGCCAACTGTTGCCTACTTCCGAGCCTAGTGATCCCGCTTCTAACACCATGTCAAGTTTGTTGATTAACTTGAAGACAGAAGCAGACTTAACAAAGTAATCATGTTTAATCATGACACAGTAGCATACACACATGTGCTCTGACCTACTTAAGTCATCTGTCCTCCCCTCCTGGATGATCTGCAGTTTTTCTTATTGATGTCACCTTCCATACTTGTAAACTAAGTTAACTAACATCATATAACACACCTCTTTAATTAAGATCAAAAATTACACAGGGAAATAAACTAAGGCTAAATCCGGACCCATGTTTCAATGTCCATTGTCCACAGTTACTATTCATAACAGTGATCACTTAATCAAACAAATAAATCATAACAAAAGACAAACGTCTACAAATTACTGTCTATTCACTGTAACGTAGTGGTGGTTGTACCACTCGCCCACATCAGGTGGTCTGCACGTTACTCTAGGAGACACTATTGCCATCCCCGTCGATTGGACTTGCACTGTTCTTATAAGGTTCGACTTCCTGATTCTGAGGAAGTGGCTCAGTTGGGCGAACTAGCTGTTCTGCAGATCTTTGATCTTCTTGATGATGTAATCCATCTCCTTACTGATGTTTATCTGTGTCCTGTTTCTCCTTAATATATAGCCATTTGCCAGCTGGACCCAGTTTGACTGGAATGCATTAGCATGGCGGACTACCTGGGCCGGCATCCACTTTTTTCTTTTCTAATTCAGACCAGCTGCCCAGTAGCACCTCCCTGAAATGAGTAGACCTGCTTTTATATGCTCTGGTGCCTTGCCTCTTTTCGAGCCTCCATTAAATCTCAGATGAGTGTGTTCAACTGTTGGTTTTAATGAATCTGTATGGCAGTGCAGACTAGAACGCATGTTTCTACCCTGTAGAAGTACTGCCAGTGAAGGAAAGCCATCACCAACTGGGGTGCTTCTGATTGCTACAAGTGTCTCTGCAAGGGTCTTTCCCTCAGCAAACATCTTATTGAGCAAGTTCTTTATGGTTTGCATGTAACATTCTGCTTGGCCATTGCTACATGGGTAGCAAGTGGCCATGTTGACATAACATGTTCAGTGCTTAGCCATTTCATAAACAGCTGGAACTCATGGCTACCGAACTGTGGGCCGTTGTCAGTCACAAGTTTCTCAGGAACGTCGAAGTCAGTGAACTGTCTCTCTAGTTCATTTATCATGTCACTGCTCTTAGTCTCATTGAGAAACACTATGTAGTAGCCCACACATAGCAAGTATGATCGACCACTTAGCTCAAAGAGGTCTGATCCTACCATTTGGTAGTGATACTCGGGTACTTCATGAGGCTGCAGTGGCTGGTTTGTGTTAGCTCTTCTGTTCTCCTGGCACAGTGAACAACTCTCCACCATATCTCTGATTTGATCTGCAATGCCAAAATGTCCACTGTGAACTCCCATAATTTGGGGGTCTCATTAATGTAGGTAGCTGAGAAGGGAGGACTGCGTGAGGAGGGACATGAGAAGATTGGGGGAGGATGAAAGATGGAGAGAGGGAGCGGCCGATAGAAAACTATGGAAAGAAAGAACAGAAAGAGTGACTCGACAATATTGTACCTGACCCTCAGCCCTGTACAGCAGGGAACAAGGAGGAAGAGCACATTAATGTAGGTACAACCAGCTGCTGGTATTTGAATACTAGTCCATTGTACTCAACTAGACTGTCTTTGGTTTTCTAGTAGGGCTTAACAGTATCTGCACAGTGCATCCTATTCTGCGACCATCCACTTTATATCACATCAACTGGTGCTATCAGTGTTGCGTCATCTCTCATTGCTGCTTTCATGTTCTCCCTATCCAATTCTGAAGGAATCTGGAATTCATACAGGGCATGGATCTGCTCCCATTCAACATTGTCAGTGTCATAGAGTTCCTGCAATTATGCTCGACTCAGGGCATCTGCAATAACCAGATCTTTTCCCGGTCTGTATACCAGTTCAACGTCATAGTGAAGACACTTCACTCTCATTCTTTGTAACCGAGGAGAGATGTCAGCAATTGGCTTTCACATTATTCCAAGGAGCAGTTTGTGATCTGTCTCTACAACAACCGTCTGATCATATACATACGGGTGGAATCTTTCTAGCCAAAACTGTATGGCCAGTAACTCCTTTTCTATCTGAGCATAACATTTCTAAGTGTCTGTCAGAGTACGGGAACTCCACTGGCATGCCATACTGTGATGAGACTGGTTTGTTTGTGTCAAACAGCTTGAGAACCTCAGGTGAGTTAACACCCTGCTTGGTATGCTGCAAGGCCTGGCTATGCATTGTGTCCCACACCTATGCTGTGTATTTGCTGGTTAAATCACTCAGTGGAACCATTAGTGTTGACAAGTTTGGCCAAAACTTTGCCAAGTATGTTATCATGCCCAGCACTCACCTGACGCCTGCTTGTTTGTTGGTATAGGCATGTCATTGATGGCTCTCGTTTTGGATGGATCTGGCTTTAGCAAGTCTACCAATATCACATGTCCCAGATATGAGACCTCTTGTTGAATGTGCATTTGCTGGCATTCAGGCGCAAGTTTACCTCTGAACAGCATTCTTTCTCTGTCGCTCTGTGTATTAGGAAGTCATCAAAATATATTTCAACACCACCATTGTCACTGAACAGTTCTGTGATCGTTCAGTGGAAAACTTCAGGAGCTGATTTCACGCCAAATGGTATGCATAAAAAATTATCGCGTCCAAAATGGAGTAGCTACTGTGGTGAGATAACTTCTCTCGTCATTCAGCTGCATTTGCAGGAAACCCAAAGTTTCATCCAATGTTGTGTAGTATGTTAGAAACGTGAACCTGGTGTCGAAGCCATAGGAATTTCTACATTCACGCATGGGTGCAGGGCTGACCACAACAAGCAACAACCAATTTGCCGAATAATAGGAAGGACATGGGAGAATCTTATTCGTCTTAAGCACTTGAAAGAAAAAACATTTATCTAACTTTCTGTTGTCTCCTTTGTTTATTTTCCATGTTTCACTTCCATACAACAACACTGGTTTAACAAGTGTGTTAAAAAGCCTCAATTTGTATATGTTTGAACTCCGTATTTGCTTTAGCTTCATGAAGGATACTCTAGCTTTACGAATTCTGTTAACAATGTCATTACCGCCTCCTCCTTGCTTACTGACGTTAACACCCAGGTAGTTATACTTGTCCACTTCCTTTAGTTCTTGATCATCAGTTTTCTGTTTTTGCATTTGCTGTTTATCCTCAGTACTTGAGTTTTCTTTTTGTTTATTCTTAGTCCTGTCCTTGCTGCAAATTGATTCAGTTGTCTTGTCTTTGTTTGCATGTGTGTGTAGCATGATGACATGCTATGTCGTTGGCAAAGTCCAGGTCCTCTAGTTTTGACGTGAAGTTCCATCTTAACCTGTTATCCTGCTGTTGTGTTTCTCATTATCCAGTCCACTACCATCAAGAAGATAAATCCAGACATTACATCACCTTGTTTAACTCCGGTTTTGACCTTGAACCACTCAGATTCCTCACCTTTATCTAGCACTGCACATTCACTATCTTTGTATAACATCTGAACCATGTGGATTATCTTGCATGGAATTTCATGGCTCTCCATGATTTTCCACAGACTCTCAGTGCAATGAGTCAAACGCTTTTTCAAAGTCCACAAACATGATGTATAGAGTTTCCTGCCATTCCACTACATGTACTATAATTTTTTGCAAAATAAATATTTGTTCTACTGTGCCTCTCCCACTTCTGAAACTTGCTTGTTCGTCTCTCAACTTGCTGTTAACTCCATTTCTTATTCTGTCAATGAGAACTCTTCCAAATACTTTACTAGGAACAGATGTCAAAGTACTTCCTCTTCAATTCTCGCACTCTGTAAGGTCACCTTTCATCGGTATTTTAATGATCAGTACCTGCTTCCATGTTTTTGGCACTTTCTCTTGTTCCTAAAATGTTCTGAATAAGTTTACAAGCCACTTCTCTGTTGTATTCATGTCTGCTTTTAATAATTCTGCTGTAATTTCATCCTTGCCCCCTGCTTTCCCGTTTTTCAGCTTCCTTAGCACTGTTCTAATTTCTGCTTTTGTTATTGGGCAGTGCTGATTTCATTTATGATCGGATCTATCTCCACATCTGTTCCATGATCATCAGGGATAGGTCTATTAAGGATTTCCTTAAAGTGTTCTTTCCATCACTCCCTTCTGGCCAATCCTTCCGTTATTAAATTTCCACATTTTTCTTTCACTGCATTTGTTGTCTTACATTTGTTATTACTGAGGGTTTTGTAATATCATACACTTCTTTCATTCTTCCGTTACGTGCTGCTTCCTCTGCTTCCATGGCAAGGTGGTCCACCCAATTCGTCATGCTCTTCTTCACTTCTTTGTCTTTATACCTATATTTATCCATGTAATTCTGCTTAATCCTCTCTGACTTTGTCTGCTCAATATTGTTCTTCCGTTGTTTTCTCTCTTCTACTAGCTCCCATGACTCCTTGCTGATCCATGGTTTTTGCCCTTTCTTTTTGTACCCCAGTACTTCTTGAGCTATTTCTTTGTATGCGTCCTCAAAGTCCTGCCATTGTTTCTCAACTTCTTCATCTGTTTCGTCACAGTAATATAGCATATTTGTTGCGCAACTTCACAGAGAATTGTGCTTTAATGGCTGGTTGCTGTAACTTAATTATATAAAATTTCTCTCTGATCGCCTTGTTCTTTTGTTTTCTCTTTAGTTTCAGCTTGATTTTTGATCGCACTACTTGGTGGTCGCTCACAATGTCTGCTCCTCTCCTGGCCCTAGTGTCCATTACTGATGTCTGGTGTTGCCTGCTCACTAACACATGGTCTATTTGATTCTTTGTCCTTCCTCCTGGAGAAGTCCATGTCTGCTTATATATCAGTTTATGTGGGAAAATGGTACATGTAACCACAAAGTTATTAAGTACGCAGAAGTCAACAAGGCTTTCTCCGTTGTCATTTCTTTCACCTACTCCATGGCTTCCTATTATGTTTTCATATCCTTCATTGTCTTCTTCAACTTTGGCATTTAAATCCCCCGTTACTATGAGTATGTCATGCTTATGAACACTGTCCACAATGTCTAGCTGTTCGTTGAAATTGTCTTTATCTTTGATGTTGGCTTCATTTGTTGGTGCATAAAATTGTATGATCGATAGCTTCACATACTTGGAGAAGAATCTAGCATAAATAATTCTATCACTGATAGATTTCCATTCCATCAATGCTTGTTCTGCTTTCTTCGTCATCATTATTGCCACTCCGTATCTGTATATTTTGTCTTCTCTTCCTGAAACAATTACACTCTCTCTGGTGTTCAACTTGACTTTTCCTTGACCCATCCATCTGCATTCACTAATGCCCATGACATCTATTTTATATTTATCCATTTCTCTTGCAAGCTGGGCTGATTTCCCTATAGAGTACAACGTTCTCACATTCCAACATCCTATATTTACATTAATTTTGGCTTGGTTAACAACGTTGTCAGCCTCCGAACTTCTGTTTAGCTTTGTTCCGGAAGTGTCATACTGTCCAAATAAATGATGTCATCATCCGCTGGTATCTGGCCCATCGCCTTCCTGTAGCCATTTCCTGCACAAGCTGGCTTTTGAAATACACTTCTAGTTTCTGTAACATCGTTTGAGCTGGGAGGGTTGTTGGCCCTCTGCAGTAGGTTTATTATTGGGGTTTTCCTTCCCTTAGCCAAAGCCTCGTCAGCCCAGCACAATGTATTACCAGGGTGCACCACAGGGAGGTGAGGTTGATTTGAGTGTCTTTACGGTTGAGCGCATTAACACCCCTTACACCCCAATGAACACTACACTGTACTCCCATTACAAGTCCCTTATCAATATTTCTTAACCACCAACTTGGAACATTGAGCAGTGAGGTCACGGTAGAGTGCAATCTTCTGAACCCTGATTGGGCAATCTTCCTAAATTCTGCTCAACAAAGGAAGGCTGTGATACATTCTCATGTTTCTTCCAAGACAAGGTTGATAAGCTACTGACTAACTTGCACTGCCACACTGCCATAGATCCAGTAGCGGACGAGACACCTTGTTTTACTGACTCCATTCAAGTGTTCGAGTCTACTACTATGGCCAAAATCACAACTATTCTTGGCACTAGACATCATTGAGCACAACATGTTTGACATCGGATGTCCCACAGGGTTCGGTGCTTGCACCATTGCTATTCTCGCTGAATGTCCAACCCATCGGCAATATAATCAGAGCGCATGCATTTAGCTTTCATCATTATGTGGATGATCTGCAGTTGTATTGTCACTTTGATCTCATTGCAACAGCGACATATGGAGGACTGCCTTGATGTCATCAAACATTGGATGACATTAAATTGCTTCTGCCCCCAACAATGTTAGTAGTGTGGCAACTTGGACATCACTATCCTTCTCCATTGCTTTCATGTAGAAATCACACTGTTCTATCCACTTCTGCCAACTGTTGCCTACTTCCGAGCCTAGTGATCCCGCTTCTAACACCATGTCAAGTTTGTTGATTAACTTGAAGACAGAAGCAGACTTAACAAAGTAATTATGTTTAATCATGAGACAGTAACGTACACACATGTGCTGTGACCTACTTAAGTCGTCCGTCCTCCCCTCCTGGATTATCTGCAGTTTTCCATATTGATGTCGCCTTCCAGGCTTTCAAACTAGGTTAACTAACATCATATAACAAGCTCTATGAACATTTTAAAGGGACACGAACCCAGACAAAATAGACGTCACATCACCGTCACCTCTAGTGACAATCTCTCTAACTATTTGTTTTGGCTCTCTGTTGTCACGTGCATTTGGTGTTTACGTGTTAAGCTCTGCCCACTTGGTAGGTTTTA
Source organism: Lamellibrachia columna (assembly GCA_963662155.1). NCBI lineage: Eukaryota > Metazoa > Annelida > Polychaeta > Sabellida > Siboglinidae > Lamellibrachia > Lamellibrachia columna. Next base: position 32,236,222 of record OY759265.1, read on the forward strand.
TAAACACTTGTTTAATTGCTGCATTTTAACTATTTGTAAAATGTCTAAATTGTATGTGGCGATATAATGATTAATTAATGACATAAGAATCAAACTGTTATAATCGTTATGATTTTTCAGGATCAGAAAGATCAGAAAAAAGAAGCCGAAGGTATCGGCTTTGCCTTTAACAGCAATGTTGTTGCCGTCTGCTTTCATTCCATAAATTCAAACTAATCATTTGTGTAAAGTGGAAAAAAATCATTCATGCATTATAGTATTAAAATGTGTGACACTTTGTTGGTACCCTCCACTTTTTGTCAGTTGATTAAAATGCAGTTAATGTGCATTTCCCTAGCTTTTCAGTTGTCTATTATAGTTGCATGTGCCAACATCGTGTATCGCCCAATTCCGGGGCAACTCTGTATTGTGTCATGTTCCACTACCACCTATCTCTGCTTTGGGTCAGAGTTTATGCTAAACTGGCAGCAGCAATTCTTTATGAACCTAGTTCGCGTGTCTTCATTCCGTGGAAATGTTTTGTGGAATATGCACTTCCCATGCATCATCGTAAATGACAAGGTGCATGACATTAGACCACTCAGGTATTCAATTGTACATTTTTATACATAGCTCCCCATCAGACCCATGTATATGTGATTATGTGTTTCCTTGGCATATATTATGTTCTTAATACGAGTCTAATATTGAGTACAGCTGCTCCATTAATATAAACAGTTCACATATTTTACGTTACACACTATAAATATTACATATTCCCATACATGATTAGATTTGTCTTTCGGATTACACAATGAACCAGCCATAAAGTAATTGGATAACATACCACAAGTCATTATATTAAGTATAATTTGTTTTAATACTTTGGCACAAAAACTGTGTATGTTATTCATAATCTTAGGTGAAGATTGCATAGTTTCTTTTGACTTATAAATCAAGACTTTTAATGCACAAAATTGTCATCGCCACAAAAGTAACTGCATTATTTAAATGACACATATTGAAACTAGTTAATAATTATGTACTATTCAACAGAGATGGAGTATTCATGTGTAATCGTCGACAACGTTCGAGTAATCATACTTGTACTCAATTATATTGGTCAAAAAGTTTGTAAAATTTGCGAACCTCTTGACTTGATTCTTGCCTAGTTTAATAATGTCTAATGGTCTGGTGTAGGACATGCACTAAGAGCGCACACATACCTTAGCATTATACACAGCTTCTCCCAGACAAGTCAACCCTTCCTTCCCGTGGCACAGGCTGTTTTAAACGGACAGGGCTCTGGCTATGGGTGGATGTTTCAGCGCCCTAGAAACTAATTGAACAGCCTCTGCCTTGAGATGCAGGTTCTTTAACCAAAGGCTAGGGGTGAGGTCCCCGACAGAAACCTCTGCCTTGAGATGCAGGTTCTTTAACCAAAGGCTAGGGGTGAGGTCCCCGACAGAAATCTATGCCTAGAGGTGCAGGTTCTTTAACCAAAGGCTAGGGGTGAGGTCCCCGACAGAAACCTCTGCCTTGAGATGCAGGTTCTTTGACCAAAGACTAGGGGTGAGGTCCCCGACAGAAACCTCTGCCTTGAGGTGCAGGTTCTTTGACCAAAGGCTAGGGGTGAGGTCCCCGACAGAAACCTCTGCCTTGAGATGCAGGTTCTTTGACCAAAGGCTAGGGGTGAGGTCCCCGACAGAAACCTCTGCCTTGAGATGCAGATTCTTTGACCAAAGGCTAGGGGTGAGGTCCCCGACAGAAACCTCTGCCTTGAGGTGCAGGTTCTTTGACCAAAGACTAGGGGTGAGGTCCCCGACAGAAACCTCTGCCTTGAAGTGCAGGTTCTTTGACCAAAGGCTAGGGGTGAGGTCCCCGACAGAAACCTCTGCCTTGAAGTGCAGGTTCTTTGACCAAAGGCTAGGGGTGAGGTCCCCGACAGAAACATCTGCCTTGAGATGAAGGTTCTTTGACCAAAGGCTAGGGGTGAAGTCCCCGATGGAAACCCCATGCACAGACATTCTTTCATCCATCACCCATTATTTAATCATCCCTCAAGTCCTGCGGTGATGGGCAAATGGTGACGGGGACAGGCAAAGTGACTGCTGGAAGCTCCTAGCCATGAACCTGCACATTGGCGGTGCAAACAAGATGGTCACTTTGTGCTGGGGCTGAAGTAGCAGTACAACCCTGCAGCTACCTGCATGACCAAGCAGCTCTATTTAGGAACCACTCTGCTCTCTCTGAAATGGGGAGGAGGCTAGAAAACGTGCCTCAAACATAGCCTACTTCACTTTCCTCAGCTGAGAAAAAGCGCTCAGTGAGGCCACTCGTATGTGGTTGCAAGCAACGAAACAAAACGAAACACATCCAGCGCCTGAGCATCGCTGCATGGAATGTCAGAACGCTCGTGGACAAAAAGCTGCTATTGTCGCCATGGGGCTTACCCGCTGTGGCATCAACATAGCTGCACTGAGTGAAACCAGATTTAGCAAAGGACAACTAACTGAAAAAGGCTACAAATTCTTCTGGAAAGAAAAAGCAAATGACGAACCAAGAATACATGGCATTGGATTTGCAGTGAGAAACTCCATTGCCACTGAACTACCTGAGTTACCAGTTGGAATCACTGAAAGGTTATTGACGCTGAGACTCAAGCTTGCTGACTCATGCCACGCAACACTCATCAGTGCTTACGTGCCAACGCTGGATGCAACAGTTGAAACAAAAGAAGGTTTCTATACTAGCCTTGATTCCATCCTTGAATCTATACCAACGAATGACCAGGTTTTCCTTCTTGGAAACTTCAATGCTCGTGTAGGGAAGGATGTAGACCTATGGGATGGTGTCACTGGAAGACATGGGGTAGGAAACATCAATGACAATGGGGTGCTACTACTCAGCAAATGTGCAGAGCACGAGCTGCTTATCATGAATACCACCTTTCCCATGAAAGATAAGTTCAAGACATCATGGATGCATCCCAGATCAAAAACATTGGCATCTGATTGACTATGTCATCACACGTCAATGTGATCGCGCAGATGTCCTCATCACTAAAGCAGTGCATGGCTCTACAGCCTACTGGACTGACCACAGGCTAATCCATGCCAAACTAGCGATGCAAATTGCACCAAAAGATCTGAAACAACATGCTACAAAGAGGAGGTTTGATGTGAGCACACTGAAAGTCACAGAAATCAGCCATCAGTTCCAACAGAATCTAGAAGATACACCAAAAGAGAATCTCTCAATAAATGATGAATGGACCTCGCTCAACAACAACATCACCAAAGTATGCAAAGAAACACTTGGCTATCAAACCAAACACTAACAAAATTGGTTTGATGACAGTGACACAACAATCAAAGATCTAATAGACAAGAAATGAGCTGCAGGGATTGTCAAAATCACCAAAACTGCCACACATAAAGCAAAACACCAACGGCTGCGTGCCGATGTACAGAGAAAAATTTGTAACATCAAGAACCAATGGTGGATAGCAAAGGCCGCAGAAATACAGAAGTTCACCAACAACCACATGATGCTTGATTTCTTCACAGCCACCAGAGCCATCTATGGACCTATGCGCAGACATACCATGCCTCTGCGCTCAAAAGATGGCTCCACTCTTGTCAAGGACAAGGAAGGCATCCTAAATCGTTGGCAAGAACATTTCTCTGAATTATTCAGTCGTGACTCCTGAGTCAAACCTGATGCAATATACAGTATTCCTCAGACACCGATTAGGACAGACCTCTTGAAGAGGTGCGCAAAGCCATTGTCCAAATGAAGAACAACAAGGCCTCTGGTAGTGACAGCATCCCTAGTGAAATGTACAAGCATGTAGGAGAAATCTTTCTGAAGATCTGGAATACTGAGGAAATACCCCAGGATTTCAAGGATGTCATGATCATCACCATCTTTAAGAAGGGTGACAGGGCTAACTGTGTCAACTTCTGTGGGATCTCCCTACTATCAGTTGCCAGAAAGATTCTCACTAAAGTCCTGTTATATCGACTACAACCACTATCGGAGAGCATCTTACCTGAAACACAATGCAGTTTCCGACCCACATGTGGCACCGCAGACATGATTTTTGTTGCTAGTCAAGTGCAGGAAAATGTTGTGAACAAAGACGTGACCTATACTCTGCTTTTATCAAACTAACTAAGGCATTTGACTCTGTGAACAGAGACGCTTTATGGGGCTGCCTTGCCCATCTTGGATGTCCTCCTAAATTTGTCTCTGCTACTCGACAACTACACAAGAATATTAAAGAATGTGTATTGCATGGTGGTGATCAATCGGAACCCTTTAACATAAACACTGGCATGAAACAGGGCTGTGTAATTGCACCCACACTCCTTCCTATATTTCTGGCTGCCTTCCTATCACAAGCAAAGAACGATCTAGCTAAGGGAGTGAACATCACATATCGTACCGATGGTGGCAAGTTCAAGCTGAGCCATCTCGGGGCTAAATCGAAAGTGAAAACAGTAACCGTTGTTGATCTTCAGTACACGGACGACTGTGCAGTTGTCGATCACTCAGCACAAGATCTCCAGAACACATTTGATGCCCTTGTAGATGCATATAAGCTCTTCAGACTCTCAGTCAATGCTACAAAGACAAAAATTCTACATCAACTGGCACAATCATCAGCTACAACACCACCACCAAACATTATCATAGTAGAAGGCACTGCTTTTGATAATGTTGACCATTTTGTATATTTAGGAAGCAACCTTTCCAGTCCAGCAAACATCGATGCAGAAATTCAGTACAGAATAAAATGTGCCTGTGCTGCCTACGGAAGACTAAAAAGCCATATCTACACTGAACGCGGCCTTAGGACATCTATTAAGATCCTGGTATACAAATGCTGCCCACGCTTTTGTATGGCAGCGAAACATGGGTAACATACTGTCACCACATCAAAGCTCTTGAACAATTTCAACAGCACACACTCAGAGCTATCCAGGGTGTCAGCTGGCAAGACCAAACAACCAATGCTAGCATTCTTGAACAGGCATGCACCACCAGCATTGAGGCCTGCCTGGTTAAAACTCAGTTATACTGGGCTGGGTATGTCTAGCGCATGCCAGACACCAGAGTTCCAAAGCAATTATTTTATGCCCAACTTACCACTGGCAAACATGCTACTGGGGGGCAACAGAAACTGTACAAAGACCAAATGAAAACAAACATGAGGAAATGCAACATAGATATGACCACCTGGGAAACTGACTGTGAAGACCGTGTGTGATGGAGATCCATCTACAGAACCGGCATGGAACATTTTGAACTAAACTGCACAGCACAAGAAGCCAAAAAGCAGCAGCAGCAGAAGAACCGTGAATACAACAACGTCAAAGTGATGACTACTACGACTACTACTAAGCAAACATGTATGTGTGTGTGCGACAGGATCTGCAAATCGTGAATCGGCCTGTTCAGTCACCGACGCACTCATCGGACATAACTGGACACCATCATCGTCTTCACTATTACTCGGATTCATCATACTTGACGACGAGTGATTGCAAGAGAGAGAGAGAAAGAGTTTAGTAGTTTGTATCAACATTATACCACTTACACTTACAAGTAATGACTAATGGGCCCTTGCAAGGCTACTGATTACCCTTTTATAATTCGCCCATATCTCACACCAATCTTTATTCATACTATCTTTCAAAGTGGCACTATCTCCGAAAGCCATTTCGACCTTAACACGCTTAAGTACCCAACGTTAAATATGGAAGGGGTGTGGTTAGATATTGGTTATGCGTATGTACACATCATCTGGGGCTATCAGTTATTCTGTACTTTTGCATGTAATCATGATTACAATCATGATTACAATAAAGAATATAATTGACATAATGAAATAAATAAAAACCCTCAAGTTACCCTTCTAATCAATGTTATTCAAGACAAAATCAAACACTATTCTAATACACTCTAGGTACATGCATTATATACAAAATGAAGAGAAAAGCAGGCTTGCATTATAGTGGGACCTGAGAAACAGACATATGCACAAGTATATATATTCCAAAATCTCCTGTTGCAATTATTGTGCTTGTCCCTAATTTGATGTCCTTTGATAGTAGCACTGCATGAATAGCCAATATTTATCAAAATACATACCATTCTTACAAGCAACATATTTGAACAGGTATTTTTATTAATGTTGCAGCCTGTACTAATAGACACGCCAAGTTTAGTGAAGTTGTCAGATGGCACCGTGCACTACCGTTTCTTTGAGCAACCTCCTGCAGCAACAGACTGCAGGAAGCGAGTGGAGAAACCACATGAAGGTCCAGAGAGAAGCCATAAACTGGGCTACTTCTACCATTCACGGCTGAATGACTTCAGTTCTGGTAGGTAGCATCAACATATCTATATACATAATTGCGATTTACCATTTTGTTAAGAACATGTAAATTATGATTATACTAAGTAACTAATCATTTCTAACAAAAGATTAGTTCATTCTGTATTTGGGCTGAAGTAATTGTAACAAATTACTTCACTAAAAGTAAACCATTTCATACTTATTATTGTTATTATTATTATTATATAAAAATTATGATAAATTATGGTATCATTCCTGTTTGTAGATGCTTCTTATGATAAAGAGCAAGACTGGAAGTTCCGCTATGTGTATAAAGGTCCAAACCGAACAAGGCAGAAGCAGTTGTTCTTTGTGTATGGCAAAGGACTGAAGTCAAGCTGTGAGCAGAGGAGCAGCTCTTGTTCAGAGCAGGAGCAGTACACAGAGTCACATCAGCTGGAGGGACATCTCTACTACAATATGGTTTTAATTCCAAAGGGTCAGTTTATATGTCATTCTGTTAGGGTCTCTGCCCCATTCTTATCACCATATGCAGAACAGTAACAGTGTGGAATAATAATTAATTTTTATTTCAAAACTAATATAGATCTAACAAAGGCTATTTTAGATCGTTATCTAAAACTTGGAAACGTGTATGTAAGGTAATTTTTCATAGAATTTCTTTTAACTGTAGCATTTATCAGAAATCCCAGCTGATTATGTATGCCCAAACCCCCCTTTCAAAACCCTGAGGACAGACCTATTCATGGCCCATTAAGTTTAGAATTAGCAACTTCTGTGTTGACACCACACTCACAGATGCTGTCACTCATTCCAGATGCCAGTGGTCCAGAGTCTGATGATGAGGATGAGAGTAGTGTGGAGGAGAGTGCAGACAGGCAACAGCTGGAGTAAGTATTTCTTACATGTTCCACATCCACAGTGATGACAGCTCAAGTATTAGTGCTGACTGTACATATATATATATATATATATATATATATATATATATATATATATATATATATATATATATATATTATGCGGGACAAAGCTACCTACAAAAGAGTTACTGACATGGAACCGTGGCTCGTTTGCTGAAGACAACAAAGTCAAATGTATGTTTGTATACGAGCTTTATAATAAGCCAAATATTAAAATGCAATACAATAATATGTATACATCATAAATACATTATTTATACACAATGAAAACAGTTGTGACCTAGTTTATATACTCAGCTTACAAAATATCAGCAAAGGTGGGGGAACCAACCACCAAAGGTGGGGGAACCAACCACCGAACATATATCACACAAAGTTAGTAAACCGACCCAACCAGAAATCAAACAAAAACTGGTGTAGATGGGGTAGGAGGGTGGGTAAAAACATTAAAAAATATTGAGAGCAACAAATATTTTACCTTCGTAAACTTTGGCCAATATCGAAAGAGAGGCTAATTATTATGCGTGCATTTTGATTGTAAGAAATTGTCACGTGGTGAGGTCGGCTTACCGTACAATCAAAATATAAGCTGCAGCATTGCCCACATAAATATCATTTGAGTTTTCAATTCAAATGATGGTTTTATGCGGGACAAAGCTACCTACAAAAGAGTTACTGACATGGAACCGTGGCTCGTTTGCTGAAGACAACAAAGTCAAATGTATGTTTGTATACGAGCTTTATAATAAGCCAAATATTAAAATGCAATACAATAATATGTATACATCATAAATACATTATTTATACACAATGAAAACAGTTGTGACCTAGTTTATATACTCTATATATATATATATATATATATATATATATATATATATATATATATATATATATATATATATATATATATATATATATATGTTATTTAGAGTTACTGCTGCATAATTTATAAATGTGTTCCGATGAACAGTGGCAGCTATGGCATTGTGGGTAATGTTATAACCAATTCTAAGGACAAAGCCTTTTGGCCACAGCTGTGTGAAGATGCTATGATGTGATCACAAGTGTAATGACATTGAATCCAGGTATACATATTTTTTATTTCATGTGACCAACAGAACAGCAGTGTTACCTGCATATGTAAGCTTGGCCACAACTGCAGCAATGTTACCTGTGTGTGTAACCATGGCCACAATAGCAGTGGTGTTGCCTGCATATGTACCATGGCCACAACAGCAGCAGTGTTACCTGCATCTGTAGTCATGGCCACAACAGCAGCAATGTTACCTGCATCTGTAACCATGGCCACAACAGCAGCTGTGTTACCTGCATATGTAAACATGGTCACAACAGTAGTGATGTTGCCTGCATATGTAACCATGACCACAACAGCAGTGATGTTGCCTTCATATGTAACCATGGCCTCAACAATAGTGGTGTCACCTGCATATGTAACCATGGCCACAACAGCAGCAGTGTTACCTGCATATGTAACCATGGCCACAACAGCAGTGGTGTTACCTGCATATGTAACCATGACCTCAACAGTAGTGGTGTTGCCTGCATATATAACCATGGCCACAACAACACCAGTGTTACCTGCATATGTAACCATGGCCACAACAGCAGCTGTGTTACCTGCATATATAACCATGGCCACAACAGCAGTGATATTGCCTGCATATGTAACCATGGCCACAACAGTAGTGGTGTCACCTGCATATGTAACCATGGCCACAACAGCAGTGGTGTTGCCTTCATATGTAACCATGGCCACAACAGCAGCTGTGTTACATGCATATGTAACCATGGCCTCAACAGTAGTGGTGTTACCTGCATATGTAACCATGGCCTCAACAGTAGTGGTGTTACCTGCATATGTAACCATGGCCTCAACAGTAGTGGTGTTACCTGCATATGTAACCATGGCCTCAACAGTAGTGGTGTTACCTGCATATGTAACCATGGCCTCAACAGTAGTGGTGTTACCTGCATATGTAACCATGGCCTCAACAGTAGTGGTGTTACCTGCATATGTAACCATGGCCACAACAGCAGTGGTGTTACCTGCATATGTAACCATGACCTCAACAGTAGTGGTGTTGCCTGCATATATAACCATGGCCACAACAACACCAGTGTTACCTGCATATGTAACCATGGCCACAACAGCAGCTGTGTTACCTGCATATATAACCATGGCCACAACAGCAGTGATGTTGCCTGCATATGTAACCATGGCCACAACAGTAGTGGTGTCACCTGCATATGTAACCATGGCCACAACAGCAGTGGTGTTGCCTTCATATGTAACCATGGCCACAACAGCAGCTGTGTTACATGCATATGTAACCATGGCCTCAACAGTAGTGGTGTTACCTGCATATGTAACCATGGCCTCAACAGTAGTGGTGTTACCTGCATATGTAACCATGGCCTCAACAGTAGTGGTGTTACCTGCATATGTAACCATGGCCTCAACAGTAGTGGTGTTACCTGCATATGTAACCATGGCCTCAACAGTAGTGGTGTTACCTGCATATGTAACCATGGCCTCAACAGTAGTGGTGTTACCTGCATATGTAACCATGGCCTCAACAGTAGTGGTGTTACCTGTATGGGAGTAGGATGACACATATGACCAAGTGTACTTTAGGTGGTATAATATTAGCATGTGTACTTTGGTGGTAGAATGATACAATGCCACATGTACTTTTGGGGGCATGATGATATATTACCATGTGTACTTCACTGTTAGGGTGGTACATTACCATGTGTACTTTATTTGTAGCATGATAAATCAACATGCGCTTAAACTATTAACCCATGATTCTGCTATTTAATATTAAGGGTATTCATTGCAGGCTGTTTATGAATGGCATAGACAGGGTAGAGAAGCTGAAAGTTAGACTTTCTGTGCATCTGATCACTCCACCAGAGAAGATTCATGTCATCTTTCATAACCAGGAACTTGGGTAAGTTGACACAATTAGGATATTTTCCTATTATAAACACATAGTGGTACTCAAGGGATAGTATGCTACTGTTGTCACTATTGAATACAAATTTAGTGCTATCAGATGAACAAGTGTAATAGTAAGACTGTATAGTTGTGTTTGTGAATTAATGGAAGTAATTTCACAGAGCCACTTAATGCTTATGATGATGTTGACAGCTACCATGTCTAACAGTTTGCATTCCTCACAAGTGTTTAGTTCCTTGAATGGATAGATGATCCGGTTTCTTGGTTATTAATATTAAGCATAATTACCTCTCAAGAAACTTAGTGTTCGTTCTGTATATTTCAACTGCATCTTGCAGTGAACAGCTATAAGTGAACACAAACTGAACACAGGCCATCAGTGCTCTATGAAGGACGTTAATATTCTAGACCACGAGGAGAACTGGCACAGGAGAAAAATAAAGGAGGCGATTAACATCCACAGAGAGAAACCTACGCTGAACCGAGACGTTGGCCAGGAGCTCCCACCAGTCCTACTCCAGCTTGTGTCACGTGACATTGGTCATGTGACACATCCGTAACTTCAGTCTGCTGAAGAAGACTGCGAGATGCAGTTGAAATATACAGAACGAACACTAAGTTTCTTGAGAGGTAATTATGCTTAATAAGTGTTTAGTTGTTTTATGATGTTACAAATCAAAACTGAATGTCTAAATTCTTGTTTTTGTTTGGATCAGTGGTGACAGTGTGATCAGTGACCTACAGCCACCAATACCTGCCAGTCCCCACAACAAGCTCCGAGTGCTGCTCAGGAAGAAATGAGTATTTATAAATGAGCATGTATAACTGTTTATGCAAGGAAACCGCATTTTTGCTTCTACAAAAATATCACGTTTATCCTTCACTTAGGTTAGGTTTGTTGTGCCGAATACAATAATTTTATGAGACCAGTAGCTATCAAATGTTTAACTTATGTGATAATTATGATAATTTGAAGAACAAAATGTAGGTTTTATTTTACATTTCCCTACAACTTAATAAGTTGCGTATTAAAAATACAGTATAAATTTTTTATTAAATATGCCACTTTAGCAACATGTGATAATCAAAATGAACAGATGAATGATTAATTAAGCTTGTTTTCTTATTTTTATTGACATGCCTAGTAGAGATTCTGATTATCCTGTGAATGTGCAAGATCGTGTTGATGCTGCAACATGTTAGATGTAAAATACATCAAGTCTCTACAAACTGGTAGACACGATGCTGTGATCTCTTTATATTTAGATACAATAAATAACTAGTGTATCCAACACCCTTTATTATTTATTTTACATAATTGTTTACATTGCCTGAGTGAATTATTTAATAAATAAGAGAAATTATAAACATTGGTGGCAGGGTTATCAATACAGTGTGTATTATGCTGTGTACTTAATTTCTGACGGAACTAATCCCACAAATACAGTTATACATTTTTTAAACATTGTGGCACAAATTCCGACCTGGCCCAATGAATAATGCACATATTGAAGAACTTGTAAAGTATACAACATTTATTAAGGAACATCTGATATATTATTATAGAGAAACCCATTTATTAACAAACCACAAATTACATATTCATTTGATCACATGCAGGTACAATATATTTATTGCTGAAACATAATAGTCAACTCAGCTAAATTAAATTATATATGCTGAACTGGCATGATGTTTGAATACTGGAATAACAAAAAGACAATCATGCATGCGTACAAGTGGTACTCAGGGCACCTCAGTTATTACCATCAGTACCACTACTTAAACAGTTACACTGGCTTACTGTTACTTATTGAATTAATTTTAAGCCGTCCACTCTTACATATCATGCTCTATATACACAACCACCCTACTTGGCTAGTCTCCTGCATCTTTCAAATATCCCTAGGCAGCTCAGATCATCAATTTCACAACTTATTGAGCCTAAAACAAAACTTAACTTGGGCAAACATGCTTTCTCTGTCACTGTTCCTAGGGTCTGGAATGAACTCACCATCACTTTAAAAACATCTGAAGCTATAGCTATCTTCCAAAAAAACTCTTTCAATTTATTCCAAATTGCATTTCCACCATAAATATTCGGTTGTCGTTCTGATAATGACTTTTGGGCGTCCCTGTTCACGATTATACTTAATGATTCTGTTTTGTTGCATCTCTGAGCTTTACCGGTAGTTCCTGAGAATATAGACGCCATAGAAGTTACTTATTATTAAATTATCACAAACTAGAATGTTGCCATAATTTTTAGGTATCGTAATGCTCTTCCATAATAATTTTAAATGGAGTTTTTCCACAGCATTTGCTTGTAACACCAAATAACAGTCAAGTTAAAAAGTTACTTTTATACTGCTATGAATTTTTTATATGCCATAAATCAGTTTTATGTTATTACGAGACACCTCTAACGATAAAATGCAGTGTGAGTGTGCATGTATATATTTCAGTGTTGCCTATGTAATGAAAGCATATTTTCATTCAAAGAAGTAAATAGCTAAAGAACCATAAAGTAAAACCAAAATGTGGGATATCTGACATTATCCCCCAATAGCTCATCAAACTGCACAGAAAAACTTAAGTTAAGGTCGTTTCCTTATTACTAATGAATAATAAGATACATTCTCAGCATAATGACAATTTAGACAGCTCAATGGATATTTTTAACTTTGACAGTATAGTTCCTCTCATGTGAGATATAACACTGACTCAGACTGCATGGAAGTCTGTTTATGCTAATAATACGTGCTTGGTTGATCCCATTGTGCAGCAGTCATTGCAAAAGGCCATTTGTGACATAAGTTTTCGAAGCATACCATGAAATCATCTCAAAAAGTTTTCTTTTGAGACTGGATTATCAAAACAATGTTACTACATATTTATTTGTGCAAAAAATATTGAGGTTAATATATCCTGACATATTATGAAAAAAAGTACTGATCCAAGAGCCATCCCAATCACAGTTTCCTAACAATTCGAAATAGTATGAACACAAAATTTACAAAAACATGAATGTGCCACTTGCATTCAGTTCCCACTGAGATTGTATATGAGAAATATTGTCAGTTTGGAGTGGTGAAAGTCCTTTCAAGTGTCTTTCCTGTTCAGGTGAAAGCAAAAAATACACAATTCAAAGCTGTGCTTGGTTCTTTGGACAACAAACATACACTGAGCTATCCAACCCCACAGAAATACATATAAATATGAAAGACAACTGAAACATCTATACCTTCAAGGCTAACCATGAAACTTCTTTTCACTACCACTGACTGTAGAAACAACCCTGGTGTGTAGTAGGTGCCACCGTTTAGGTACGTGTACCTTTTGTTCATAATTAAAAACGGTTTTTAATATTGGTAGTAAATATAGTATTAAATCATAATAATGTTTCATATATTTGTACATATTTAAGAATTATATGCACATATGAACCTAATAATAAAGTTCCTTTTGATTCATTAAATAATGGTTTGTAGTTACCATATATTTTGACCAAATGCTATGGAGAGTGTGAGTTGTATAGCTGAGATTGCCATGAGCACACCAAGTCATCACAGGCTTTGTTCCCACAAGACTTGTCCACACTGCAGGCGCCATCTAATGGAACCGTTGCACAGTGATCCTGTTCCCACAATATTTGTCCACACTGCAGGTGTCATCTAATGGAACTGTTTCACAGTGATCCTGTTCCCACAACATTTGTCCACACTGCAGGTGTCATCTAATGGAACCGTTTCACAGTGCTCCTGGTCCCACAAGATTTGTCCACACTGCAGGTGTCATCTAATGGAACTGTATCACAGTGCTCCTGTTCCCACAAAACTTGTCCACACTGCAGTTGTCATCTAATGGAACTGCTGCAGTGCCTGCTCCTGCTCCCACCTGCAAGCAGACAGAGTGAGGAGAAACCAGACAACAGCCATGAAATATGCACCATTCTACTGGATTCAATACCACACAAGACAGACACAAAGCCTCAGTCACACGTACTTATGCATGCGCACACACATACCAAAGAACGCACGTATGTGCACACACATACCAAAGAACGCACGTATGTGCACACACATACACCAAAGCATGCATGCACATACAACATACAACCCACACGCACGCACACACACACACACACACCAAAGCATGCACTCTCCAATGCACACGCACATACCAAAGCATGCACACACACACACACACACACACACACACACACACACACACACATACCAAAGCACGCACACACGCACACACAAGCATGCAAACATACACTAAAGCGCACATGCTCACGCACACACATACAGTATTAGCAGAACTAATAACCCATTCTTTAGTATAGAAATAATTTGCACCAGCTAGCAGAATATGCCAACAGTGAACACTAACCATGAGGAACTTACATTTCCCTCCGGAGTGCATCTTCCTGCATCTGAAGTCTACTCATTTCTAAAGCAACGTGGAACATCTCCTCCTCCTCCTCCCTGCTTTGTGGTAGCGCTTCATTCACAAACTGCTGCCGTTCACTCCAGACATTCTTCACAGGTTGCTCCAAAGGTTCACTCCACGCAGACGGCGCTACCAATCTGTACCCTTTCACTGTAACAGAGGAACCGTTTTTATGGCTGCAAAGTTTTACAAATATATTTGTTTTACATGCCACATGCAGCACAACAGACCAATCCAAACTGGACCCCTTCTGGGCTTCTAGACCATCACCAAATTAGACCCCTGAATTTATAATATTTCAACGATATTTGACATTGAATATGGCAGTCAATACAGCCAAGAATTTCAAGATATGGGATAAAATTTTCTGGGTGTGGCACACTTGCTAGTGGTTTCAAAATTGGGGAAATATTTGTAGGATGACAAGTTGTTCCCTGTTAGTTCCCTAGCTTGAATGAGTACTGGCAAAGGGTCTAGGGAACCATACATTTGATGTGAACAGTGTGTCAGAGCATCTTAGGCAGGTTTATTATTAATTACTCAAATCGTGCAAAAAATTTAATCTGTTTCAACTATCATGATATATCTGTGGATATGATATTGTCTTAACCTAATTTTAAAACCAACATTTGTACTCAGGACTTTTAAAGCAAATGTTATTTCAATTTTTTATATGTGATATAGGGATCTCTAAAAATATCTAACTCACAGGTCTGGAATTTGGTACGAGTTTCTCATCATGCTAAATTTCTTTAAAATATCCACAAGTCAAGAACATTGCTAGTTCATACAATGAAATAATGGCATGTTAATTCAAGCTATAGCAAATGGGTTTGTCAAAGATTTTATTGCAAGAATTATCAGAGAACAAAACGACCAAAAATATAAACCAAACAAGTTTGAGCTGTTTAGTTGATGTGGTTTAGGAGAAATCTGAATGTTTAGTGTAAGTACTCAATTAAGTATTGCCTCATAAATGCCAACTGTTAATTTTTTTTATTTATACATCACTGTTTACCTGTTTGGTGTGGTGTCGTATAATTGTTCACACTGCCACCAGATCCATTTGCACCAGTGATGTCAGTGAATGTACACAAATCACCTGCCCTGGTGAGTGGCTCACTAGAAACATGCGAGTTGCTATGTACTGGCCCAGCAGGACAACGTTTGCCAGTGACAACTTGGGGACATTCCTCATACCAGTCTTCTGAATCACCAGTTGGCATTTGATTGAATTCATTCCACTCTAATGTCTGATCTACTACCTCATCACAGTTATGGGAACCAGGCCTTCTTGCACAGAAACCACTTGCAAACTTGATGTTGTATCTGTGCTGTGCATTCGATGTTGACCTAAACATGTTGTTGTGTTGTACACTGTCAATTAGACGACTTGGAGCTGAGGTGCTGTTTGGATTGGAAGCAGCGGTTGAGAAGAGCATGTTTCTACTCGGCTGAGAGGCACCTTTCATCACACGTGCTGGCTGGAGAATGGCACTGGCTGCAGTTTTGCTGGGACTGACTGGCAGACAGAAACCTGTGTAGTCGTCCAGAAACTGGTCACACTCCTCTGTCCATTCTTCATCACTGGCCACTTTGTGCCTCGTGGCTGACATAACACCTGCAACACACACTCAACTTTGGTTCTCTCAAATGGTTTTGTATTGATCACTACATAGTTTTATATGATCACACATTACCATGGCAACACCTCCGACTTTTTGCAAACAGAGGCAGTGGACAATAACTGTGCCTGAGTTCATGAGAAAATTTATTAATTCAATGTGACAACGACAGAAGCTAATTGGTTTTATGTTGAAATGTTGCAGATAACATAAGAATTCACTGACTGCCTCACAACTTACCATTTGTGTGGCATGGCTGGGAAGGCAGCATTTCTGCATCTTTCATCTCTGTTGTTTTAGACTTATTCTGAAGAATACAATATTTGTACCAATATCTCTCAAATAATGTCTCCTCAATACCAGAAAACATTCAGGGCACATTAATAAAAAAATTATCACAAACACATTGAACAAATAAAAATCAGTGTTTTCTTTTTCAGCCAAATGAAAACACATTTTGTAAGAGAGGTTGGACTGACATGGGAAGCTGTTAATGCTGGCAACAGAAAGGGTCAATGTTATTACCATAGTGTCCATGTGTTGAAACTTCTTGAAAGGGACACACGTTTAACTGTGCAGTAGTGCTCACAACTGTCAAAGGACCACCAATTGCATGTTATTTGGAAAACACCATGTAACACGGATGTTGTCTTGTCTTGCTGGCTGTAAGGGTTTGTAAACAACCAGATGACAGAAGAGGTTCACATTTAACTAACTAAATCAAACTATGTTGAACACATGTGTAGACCATGTGCACACAGCTGGTGCACAGGCATGGCAATGTGCACACAGCTGGTGCAGGCATGGCAATGTCAACATTAATAAGCTATACACATACACAACTGAAAGAGTTCCTGACATTACCTGGATTCTGGCAAGTCTGCGCTTCTGTTTGGCTTCTCGTTTCCTCCGAGCTTTTGTTGGACCAACTGACTGTCTCCTTTCTGCCTTTGTGTCAGCTGGTGGTATTTCCAGATCATCCCCCAAATCCACACCCTCTCTGTAAATAAGGCAAATTGACACACATGGAAGACATGAAAATATAGTGAGAGAGTCCACTATTTGAAATGAAGCTTCTCTATGCTAGTTTACTGAAAAATATCTGAAATGGTGCGTGTGTGCGTGCGTGCATATTGCATATGTCTGAATGAGCACACGCGTGCATGGCTGCATGCACTATTTGAAGTGTACCATGCTGTGGTGGGCCACTCACATATATGAACTTGTACAGCATATTGAATGATCACACACTTATCGGTGCATGTATAAATGACAACATAATAAATACAATAGGTAAAACTTCTAAAATGCCCAAATCTTCATGAACATGAGCTCAGCGGCATATCAAAACCAAAGTGTTGCCAGTCTCAGTAATTTGTGTACAATTTCAAGGGTACTCTGAGGGGCTAAGCACCCATCCTATCTTATACTGGTGAGCACTGAGCATAAATATACTACTAAACACAAATAAAATGTAGTTATGATTAAAATAAGTACACATCAAAGGGCATTGCATCAATATATGAAATGTTTAAAAGAATGTTTAACCATTCGTACTCGGCATGAGTCAACAGAACTAAACAGCATATGCAGGTACAAGGCACTATAGTAATTATGTGCATAAGAGAACACACCTAGAGTGATATGACCTGTGTGAGACAGGAAGAACCGTTGTGGCTTACCCAAGACACTCTTTCAGTCCTGATTGTTTCTCCTCTTCCTTCTCCCGTCGCCTACGCTCTTTCTCTGCTGCTAGATGGCACTGGTGCTGCAGCTCTTCAGCAATCGCAGCCATCTCCTACAACAACCAAACAGACAAGGAGCTTAAACACAGACAGTTAGATTACTGATGGGGCTGGGTGATATGTGTTGAGGGGAAATCAAGTGATTCATAGGCCTCTCTCTCTCAATTTATAAAAGCTAGCATGAATGAACCTTGCTGGAAGACATTGTATACAAATGTGCCCCCAAAAATGATGACAAATAAGGTGGCAATCCAAATGGATTCCTGTACCAACATGTCTCGTAATCCATTGCAAACTCTCTAAGGTGTTCAGGATCATGAATTACCATAAATATCTAGTCTAGCGATGGGTCAAATATTGGCTACGTCTAATACTGTACACAAACGATTCAGGTGGTTTGGGCATGAGTGCCATATGCCTAGAGTTAACCTTGTAAGCCAAACCTTCAAAGGAAGAAGGCCACTGAAAAGGTGGAGTGACCAGATAAGATTACTGTTGATGGCAGAGCCGTGCACAGTAGAGAGAGCATGATGGAGGAGTGCAACCTTCTGGAGGACAGAGAGGGTTAATATTGCCTAGACTTTTTAGTCAAGCAAAATTTAGGAAATGTTTATCCTAAATTTGAAATTCTGGGGACATGCCTCACTGTCAGCTGGTATGTTGTCATGTCATTGTCAATTAATGCAGGTGTGAACAACCAGCACTAACAAAAGCATCTATGATTTAAGTTGTGAACATTTTATGCTTTACAGCATACATAGTACAATTACCAGTTAATGACCTCTTTAAAAAGTACACAATCTGATGGTCTGATAGGGCTACTAACTAAACTTAATTGTTAACTTACAAAAGTTAAGTTAATATTAACTTAACTAGTTAACTTTTGAAAAACGGGTTAACTTTAAAAAAAATTTGGGAGCGAAATTTATACATTTTTTTACAAAATAATTTCCTTAAAATCAGTTCACATTTACAACATACCTATTAAATCATTTTAATTCAGACATTGCCATATGCCTAGAGCAAACAGTGTGCATGCACTAAACAGAATTTTGCAGTGCTGTAATTTTTCCTGGAATATGTCTCCATGCATGGCTTGAAATTTCTCCACCCAACAAACGACAATGCCAATCACGCCAACGAACTGAATGAACCGGACAGCCCAACAATTAACTTGGAGCAGTGACAAACATAAACAATTAAAAGTGATGATTACATTATTTTTTAGTGACATTGGTTCAATTATTATTGAATAGTAAAATGAAATTAGTAGTGTTATTATACAAAAAGAAGATTAGTGCTATCAGCGATTTTTAATAAGGAGAAATAAGAAAAAGCTACTACCTTCTGCCTGCGTCTCTGTTCTGCCAGTAACTGTTTCTTGCTTGGTTTCTTTGCCTGGCCACGGTCACAGTTCCACTGCCCCCGACTCGCATCACTGTCATGGACTGTGTTTGTAGGCTGTGAGTTGCCGTCTTGACAGTTTGTCTTCATTTTAGCCTGCCAATTGAAAGAGTTAAATAAAATTTGCTTTTTTCTGACAAACTTATATGAATCAAATTGGCAAGTGGCAACAACAGCCTAGTGGTGATTGGTTGCGCCGTTTGGCAGCACTAATTTTTAGCTCTCTATATTTATGCCTATTGTTAATGTTTTTAGTTATCATGTTACTACAGTGTTAAGTCTGGGATACTGTGAATCTGCATATGTCACAGAGAACCGAACATTTGTATGGATCTTACGTTCATTAGTCTGCAATTTGTGGCTTTTAAGTGATCATTAGATTGGAGTTTTGTGTAAACAAGACACAATGATAGCACGTTACTCGGCAACCACACTATGCAACATTGGACTTTGCCGCCAACCAATTGAGCTATCTGCAACTGGCGCAGTGCCCACTCCTCTAAAGAGAGTGCATGTCAGGTCCGTACCCCAGAAACCGAACTTCGATAAAGCTGTCCTGAACAATTACAGACCCATTTCGATTCTGCCCTACTTGTCCAAACAATAGAATGTGTTGTTGCCCCAAAGGCTGTTGGCTCACATATTAGATCAATCTCAGCGAGCCCTTCCAGTATGCCTGCAAGCCCAATTACAGTGCGAGACGGCTTTTGTCTGTGTACGGAACGACATATTTTGTACCCAAAGGACAATTAGAATGTTGTCATCATGGTGCTTCTGGATTTGTCCGATGCATTTGACACCATCGACCACAAAGTAGAGGCTCTTGAAGTATGTGGGTGTGGTCCAACAGGCACTGAAATGGTTTACGTCACACCTGAGTGACAGAGTTCAATCCGTCCACATCCAGGGAGCTACATCGCCTGCTCATCCTCTTGCATATGGGATCCCCCAAGGTTCCGTGCTCGCCCCTCAGGTGTTCTCCATCTATGCAGTACCAGTTGCCAAGATCATACGCAAGAACAACTTGATGTCATACTTCTACGCAGATGATACCCAAATCTACATCCCAGTGAAGCCCCTCCAGGTGGACATTGCTGTGGCTGTCGAACATATCAAGGTGTGTATATAGGATATAAGGGTCAGATGTGACAGCGGTGAGCAACTCTGCTATTTTCCATTTACGAAATATTGCAAGGATCAGGCGCTACTTGATCCATGGAGCAACGGGACAAATTGTCCATGTGTTTGTCACCAACTGACTCGACACTGAAAATGCATTGTACTACTGACTGCTTCACTAGCAAATACAACGGTTGCAGAGAGGGCAGAACTGGACCGCCCACCTCATGCCCACCTCACGGATGGTGCAACAAAATTCTGCTACGTGAATCCACTTCTCATCAAGCTGGATTGGCTGCCGATTGCCAGGCGAAATTGGGGTGACCGGACATCAACATCAACAACATATATGGTTTTTAAAACACATCTTAAGACTCACCTGTTTTCTAGAACATTTTCTACGGCGCCATGAGTTGTTAAAAAAAAACAATATAAGACTTGCCTGTTTTTAAGAACATTATGTACGGTGCCATGAGCAACAACTGTTGGAATGGCAATTAATACATTTTACGATTTGATTTATTAGTAATATTAACCTTTAACAGTTTTGCACATTTTATGAAACATACATTCTATGTTTACATTGGTAGATCCCAATATAAAATAGATACATGTTGAAAGTACCACAGAAGCACATTATTGAACAAAAAACCTTAATGGCAATGACAAACATCTGACAGAATAGAAACATTTAATGCCACAGCATGCGAGAAGTAATTGATGAGAGCGAACAAAAACAAATGGCTAAATAGCTTGAATCACACTGCAAACAACATCACTTGATCGTGTTCAGTGTTCACCAATGTGAAGTCACCTTTTGTTGCTTGGCTTCTTGCTCAAATCTCTCCCGTCTCTGTCGCAATTTCTGCAAACATACATTACACCGGTGAGACATGTAAACATTATCACACCGGTGAGACATGTAAACATTATCACACCAGTGAGACATGTGAACATTATCACACCAGTGAGACATGTGAACATTATCACACCAGCGAGACATGTGAACATTATCACACCAGCGAGACATGTGAACATTATCACACCAGTGAGACATGTAAACCAGGGATGTGACGGGCACAAGAGGAAAAACCCTGAAATAATGTGACTAGATGGTAAGGGTCTGAAAGAAGTGAGCGGGCGTCAGCCAAAGGTCGACGCGGAAGAGGATATGATCCTCTCCTGCTAGGGGGGGCCTCCCCATGAAATTTTTTTTAATATGATGCTCTGTGGTGAATTCTGAGAGACTTTGGACCCAAAACAAAATGTTCAAAATCAGGACTTTCACAAGGAGCAAAATAAAATGTCTTACTTTTTCTAAAACAAAATACATTTCAGGGTCAACCTACAGGGTTATCTAACAGCTGCGCTGCAAACTGCTTGATCCATCTGGTTTGGTCATGGTTTTTAACATGCTTAACATGTGTCATCAACATTTTAACAGTTTGGTTCCACTATACATGTAAGTTTTATATTTTAATATAATCTAAATTCTTAAGTCTTCTTATGTAGATTTTAGCTTTAATTTAAAACATTTTGCCAGATCGATTTTTTTAAACTAGCCTGTCTCCACTAAAGTAATACTCTGATTTGGTGTGAATGATATTTAACCTCATCCTCTCACCACCCCTCCATTCAAAATATGAGATATAAAATGAGCGCATATTATATTTAGCGCATATAATATATATACATACCCACTAAACACGCATAAAAAAGCTCAAAATTGGACTTGAGTGGGACACAGATATAAATTGGACTCTGTATTTGATATGTCATAACGAATTGAGAGAAAAAACTGAGGAAGGGTCGACATAGGCCCCAATTAGAATTTTCGGCCCCCAATTGGACACATGGATAGTAAAAAATAACCTATTTTTAAAATCGAGTTCTGACCAAATTAATAGATGGGGCAAGAAAATATTAATGAAACTGATAAAATTATTATATTTTATTAGCCATTTGTAGGGTTGTAAGAGTGGATGGCTTTCAATGGCGCATATATAAACCAAATTTTCAACTGAAGTGATTTATACCTTTCCTGTTCATTTGGCAGCCATTGGCAAGATGCGCAGATGCAAGTCGTTTCTTTCAAATGATCCCATTGGTGGAGAGGGCCAACACACTGCATATTCATCTAATCACAGTGATCGTATCGAAAATAGTTGGAGAAATGTTTGTTGACGTCAATGGGAAGTAACACATGGGTAGTAACACGTCGGTAGTTCTCCAACAAACACACGAACCGCAAAAAAAAAGCCCCATAAAGCATTGGACCTGATGCGATTCCTGCCAGGCTCCTGAAAGACTATGCTGCTGAAGTTGCACCAGTACTGATGCTCATCTACCAGGCATCCCTTGATCATGGAAACATGCCTGGGTTATTCCAGTCTACAAGAAGGGAGATAGAGGTACACCATCAAACTACAGATCTATCTCTCTAATGGGCATTTCCTGAAAAACCCTGGAGCACATCATACACAGCAACTGCATGGACCACCTGGAAAACCTCAACATACTAACTGACTATCAGCATGGCTTCCGCAAACATAGATCTTGCAAAACTCAGCTCATCCAAACAGTGATGACCTAGTCAAGGGCCTCCATGATGCTGGACAGATCGACGCCGTGCTGCTGGATTTTTCTAAAGCATTTGATAAAGTGTCTCATCCCCATCTAGCAACCAAACTATACTATTCCAGCGTGCAAGGAAATACATTGGACTGGATACAAAGCTTCCTGAGTAACCATACCCAAGAAGTAGTCCTCAAGGCAAAAGGTCATTCACAGCTGCTGTCACCTCAGGTGTCCCACAGGGCACAGTTCTCGGCCCCATCCTCTTCCTGTGTTACGTCAATGACCTCCCGGACCAAGTATCCTCCACTGCACATCTATTTGTTGATGACTGTCTCCTGTACCGGAACATCAACGCATCAGCTGATGCAGATAAATTACAAGATGACATCAACAGGTTGCAGAAGTGGGAGGCAGACTGGTTAATGGAGTTCAACCCAGACAAGTGCGAGCTTATCAGAATCACCAACAGAAGGAAGAAGAAAGCAGTCAGCTGCTACTCAATCCACAGGAAAGCTCTGAAGGAGGTCACTGGCGCCAAGTACCTTGGAGTAACCATCGACAGGAAATTAACATGGAATGATCATATCGCCAACATAACAAAGAAGGCCAACAACACTAGAGCTTTCTTACAGCGCAACATCAGCAGCTGGCCCCAAGCCATCAAATCGTAGTGCTACCAGACCTTAGTAAGGCCTATTATGGAGTATGCGTCGATAGTATGGGACCCATCCACCGAAGAGTACAACAAATTAGTTGAGAATGTCCAGAGACAAGCAGCTCACTTCGGAATGAATGACTACCAGCGAAGCAGCAGCGTAGGGAACATGCTTGAGAGTTTGGAATGGAAGTCACTAGAGAGAAGACGAGCTGAAGCCAAGTTGGTGATGCTGTACCGCATCAACCACAAACTGGTTGACGTGACATTGAAGTCACTCGCCGCTGCACTAGCATGCACCAGAGGCAGCACTTATCACTTCTACCAGACTTTCACCCACATCGTCGCTTACAAATACTCATTCTTCCCCAGCGCCATCAGACTGTGGAACAAGAGTACACAAGAATTAGTTAGCCAACCGTCAGAAGAAAGGTTTAGACAGTGCCTTCTCACCATGCCAACATAGAACAATTTAGTCCTTGTTATTAAATATCATATAGTCCTGCACTAATATATTGCTAAACTATGCAGATGAGACATATTATGACCAACACGGAACCAAACCAGTGCTACACCACCCGCTGCCAAGCAGTAGTGATCACGGCTCGAAAATACTCTAGATACATTTATATCTGGCTAACATAGTTCTGAGCTTAAATGGAAGAAGAATACGATCACCCTATACCCCTCCCCCCAGAATTTTAAATCGGATTCACATGAATCACCAAAACGTTATTCTTGGCCCTGGAAAAACCGGAAATCTGGGAAAAACCAGAAAATCTCATCCCTGGTAAACATTATTACACCAGTGAGATGTGTAAACATAATCACACCAGTGCGACGTGTAAACATTATCACACCAGTGAAATGTGTAAACATTATCACACCAGTGAGACATGTAAACATTATCACACCAGTGAGACGTGTAAACACATCTAGACTGCAGTTGGCAGCAGTTTTCACCAGTCACAGTTTGTCTGCTATAATTTCTGTTGCATGTGTTTATAAACTTCTGTCTCCTACCACAAGGATTACAACTTGTGGATACTGTCAACATTATCAAACATTCCTTCACAGTCTGTTGGAGTATAAGGTTTGCATAACAACAACTAAATAGTCTTATTTTTTTTATATCACCGTCATGTCTCAAATGTTGTTAAGTATGTGCAATTTTATCCAAAGTTTGTCCATGTCAACTTGCTTAGTTGTTCCCTTGACCATATCCAAAAATCATGATAATAATTATGTAAATACACTGTCAAAACATAGATCTTCTTAGACATCCTGATAAAACATGGATGAAAATGGTTTCTTCTGGTTTCTCCAGTAGTGGTGAATAAAGATTTATTTTAGCCAAAGCAATATACTGGGGTTTTAAGCTCCAAACAACATGGCTAAGACATACTGCACAGTTTAAAAAACCCTAATTGAACAGTTAAATGCATTAATATGTGGAGAATATATATATATATATATATATATATATATATATATATATATATATATATATATATATATATATATATATATATATATATATATATATATATATATATATAAGCAACAACAACAAGTAGATGAATATGTTCTACTTAGTAAACCAAATTATTTTCAAAATATTTATGAAATACTGTTAATCTGTTTTTTTTTATTAATTTCTTAGATAAGATGTTTTACTCTAGAAATTATATTTTAATCATGAATGCATAAACCAAAAGCATATATGAAACCAACCATGCATGTATTACCTCAACAATACCTACCTCAGGTAAAAAATATAATCAATAAAAATTGCATTTTCTATGATATTTCAGTATGCAAGTTTGGTTCCATGCTTTCATTATCAAAAATACAATTCCTGGAGTAAAACATGTTATCTGAAGAATTAATTAAAATAACAGTTTTAAAGTTTAGCTTAGGCTACATTTTTCAAAGAAAAACAATTTGTTGTATATTATATATATATATAATATATTTTGGCTTATTGTTATATATATATATATATATAATTATTATATATATATATATATATATATAACAATAAGCCAAAATATATTATATATATATATATATATATGACAAATGATTTTTCTTTGAAAAAGTGTTGCCCAAGCCTAACCTAAATTTTTATTAATATATATTAATATATATATATATATATATAACAATAAGCCAAAATTAAATTTTTCTCACATATCTAGACCTGGTTTTGTGAATTCATGATCAGTATTACATAATGCACTTATGAGGTGAAGAGATAGGAACACTAAGACACCCATTGACACATACCTCTGCTTTACGCCTCTCTCTAGTCACTTTGTCAACTTCAGGTGTGGCAGGAGATGACATAAATGATTTTTGGTATGTGTTTCTACATCCGCCATTGTCACCTGAAATTTTTCAATAACATGACAATATGCCAAATAGCACAAACTCATTAAAAATTAGTTACCAGTTATCTCAAGTTAGCTCTTGTTGCAAGGCATTGTTTGCAAAGGTAGCCAATTGTTCTCATCTTTAAAATGAAAATTTAGATATCCCAAAATTATACTGAAACTTGACAATAATTAATTCAACAAACTCTTCTGAAGCAATTAAAATTAAAAAGCTACCTGCACCATCAGTCTTGGCACATTTTTCTTTCAGCGATGTCTTCCATGCGTTCAAATGACAGTAATCTTCAGATGAAGACTGTTCACAAGAGAACTGATATCTGTCTGAATAGCTCTTTGCTTTTGAGCTGTCACTGGGTGGTTCCCGGTAAAACAATGGTTCGTCAGGGTAGAAATCATCGTTGTCTTGAAAGAAGACACTGCTACTTTGCCCATGGCACCAGCCTGTGGGATGGGCCCAGATGCCACAGTGGTGTCCTAAAGCCAACAAGCAACAAAGCAAACTTACAGCACAGCATGTCAGCAAAATAAAACAAACATCATCAAATAGTTCAATAATTACTAATACAGCCAGGAATATTGCATGTGTTAACAGCCTTTTCACCTCCCAGCCACAGTCTGACATCTACCAGCATCTGCCAGCCTGTCAGACACCTCCCAGCTTCTGACAGCTTGGCGGACACCTCCCAGCCTCTGTCAGCCACCTCCGGTCCTCTGTCAGACACCTCCCAGCCTCTGTCGGACACCTCCCAGTCTCTGTCAGCCTGTCAGTCACGTACAGCCTGGCGACAACTCGCCTAATATATGATGCAGTGACTTGCAGTGAGAATGTAGCCTTACCATTCAAGTGAGCAAACAACCTCAGAAGATCAAGCTGAAACCAAACAAACAAATGTCAGTTTTTCCATGAACTAATAAGTTGACATATATGTCATATGGTACTGTAGTGTTCAAAATTAAGGCTTTTTTTATCGGCGGCTGCCGATTCAAAATGCTTCCTGCTGATTCAGTTAACCAAAATCTACACGTTATCAGCCCCACCTCGCTGGCTACTGTTGGGTCAGACTGTATTAATGATGCACATTATAGTGTTTACTAATCTATGCTAATTCAATATAAAATACAATTGTGACCATTTCTTCCTTGTCATCAATAGATCGCTGCCAAGTCAAACGCTGCAAGTGCAAGGGAAACCTCTGGCATTTGTAACATGGATGCCTATTGGTTGATTCACATTTAATGACATCAGTATCTTGGGGAATAAACAACAAAGAAAACATGGCAGACAAAGTTGCGTGAATCATACAAAAAAATTTTTTTTAAGGATATTACGCCAATTTACTTCCTATTGGTGATACTAAGGATGCAGACAATCCAACTGACAATATAATGTGCCAAGACATTCTGATTAATGTGATATTTGGCTGTGAAAGAGAACTGTGGAGGCTTCGATATGGAGTTAATTGAGAACAGCATATATTTTTTACCATGCCAGGCCCAGGGCAGCGAAACTTCAACATTAAACATAATGTTACTTTCAACAATTGTAACCGTTTCACAAATAAAGTTCACATTGAAGTGTTTATTAAATTCATTACCTTATTTTATTGGTCTGCTAGTTATAAGAAATGAGTGACAATATTTGGTATGGTTTATATTTAGTAAATTATTCTTTATTCTAATTTAAAATTAGTTTTTAGTTTCACACACGAAAACTTTGCCTTATTAAATTACATTTTTGTGGGATCAGTTCAAACTCACCTGGGCTGGTTTGAAATAGAAATGGGCCAGTAAAAAAAATATGGGCCAGTTAATTTTTTTTGCTAATTTCAGACACTGCTGTATGTGACTGTAATTAATTAATTGTACTATATATGTTTGTGAAGTTTTCACATTGAAGTTTTCAAACGCAGATGTATGCATAGGGCCCGAAGGGCTGACCAGTAGTTTCACAATGCCTATGGCCCACTCAGCCACTTCGTAAAAATTGGGTACAACTTGCCGACTCACCTAGCTCCTGACATATGGAAAAGGGTTTAGAAGTATGTGTCTTTCGGATGAGATACTAAAAAGCTGCAGGTCCCTTCTACCTGGTGTCTATGCCAGTGGAAATAAATTAATGAAACATAAATGAAACTAATAAATGGAGCAACAAGTAGATGAATATGTTCAACTTAGTAAACCAAATTATTTTCAAAGTATTTATGAAATACTGTTAATCTGTTTTTTTTTAAATTAATTTCTGAGATAAGATGTTTTACTCTAGGAATTATATTTTAATCATGAATGCATAAACCAAAAGCATATATGAAACCAACCATGCATGTATTACCTCAACAATACCTACCTCAGGGAAAAAATATAATTAATGAAAATTGCATTTTCTATGATATTTCAATATGCATGGTTGGTTTCATGCTTGGTTCCATGCTTTCATTATAAAAAATACAAGTCCTGGAGTAAAACATGTTATCTGAGGAATTAATTAAAATAACAGTTTTAAAGTTTAGCTTAGGCTTGGGCAACACTTTAAAATCGCTGCATGTACTGCTGCACCTCGCTGGCCCATGAAAAGTTACTCGCTTCGATTTTGGCAGCACAGCAAAATCTCTTGTAACCATGCTTCGCTCAAAAGCTTAGTGCCTCACCAAATGGATATACTGAACTAAACTAACGTCATATTTCGCCAATCCACCTTTTAAAAATGCAGTCCTTTTGGAAATCCCCTTGAGGTCCCGGAAAAGCGACAATGTTTCCATAGTAACAACCGCATGTGCTATGATGTTCGAACCAGCTATGTCCGTTCACCGTGAAAGCGGACCACATCGTCCGGTTATTGTAATGCTAGTACACATCAGTATTATATCTACCTAACTAAATTATGTACCAGCAAATATCAGCGTTAACATAGTTTATCGTGCTTTTGACACTAACAGAAATGCCGATGCATATGTGAACTGGTGACCCCGCGGGATAACGGGCCAATCAAAATGACCAAAAATACACTGCCACTTAAGGCTGTCATTCAACGTTTGCTTAATTCATTCACAGTGGTGTAACATAATTGGTTTATGTTTAACCAAAATGTGCCATAAAGGTTACACTGTATGTATGTCATTTATTTCTTTTGGGATTTTCTAAAAACGATTAAACTTTGTCTTAGTTGCTATTTTTCACATTTACAAAAAATTTTAATCTGGTATATTATATAGTATTACAACTACAATCTGTGAAGAAATGGCTAATTTATCTTAAAAACGTCTTAAACTAATCAATTCAACACTATCTTAATGCAGGAAATGCTATTTGATCAAACGGTGAAAGTCTCCTTTCGGTATTTAGGAAAATGTCCCCATTATTTGCTATTTGTAAACATTACCTATCGCCAAACAGTCATCTTTTTGTCCATATCTTCACAAGTTAAAGTCCGT
Source organism: Lamellibrachia columna (assembly GCA_963662155.1). Taxonomy (NCBI): domain Eukaryota; kingdom Metazoa; phylum Annelida; class Polychaeta; order Sabellida; family Siboglinidae; genus Lamellibrachia; species Lamellibrachia columna. The sequence continues at coordinate 32,265,881 of OY759265.1, forward strand.
CAAGAGATTTGCATTCATTGTTACATTCTTAACTGTATGTGACCAATATATGGAAATACATTTTGATTTGATGAGGTGCCTGTCCAGGAAAGTTGATAGACAAGAGTGTTCAACTGACATTTTCGAGACCGCTTATGTTGCATGTGTGACCCAGTAAATTTTATTTTCATATTACTTGCTTTATTAGTACATGTATTCACATATAATGATAAATAACAATGTTTACTAGAATTAATCCACAAATCCACACTAATAGCAAAAATCATGTATTGCCCGAGCCTATTTAGGTGCCACTTTTTCTAACAGTAAATAAAGTATCACATAATTATTTGTTTCTGCACGAAGACAGCCCCGTACAAGAGTAGCAAAGTCCACAGATCATGCTCACCAAATCAAGGTCATCTTCAAAGGGAATGTAACCATCTTCTTCTTCGATTTCTGCAATATTTTTTAAAGAATAGTAAAGCATTTCAAATGACAATGAAAGAGGATTTTACCAGAACCAACCCGAAGTGACAAGGAAGGAGAATTTTACCAGAATTTTCCAAAGTGGAACGCATATATTAACCCTGAAGTGACAAAACATTATGGTTATACTAATTCCCAACTAAAAATGACAAGGAAGGAGAGTTTTTAATCTCATCCTGTAGTAAGGCCATTTATTTTTTATTACTTGGTTTATGATTTTTTTCTAACACAAAAATAAGATATTCTTTTATTTTGCAGCCCAGACTGAAAATTTACAAAAAAACATAACAAGTCTGGTGATGACCTTCTGTTATCTCCTAGTACCTTAAATTTTTTTGTTTATTATCATACTTTAGTTTCGAGAATACATCACAAAGATGGCAAATCTAATTGTATTTGAGAAAATGCCCAGGAGAATATTTTCTCTCTCCAAAACCAGAAATATTGCATCGGCAGAAGTGGGCAGTGGGCAGGTCCAATGGACATGTATGGGATGGAATAAGATGCTCTTATTCCATCCTGGTGATGTTAACATGACATCACAGGACGGATGTCTTCCTCGATGAAGTCAACGGCCAGGACAGAAGGTGAGAAGATGAGTTCAACGACCACAACGACCAAGGCAAGCCACATTTTTTTGGTGGATATCAGCTGTGGTCAACCAGCCTGGAGAGGGATAGGCTCCACTAGGTTGCAAATCTGCCCTAGACACACCATGATCATGAAAACCAGTTTGAATCACATACCGGATCGGTCACAGCCCGGGTGAAAAATTACCACGCCTCCCGCCATACACCAGGACGGGGGTGTTAAGTATGCTACTGGTGCCCCTACCAACAAGATACGTGGAAGAAACGACATCACCATCGGCACATGGAACATCAGGACATTGAGAGCTGCAGGAAAACTGAAAGAACTCACACATGAGATGAAGAGATACAGATGGAATCTGCTTGGACTCGCCGAGATGCGATGGAAAAGCTTTGGTGAAACATCGACCGAAGAAGGACACAAGGTCTACTTCAGTGGCAAGAAGGACAAACACGAACAAGGCGTTGGGTTTCTTGTTCACAAAGACATCGTGAACACTGTCATGGGTTGTCGCCCTATCTCAAGCAGGCTCATCACCATCCGCCTGAAGGCAACTCCCTTCAACATGACAGTCATACAAGTTTATGCCCCAACGTCTGATTATGACGACAGTGAGGTGGAAGATTTCTATGGCCAGCTGCAAGAAGTCATAGAGGAAACGCCAAAGAAAGACAATCTTATTGTACTAGGAGACTGGAATGCAAAAGTGGGAAAGGATGCGCAGACCAACTGGCAAGACACTTGCGGACCTTTCTGCAATGCGGAAACAAATGAGAGAGGTCACAGGCTCCTCGAATTTGCAATGTACAATGAGCTGATGCTGGCTAACACATTTGGCCCACACAAAACATCTAGAAGATGGACCTGGCACAGCCCAGATGGAAAACATCACAATCAGATCGACTACATCTTGGTGAAATGGCGCTTTCACACAGGAGTGAACATTGCCAGGACACGAAGCTTTCCAGGAGCAGATATCGGAAGTGATCATGACTTGCTGATGACAACCTTCCACATTCGCCTGAAGAGGATCAGCAAACCAAAGCCAACAAGAATCAAATTTGACACCGAGAAACTTAAGGATCCTGATGTAGCAGAAGCATTCAAAGCAATGATAGGTGGGAAATTTACACCACTTATCATACTGGATGACAAACATACTGTAGCGCAACACCACTCGTGAATATGACAGCTTTATTGAACAGGTTTTAATAACTACTTATCAGTTAGAAGGACGGCAGTTGAATGTCCGTTAGAAGTCGTTTAAAACGTAACGTTCTTGTTTACGTGCACGCGCTTGTGCCGTGCACGTGTACACGTGACGTACCTACGTCATGCACACACGCGCTTAAGACCGCCAATATTTGCTATGTGGCAAGTCGCCACATGACCTCCCCCAAATGAGAGGATGCTTATTTTATTATTTACAGTCTGTCCAGTGATCGAATTTGTCGACCTGAACGTGTACGCACTGATACGGATGCAGGTTTTTTTTGCTCACGTTGACATCTGACTGCAATAGTTGGACCGGTTGCGATGTCGAAGTCGTCGTCCACAAATGCTGGTTTCAGACGATCGATGGACACTGTGTCTCTTCGACCACGAATGTCCAACGTATAGTACTTGTCATTACGCTCTAACACTCTGAACGGTCCTTCATATGGGCACTCCAGAGGTGTGCGATGAGCGTCTTTGCGTACGAAGACGAACGTACATGTCAGGAGTGCGGTTGGTATTCGAGAAACGTGTTGTCGGCCGTGATGAGTCATCGATTTCGCTCACAGGCTACGCATGGTCTTACGCAATCGTGTGAGTAGGGCTAATGCGTCTGTGGTTACTTCTGTCGATGCTTTAGTAGTTTCGAAAAACTCGCCCGGCAGACGGAGTGTTGTTCCATAGACAAGTTCGGCGGAAGTACACCCCAAATCTTCTTTGATGGAACACCGTATGCCCAGTAGAACTATGGGCAGTTCGTCTCGCCAATCGGGACCGTGTAGACGAGCTTTGAGTGACGCTTTTAGCTGTCTGTGGAATTGCTCAACTAAGCCGTTTGATTGTGCATGGTAGGCTGTCGTGTGATGAAGTTGCAAGTTCATACGGCATGGAGATCAGTGCCGAAAAGACCAAACTGATGACGAACAACACACAAGGCATCAGCACAGAGGTCAAAGTTAATGGACAGAGACTTCAGACAGTAACAAGCTTCAGGTACTTGGGATCAATTATCACAGATGAGGGTTCCAAACCGGAGATACTTGCCAGGATTGCACAGACAACAGCAGCACTAACAAGGTTGAAACCCTTATGGAACGACAGAAACATTACGGTCAGTTCGAAAATAAGGCTGATTCGCTCCCTTGTCATGTCCATCTTTTCTGTATGCTTCTGAAACATGGACCCTCTCAGCAGATCTACAGAAGAGGATACAAGCCATGGAAATGAGATGCTTTTGGAAGATCTTGTGCATATCACACAAAGACCATGTCACTAACGAAGCTGTCCGCAACAAGATCAAACAAGCCATCGGACCATATGACGACCTTCTTACAACAGTTAAGAAGCGTAAACTGAAGTGGTACGGCCATGTATCACGGTCATCTGGCCTTGCAAAGACTATCTTGCAAGGTACCGTAAGAGGGGGGAGACGAAGAGGTAGACATAAGAAGAGGTGGGAAGACAACATCAAAGAGTGGACAGGAATGGAGTTCGCTGACTCCCAGAGGGCTGTCGAGAACAGGGAAACGTGGAGAGAGCTGGTTAGAAAGTCACATTTCAATCTGGTATAAAGTAAAGAAGGTTTTTTATAAACCCAACCTTAAAAAAGGATGAAGGGTTTTTCTAATCTCAACTATTTTGGAGGGAAAATTGGAGTAGTTTGACTTGGTGAATTGGTTTATACATTAAAATCACTTAAATTGGAGCATTAAAAATGGGATTACTTTTATATACAAATCTTTATACAAATCACATTATGTCATGTCACAAGCAACAGGAGATTTTAATCTCTTGTGTGTGGGCAACAGAGACAGATATTTTGGTCACAAAAAAAACTTTGATATTGCAGACAAAAATCTCTCATTCAAAGATTAAAATCAAAAGTTTGATATTCGAGAGACAAAAATCTCTCGTTCAAAGACTAAAATCACTTCGGAAAACTCTTTGCGTCTGCAACACAGATTGGAACAAATTGTCTACGGATTGTGTAACTGCTAGAAGCGTGAATATGTTTAAAAACAAGGTTGACACATATCTCAGGAGGGCGGGTTATAAGTAGATGAACATTGTTGGACTCTCGATAAGCCAATGGCTTCCTTGTCCACTTGTCATCTGGGCCCTTGGCTTGGATGTCAAATCTTGTTAAATCTAGTTAAAACTGAGCAGCTTTACTGTGACCAAAGTCCTTAGAATCCAAAATGGACCATTTCTCTACAAGACATGACCATACATCTATTCTTTATCAAAATATAGAGCACTACAATCACTTCTATGGACATTGCCATTTTTAATTTACTAATAAAGTTGCTATGTGGTGCACACGTCTTTTTTATTATCGCAATGTGGTGTGCGCTAATGTAGCCTTGTAACACAAATTGTCTCGTGTGCAAGTACCTGGAGATGGATCATATGCGGCTGAAACATAGGTTTAACAGCAGTGTTTTAACATAATTCAGTCAATAATAGGATTAGGTGCCTAGGTGGTGTATTTAGGGATTGTTGCGGGCTTAGTGTGAATTTGCTTCTTCAAGCACTAAAAAGCTTTTCTTTTAAATAATAACTCCTCAATGTTGAACAGAGAGAAACTTGAGTTAAGGTTGAAAACATTATCAATATAATCTAAATAAAATTTGTAAGAAATTAAATAATAAGTTTGGCAAAATTCCTTGGTCAAAGCTGACATTTTTTTTAAGTCGATGGGACATAGTGGAGAGCTTTTATTGATGGCCTATGCTCCCAGAGAACAAACAGGCCTAGGTAGGTAAGTGCAAGATCATAATAAAATAATTTATAGGATTGATATGGTACTATGTAAGCATTGCTAAGCAAACAGTGATGGTAACCAGATATTTGATGCCTGATAGTTGCAACAGTTCATAGTATTTGAGAAAAGTCTGGCAGAAACCACATTGCTGTGCAGTGCCAAGGACACCACAGGATGTTTGTTTGTAAGGGACATATCATCAAAAAGAGTGTGACCAACTGGTGTGGGAGACTGACAAAGTCACTAGAATGTGACCTAGTGGCATATGAGACCGGCAAGGTCACTGGAGTATGACACAATCATGTGAAAAATCAGCTGGATTTGTATTTACACCACACTTTGAGGTTTATCTACCAGTAGATGCTCACTTTCAAACACATACCTGTTCTTTTCATGAGATATGTGTATGCTTCACTGAGTTCCTGAAACTTCCTTGTTGCCCGTGGATCCTCTGCATTCTATACAGCAACATAATAATCACCCAGCTGTGTAGGTTTGTGCCACTAGAAGATCACTCACTGGACAACCAGTGCACAACTTACATATTTTACAATTAATAACAAATTAACTCCAGTACACACTTTTGTTGGAGATAAAAAATTACAATGACTACACATCAAATGAATGAGAGAGCTAGAAAGAGTTGCTATTTTCAGTGTAGCATCCGACCGTACCTTGTCCGGATGATGAGTCAGAGCCAGCTTCTTGTAGCTCCTCTTGATCTCATCTGAAACCAAAGTTCACAACTGCTTTGTTGCTGATTCACTTAACAGGAACATTTCAATACCGCAGAAATTGGGACTGATTCAGTCCCAGCCAATATATTGGATTATAAACGGCAGACATGAAGACTTGAGTCACTCGAGTTAACTTACGACTTCACTTGGTAAGCCATGACACGATTTGTTGTCAATTATATGATATCAATTCCAAGTCCATAATAATTACAGCATACCAATTCCATATAGAAACAACAGCATGTGAACAGAGTAAGATAAAACACACTCAACACACAAAATAGCATCCATTTTAAAGCAGTTTTATTTAATAGATACCCAGAATATCATATTGTAAAATGTTAATCGCCAGATGGTGAATGTCAGGCCTGGGGTAATAGTAATGTGTAACGATTACAATTGATCAAGTAATAGTAATAGATGGAATAGAATGCAATGTAATAGAAAGCAAAGTAATAGTAGTTGAGCTATTACTTTGCTATTACAATTGAACATTTTCAATCACACCAAAATTCATCAAAAATTCTGTATTTTGACATAATGGGACTTGGACAAACATCATGTTCAGTTGTTCACATGCAGTTTTATTTATTTCTTTTCCAACAGTGGTGATAAAATGGTTGAGTATCTGAATCATGACAGTCAGTGAACTTTAGCACCATTAGCAGGAGACACTGTGAGTGTGACTGCTGCATGGCTAAACAGTCTTTAACATCTGAATCAATCAATCAATCATTGCCATCTCCCAACCCTAGCTACCAGTCTGCCATGTTGGGTAATGTCTGAATAAAATCCAGGGGCTTATACCAACTTTTCAGACTTTTTCTCAGTTGGTAGCTAGCTTGCACACTATTGAACAAAAGTGTGAAAAACATCCTATCCTTGAGCCAATAATTAACTGTCCACCAAGCAGCAGCCGAGCAATATGGGTCTACTATAGATAATCAGACTGTGTTATATGACAGTGACATTGCTTTTTTGTTTCGTTGCAATGAATATATGAAACTTCTACATACGACTGGAACTGTGTAAGGAAATTTATTAGTTAATTGTAATTTAATTTAAATCTATGTAAGTGATTAAGTATGCAAAATATTTAATCAAAAGAAAATAGTTCCAATGGAAAATGTAATAGTAATAGCTTTAAATATAATAGTAATAGCTTTAAATATAATAGTAATATATTACATTGCCTTCAGCATGTAACAACAACAGAAAGGAAACTAAGTAATAGTAATCCATTGCAATCATTGCAATGTAATAGAACACAGGCCTGGTGAATATGTCGTATGTCAACAGAACATTCCATCAAATGCATGTGGTTGATGTTTCATTCGATGTTTTAGAAGCTATGAAAATGTGAATTTTCATCACAGTGTAGAACAAGGGTTGTCAGTGAAGATTACATGTCATGGTATCTAAATCCAGGAGTGGAGATATAATTTGAATAACATGAACAATTAGATACTGAAAAGATTTGCACAATTATTTTACCATGCACCGAAACAATCGCACATGTTCGATCACGTTTAAAGTTATGCAAACGTTAGATCAGCAGATTTTTGGGATTCCGGTGACAGCATTGTGATTTCTGTTTATAATATCAGTAAGCATTAATGTGGTACAATGTATTCTTTGCTGATTGGTAAACCACCAACATATGAACATGATATCTAAAACTAAGAATAGAATACACTAACCTTTAACCCTTTTGTGGTCATATTAATGCCAAATATGTGCTGCTAATGAATCCTATTAAATTGTGAAATGCTGCTGTGAACGAATCCTGTAATTGACAAAATATGCTTATCTAAAATTTGAAAAAAATATATATTTATTTTATTCTTGTTAAATCATTATTTCAAATATATTTCACCAACAATTAGCAGATCCATACTGCATATGAAATGTTTGTAAATGAACAAAATGCAAAAAGAACTATAGGGTAAATAAAACTGAAATCAGTATTTTTTCTAAGGACATGTATTTTCATGATTTCACATCTTTCTTCCTGGTGGTAGCCACCAGAACTATCATGTTGCTGTTATATTTAGACTGTGTAACCATATAAACTGTGTAACCATATACGTAGTGCAAAACATTGCTTTCTGGCATCACTGTTTTTTAAAAAACTCTTCCAAAATTTTAATTGCTGGATTCCGACAAAATGGCAACATTTGTAATTGTAATCAAACTAAGAAACGCCATTTCTAACCCTCTGCACATTAATACCATTTTTTCCCAAATCAAATATTAAAAAGTTACCATTTAATCATAGACTTTACCAAAATGTGTGTGTTATTAAAGGGTTCAGCCTACAGTTGACTTTCTCACTGGTGGCCATGTTAATCTCAAACATCATTCCGCCTATATTAAAAACATCCAAATAGCTACCATTTCACTCTCAACAGCTTCTACCAGCAAACCTGGCAATGTCCATGCTCAAATGCATTCATGTCAGATCATATGAATCTTTTCAAACTTTTTATATCCAAACTTACTATGCTCTACATTCATCTGTAACATGCCAGGAAGTCTAACTAAGATATGACCTCTAAAGTTGCCATGTATCAGCCATTTTGCTACCCTGAAACAAATTACCATGTTTAATTTTATTGGATGAAATAACTTTTACTCCGTAGGTGACCTAGTTTAAAAGGTTCCATCATCCGGTCAAATCAAATCCAATCAAATTAGATTATACTGCCCCACCCCTATCCTGGAAGTTGTCAGATCAGATGCATGCAAATAAACAGACAGGTCTTAAATGTAAGAGCTGCCATAAGAGGCAAAAATGCCTAAAAACCATGAAGAACTGTACGAACCTATAAAATTTATGACATAGCAAGTAGAACTCAAACGTCACAAAGCCCACTTGAAACTATTTTCTTAGACCCAATCTACAAAAATGCCTTAATATAAAAAAGTGATGCCACATAGTGTTTAGTAGTGGTAATTAATTGGGTCTAATTTAGACTGGACTCATGCATATTTATTTGGTAAACCATTTATTTGATCTAACAATGGATCATCTGATGTAGGAACATAAAATACAACATTCACAATAAGTTCATTGAGACCCCGATTAAGCCATTAAATGTTGTATGATGTATCCCTTACTATCATGTCATGGGTATGGGTGCCAACCTGCCCTGGAACTTCCTGGTAACCGAAAATCAAAACAAAAATGTTGCTGCAATATATACAGTGCTATAAGGGCTTTCACAGTGACGTCACGCGCCTAATCACATGATCGTCTGGCGGCAATGGCTGGCAAGACAACCAGATGCCTCTATTGTTTCAGTGTGTTTTGCTAGTTGCGTTTCTCTTATATTTTGCATTTTATGCGTTTTGACACACACCTTCGAAATCATGGTTGTGTCCTGTGTAGTTATGGGATGTACTAGTCACTGTGTGGATGGTTCATTGTCGTTTCATCGCATCCCAAAGAGGAAAAACGTTCAGATGTAAACATTGCTAAACGACCATGTTTGTGGATGACATTTCAACTTTGAACCGCTATTAACAGTTAATATTACCAATGAATATATTCTATTCATGACTGTTGGCAGCTGAAAAGTGAAATGTTTGTAATCTCTGAACCATGTAACAGTAGCCGGCCTAGCCTTGCCCTAGGCTCACGTTCGCGACACTGGTTCTGCCGCTGTCATTGACACCATTCATGGGTAATATATGAACGTTGTTTTCTGGCTAACAAAATTGTTAAACCGTTTAATGTTATGAAAAAAATTTAATAGTTGTCACACAACTGTGCTAGTGAGTGATTTATAAGCTTTCACAGACTGTCGGCTGAAGATTTCTGGCTTGATCACGTAATGTCGAACGTTTCATTGGGTCTGAGGCTGGGTCATTCTACCACCCGTTTAGAACAAAATACAGATCTGGTAACTTACTAAAGTCGTCACTGTGCTCTAGTTTCTTATTGTAAAACTCCCTCGCACTGGGATCTAAAACATTGCCATTGGCGTATTTAGCCCAGTAATCATTCATGTTTGCTCGAGCATAGCAATACATTTGTTAGAGAAAGCTCGGCTTGTTTGCGGCTTTTGCCAGCCAGCGTACTGCGCATGTGACGTCATGTGTTGGTATACATGAAAGCCCCTATAACGAAACAATTATTATTATGAACTAATCATGTCTGGATACCGATATCACCACTAGGAAACGGGAACAACGTATTAATTCCAGTTCGTATCCGACAAATCCACAATCCAAGGCTGGTCACACGCACCAACTGACATGGAGCAGAGCTGGGTTTACGACCTGGGTCGGTAAGAAGGCAAGGGTCGATACCCGGAAACAAAACGAGTCAAGACTCAAGCGCCAAGTGTCAACATTCAGCTACACATCATGACAAAAGTCAACCATGACATATCTATAAAATAAACTGTTTAAATTTGAAAATGCTATTCGAGTAATCAGACCATTCTCCATTGATCTACCTTCACTTGCACCCGATTCTAAACCTAAAACTTGGAGACACCTAGCAATCTCTCCAGTTCGTGCTGCCATGATTGCCGCCGACAGTGATGTGGTTATTTCTCCCTCTGTCGGACAGTAGCCGCATAAGCGCACTAAACGGTTGAGGGCGCTCCAGCACTGACACCCAATGATGGGTTCAGCCTACTGTTATGTTTCCCATTGGTGACCATAATATTAACGTTTCGCACGATTATAAGAAAACGGGACCATCCAAAATTATAAAATGTCTTACCTGCCTTTGTCACCATCTCATTGACATGCAGATCGAGTATAGTCAAAGTCTCGTAGTTCTAACTCTTTTAAAATGGTTGAATGTGCTCTACCCGTCAATGTTTACAAATTTCTGCATGATCAGTTACTACGCACAAGTGCTTTTTGGCGAAAAAATTGCCAAAAATCCTTCCGCCTATTGAAATCATCTAAAAATCCACAGTTACACTGTTAACATGTTCTATAAGCAAACTTGCCAATGTGTCTGCTCAAATGTAGTTATGTCAGATGAAATGATTTTTTAAATTACACTTATCTAAAATTACTAGGTGTCCTACATTCGGAAGTGTAACTGAGTCTGAGGCATGATCCCTGATGGATTCTCCTAATGTTATGAGTGGACAAAAGAACTCATATCTGTGTTATAGTTTCCGTTTCTAGAGGCTCTTGGTTCAAACTGTTAGTTTAAAAATATATTTGCGTGCAGCAGAGTCAACATAACTTTCATCGGCCATTGTTACTAACTATGCTGGTCCATTTTAGGAAGTAGTAGTTTCTCAAAGGATACAGGTCAGAACGGCGACAGATGTGGTGAAAACGGCGACAAGTCATAAGACAAAACGGCGACAACCATTGGTCAAAATGGTGACATCCATTGGTCAAAACGGCGACAACCATCGGTCAAAACGGCGACAAAAAAAATGGCGTAAAACCAACACGGCAACAAACCAAAACGGCGTGTTGTAAGTGAGAAAATGTACTTCCAGGATGACAGCTGTCTTAATGGGAGTGAAAGGATGAGGTGCATTGTTGAGCACAAATGAAAGGAAATTATTTCCGTAGAGCAGCTAATAATCTCTCACAAACGCTTGCTCATAGGGAAATACATTGTTTGGTTTTATAAATAACATTTAAATAAGAAGTTTGTATGATAAGATAAACATCACAATTCCAGATATTTCAGTCATATTATTAGCTATGTATGTATGTTATATACATTTATTTTTATGAAACTGTCCCATATATAATAATTTAAGTTGCCTTTCTTCTTCACTCTATTTTCTTATGGCGGGCTTTTTAGGCGTCTTTTGACGACTTCTTTTTTTCACCGTGTTAACTCTCCTTAGTTCCCTAGCGTTGTAATCCATCTATGGACAACAATAGTATCGCATTTCATATAGAATTTACAGTGTGGAAGTTGTACCAGTCCAATTAAATACCATGATTTGTTGTTGTTCAGTAGCGAACTACGTGAGTAGTAATACATGCGTTTGCAAATAAAGATCAGTTATGTGCCACCCCTAAGAACCACGTGTATGTTATATGTAGTGTCTGTGAATATACAACACACGTCCCTGTTTACGATTACGCTTACTGATTCTGTTTTGTTGCGCCTCTGAACTCAGGTTCCTGAGGATATAGGCGCTTTAGAAGTCAATTATTATTATTATTATTATTATAACGTTTGTCGATGTCGACTTAAACCTAATGTATTTCACACCGCAACGATGCGTATGGTACAGTTTTACTTTGCGTATTTGATTTATGGCCAACAACTAATTATAATTATCATCAACTGAAAATGAACGCATCATGACATATAGATCCGTAGTGAAATGTGAACTTTTGGGCTACTTTTCATTCGATTATTGCCACAAGTCGTTCGTGTTCGTTAACGTTACGGTTAAATAATTCGAGTAATTAGACATATAATGTCATTTAAACATTAAAAGAGATACAACAAGATTATTTCGTGAAAATTCGGTCTGAAAAAAACATGTTCAGATTACCCATATTTTTTGTGGGCCTCTGACCTTCGTTGTCCTTAGGCACGTGCCTATAGTGTCTATTGGTTACTTCGCCACTACACGTGACACATTCCAGCTACGCTCACTCACTAGTAGGAACTATACCTGGCCGCTCATTACCAATTCCAACAATTATATGCTGATTACTTTGTCCGCAACCAATTAGCAAACAACACGCCCCTTGCTGTTGTGTCATTTTCATATAAATCCGACGCGGCCTCCACTTCTAGTCACTTTGCTTTACATAACGATTGATCGTTAATTTTTTTTTAAGTGTGTTAAAGTGTTGTTAAATCTTGTTATATTTTGTTAAATATATTGACATGTTGTAAAATGAATTTTTTTTAACAAGTGCGTCTTGCAACGCCATCTATAGACAACTGTGTTGTCTGTAACAAAGTGGTAAGAGCCCCGACAACAAACACTGCAATGTGATGACTGCGACCTACGGCACCACCGCGTGTGTACCGCGTGTGTAAATCCCAAAGCGATTACTGGAGGCTTGTGAAATATGAAACGGATGATTACGCTTGGAAATGTTTGCAGTGGACGTGAAACAGACGGAAACACGAGACGACGAGGAACCCGCAGATGATGTGGTAAGTCATAAATATTAGTACTCCTCTATAATGAGTATCCTCCATAATCTCCCTATATAAAAATGTGTGCACGTCAATCCCGTCAACTGACCCTGTGTGTACCCGACATTGTACATCCGTACAGTCATGGAAGAAACAATTAAATGTTAAGCCGCGCATTTTAACACGGAATTTAACACATAATGAAGAATGGGGGATCCGGGGGTACCCATCCAGGGAGTGAATCCGTCTTGGCCAACTAAACGTATGTATAACTAGCTGATTTGTCCCGCGAGTCATCCCAAAATGGTTTATGTTTTAATTTGACAGTATGACAACAGTGACATCGCCGACAACGGGTAAGAAAATATGGTAATTAATCTTAGCTCAGAAAGAAATGCTTGCCTGCGTAGCCTTTTGTTGTCTTCGCAGTGGTTATTGACACATGTCCACAGTCATTATTGAATAGCTATGTCTACTCACTTGTCGGACTCGACCTTGCTTTTCGAACAATGCTATAGGTCGGGGACGCAATTAACCCAATAGGCCGTCTTATCTTCACCTGGGGTTTTTCTCACTCTCTACGCGCACGAAATCCAGCATGGAAGCCTCTCCCACGTCCGTCAGAGCCAGTCCATCCTCCAGGAAAGCAGAAACACATGCATACGTAACTTTCACACTTTCACACGGAACACTAGCTGTCGGTACCTTTGTAACTACAGTATTCAATTGTACCCAACTGTTGTAAAATCGGGTGTTATATTGTTTTAATTGTTGCAAACACTATGCAAACGAATAGCAATAGTTCAATCCACCCCTAATGTCATATAATGTTATGTAACTTGCCTCTTGTTCATCAGCCAGCGCATATAGTGCAGAGCTTTCTGCTTGCGCATCAATCTGAAAAGGTAACACATATAAATTACAGGTTAGCAGGTGTAGCGTAATAGTAACTACGTTAACCATGTGGGGCGCGGTGGTTGAGTGGTACAGCGTCGGACTTTCGGTCGAGGGGACCGGGGTTCAAAACCACCTGTGGCAGAGCGTCGGACTTTTCGGTCAAAACCACCTGCTGCCGTTTCAAAACCTGGGCAAATTTGTTCACCCCACTTTGCTCGTGTCTTTCGGAAGAGACACTAAAAGCCGTTGGTCCCTTCTACCTGGTGTCTATGCCAGGGGAAGTAAAAGATCCCACACAGGGGGTAAATGTGTAACCTGTTGTGGACTCAGAGTGGTGGTTTCTATCTCTAACCCACCAATTCCCGGCACGTGAGAGGCGCCGAACGACAGAATCATCAACATAATGATGTTGGCCGTTTAATGGAAGAAGAAGAAGTTGCTGTGACCCGCTGAGAAGCACAAATTAAAACAGAAACAAAACAGTTCTATAGATATAACGCCCAACGTCACAATACTTGTGTAATGTAAATCAGGGTCCCGTAATTCAGCATAGCAAGTAAAAACTTTAACAACGTTAAACATGTCCAAACGTGTGACACGTGTTAAGAAAGTCTGACTGAATGGCGTTACAGTTTGGCGAGCAGTGAGCACCCCTTGTTACAAGTACATAATGCAGGCTAGTGAACAAAACCCACCAATATCAAAGAAACATTCTAGTCACTTCAATGTAATAATTTCAGTAGTCCTAATTTCCAAATTCTGTGAATAAGCTGAACTGTGAGTGAGCTACAGCTTTATTACATAAGAACACTGATTCTTGGCACCCATGCATTAAAAAATAATTGTTTTTAAAAATAAAAGTTCAGTTAATTATTCTACGCGACGTTTTCTTTTTAGGTATCTTTTGTACGACCTCGTGAGCGTGTGGTCGTTGTCTACTGGCGAGCTCGGTACGAACAAAGCTGATAACCTGTCGTGCGACGATTTCTCAGCGCATAGATACTTTCTCGAGCGCCCCAAAATCACCCGCCGCATGAAGGCTGCCACGGTCGTGTCGAGGTCATAGCTCAGGTAAATGTGGGTTGACACTATCTACGGGGCATGTCGACCACGCAACCCAGACGACCTCGAGTTTAATCTAAGCGATGATTTAGTGCCAGATGATTTCTTGCGTGGCGACGTCAGAGTTGACGTTAGGCGGCACCTGCTGTTCGCCACTGACCGCATGATAGAACTCCTTGCACGCGCCAAGCAGTGGTACGCCAATGCAAAACTTTGATTTCTTGGTTTCATTGCTTTACTTTCAGTATGTTGTTTCAGGCCTACCTTCGCCGTATACGACATCCGCTCAGTGTCAGCGTTAAGGTTTCCTTTGCAGCCGCTTAAAGAGCTTTTTACTTTAATAAGTTAATTGATAGATTGGTAATTTTCGATTTGTTTGTTTCAGGTATGCAGATGCCAATTTTTTTTGTGGTAAAGAGGCCCTTCACTCAACAGGTGGGTAAGAATGGAAAAATGTGTACACTGGGAACTATCTGTTGTCTGAAATTCGAATAATAAAACAGTTACATAAAATTATTACCGACATGAATGAATATCGAGTCGAGTTTACATATGTTTGAGGTACAATCGTTTTTGTAAATAATTGGTCAGATGTACAGCGTACGTACGTAACACTGAAGATGGCCATACATAAATGTCAAATGTTAAGAAATGTTTATTACGACATCTATTTTCTCACACAGATTATCGTTGAAACGTGTTCAGTAGTATGCCTGAATAGTAGATCTAAAAGGAATTGTTTATATATTGTCATAAAGCTGGATGTCACTAATAATGGTGATGAACCTATAGATGTTGCAAAATTAATAATCAATAATACATGTTAATCCTATAGTCAGTATTGCCTTTTCAGCACCCATGATTTATGATGATGATTTTTAAAGATATTTTGGAGGACTAAATAAAAATTCTCTTACATATCTCCTTAATAATAAAACTAACCCGGTTGATGACTTTATCTATAAAATACCTGAAATAATAAGACACTCTCCATATTTCGATGATGATAGTTTAATTAGTATTTTAAAGGGAAAAACTAACAACTTTAAAATATATAGCTTAAGGGCCATTCTCCAAAATTGTCTGACAGTTGGCTTGGGAGAGACCACTTTTTTCATGTTTCCCAATCTCTGTTAAACTTTAATCCGATAAAATAGATAACCTAAACATTTAAATTCTGAAGTTCCTTTGCTTAAATCCGAAAACTCACTAAGTGGTAGGCGGCGCATGTCAGGAATGTTACCCTCGATCTACTGTTACGCCCGGTACCAAGCCAAGGTATCGAGTTAATTTTTACACCCTAAAGAAAGAAACATAAGTAAATGTTGGAATTTAATTATAATAGTGATATTCGACAGTTATTATGCTCTTCTTCATGTTACGCTAAAAAACAGTGTGGGGATCATCTATAAATTCATAAAATGAGACCCTGTTAGTAGTATATGTGTCTTTTTCCATCATCAAATATGAGGACCAGATTTGCTTCATTCTGATTGGTCGAAATTTAAAATGGAGCGTTCTGATTTGTCGTGCGCTTATTGCCACCAGGGGCGCCACGGTATAATCCCCTATTATCGCTCAAATAAGGAGCTCTTTCTGATTGGTGGAGAGCATTTCACCAACAGGGGCGCCACTGTATAATCCCCTATTATCGCTCAAATGAGGAGCTCTTTCTGATTGGTCGACAACAGGTTTTTTCTGTACCGCCGCCGCCACTGACGCCGCCAAGGCGGCGTCAGTGGCGGCGGTACGGAAAAAGTGTAACCCCAACCTGTTGTCGGTTCCCAAGATTGTTACGGACCACTGGAAAACAACAGTGAAAACATAATTTCAGATGGGTTCCAAATGGCAGAGGTCCTGAATGAGTATTTTAGCTCAGTTTTTACCACAGAAGATATCAGCTCACTTCCAGTTCCATTGACTAAATTTGAGGGCAATAAATCAGAACATTTAGGGCAGTTATTTGTAACTCCTGAAATGATAGCAAAGAAAATTAAGAAGATGAAAGATAATAAATCACCTGGAGTTGATGGGATACCACCAAAACTGCTAAAGGAAATTGTTGATCAAATTAGTACACCACTTGCAAACTTATTTAACTTGTCACTAGAAGAAGGAATAGTTCCTTCAGAATGGAAAGAAGCAAACATTACGCCGCTATTTAAGAAGGGATCGAGGAAGAAGCCAGAAAATTACAGACCAGTGAGTTTAACATCAGTTGTATGTAAATTACTCGAAACATTAATTAGAGACCACATGGTGGAATTCCTCATAAAACATAAATTAATAAATACATCTCAACATGGATTCCTAAAAGCAAGGTCATGTCTAACCAATCTCTTATGTTTTTTAGAAGAAATTACAAAGTGGGTAGATGACGGGTCACCAGTGGATGTTGTCTACTTAGATTTTCAGAAAGCTTTCGATAAAGTGCCACATCAAAAATTGTTACTTAAACTAAAAGCCCATGGTATAGGCAATGATGTAATCAACTGGATAGAAAAGTGGCTTACACACAGAAGACAGAGAGTAATAGTAGATGGTAAGATTTCAAACTGGAAATCTGTTTTGAGTGGGGTACCACAGGGATCAGTGTTAGGGCCTATACTGTTTTTAATATATATAAATGATTTGGAGGATGACATA
Organism: Lamellibrachia columna; assembly: GCA_963662155.1. Classification (NCBI taxonomy): domain Eukaryota; kingdom Metazoa; phylum Annelida; class Polychaeta; order Sabellida; family Siboglinidae; genus Lamellibrachia; species Lamellibrachia columna. Next base: position 32,283,363 of record OY759265.1, read on the forward strand.
TCTAGCAAAGTACTCAAATTTGCAGATGACACAAAAGTATTCAGAAAGGTTACTAATGATACAGATAAACAAAGTTTACAGGATGATCTAGAAAAATTAGTTAATTGGTCAGAAAAATGGCAAATGTTATTCAATTTTGGGAAGTGTAAATGTATACACTTAGGACATGGAAATATGGACGAGGAATATAAAATGGGGGATGCTGTACTAGGTAGAACCACACAAGAAAAGGATTTAGGAGTAACATTTAATGCTGACATGAAAGTTTCAGAGCAATGTTGGATTGCTGCTTCGAAAGGAAATCAAATTCTAGGGCTAATTAGGAGAACTATCACGTATAAGGAGAAACATCTAATTGTACCCCTGTACAAAGCAATAGTTAGACCACATTTGGAATATTGTATTCAAGCATGGAGGCCATATCGTAAAAAAAACATAGATAAGCTAGAAAGAATACAACGAAGAGCAACTAAGATGATTCCAGAATTAAGAGACCTTAGTTACGAAAGTCGCTTATTACAATGTGGTTTGACAACACTAGAGACCAGGAGACTAAGAGGAGACCAAATAGAAGTGTTTAAAATAGTGAACGGTTATGAGGATGTTGATAGGAATATGTTCTTCAAACTTAAAGAAGGCAGTAGAACCAGAGGACACAAAGCAGCATTAGTTAAGGAGCAGTGTAGGTTGGACATGAGAAAGTACTCTTTCTCACAGAGGGTGATAAATGAATGGAACAAACTGCCAAATGATTGTGTTAATGCTAGTAGTGTGAATATGTTTAAAAATAGAATTGACATATATCTGATAAGGGCGGGCTACACATAGATGAGAAAATTGTTGGACTCTCGATAAGCCAATGGCTTCCTTGTCCACTTGCCATCTGGAACTTGTTGTTCGAGATGGCAATCTTGTTAAATCTTGTTAAATCTTGTATAACCCTAGATAGCCTGCATTGAGACAGTACTGCATTGAGACAGTGGTACATGTCTCCATACATATCACCCGTGTTTCGTGGTGGCAGCGGCACGGAAAGATGTGTAACCCCAACCTGTTGTCGGTTGTATAACCCTAGGTAGCCTGCATCGAGACAGTGCTGTTTGCCAACCCTATCATCACATAGTTCTTGGCACGTAGATAGCCTGTATTGAAACGTTGTGTATGACAATGTCTTGTTTTCTTCAAGTTGTGTGTGACAATGTCTTGTTTTCTTCAAGTTGTGTGTGACAGTGTCTTGTTTTCTTCAAGTTGTGTGTGACAATGTCTTGTTTTCTGCAATTTGTGTAAGACAATGTCTTGTTTTCTTCAAGTTGTGTGTGACAATGTCTTGTTTTCTTCAAGTTGTGTATGACAATGTCTTGCTTTCTTCAAGTTGTGTGTGACAATGTCTTGCTTTCTTCAAGTTGTGTGTGATAATGTCTTGTTTTCTTCAAATTGAGTATGACAGTGTCTTGTTTTCTTCAAGTTGTGTTCAATGTCTCCACGCATATCACACAGTGGTAAATGTCTCCACAAATATCACATGGTGGTGAATATCTCGATACATGTGACATGGCAGTCGATGTCTCTATGCATGTCATATGGCGGTCAATGTCTCCATGCATACCACATGGCGGTCAATGTCTGCATACACATCACGCAGTGGTAAATGTCTCCATGCATGTCACATGACGGTCAATGTCTCCACGCATATCACATGATGTCAAATGTCTCCATACATATCACACAGGCGTAAATGTCTCCACACATATCACATGGTGGTGAGTGTCTCCATACATATCACATAGCGGTAAATGTCCAATTTCTCCATACATGTCACATGGTGGTCAATGTCTCCATGCATGTCACATGGTAGTCAATGTCTCCATGCATATCACATGGTGCCAAATGTCTCCATACATATCACATGGTGGTCATTGTCACCATGCATGTCACATGGCGGTCAATGTCTCCACGCATATCACATGGTGTAAAATGTCTCCATACATATCACACAGTGGTAAATGTCTTCATGCATGTCACATGGTGTCAAATGTCTCCATACATATCACACAGCGGTAAATGTCTCCATGCATGTCACATGGCGGTCAGTGTCTTCAGGCATGTTACATGGTTGTCAATGTCTCCACGCATATCACATGGCGGTTAATGTCTCCACACATATCACATGGTGGTAAATGTCTCCATGCATGTCACATGGCAGTCGATGTCTCCATGCATGTCACATGGCGGTCAATGTCTCATTGCATACCACATGGTGGTCAATGTCTCCATACATATCACACAATGGTAAATGTCTCTAAGCATGTCACATGACGGTCAATGTCTCCACGCATATCACATGGTGTCAAGTGAGAAATGTGGTACGTCGAGACGCATGAAGTTTCAATGTGTCGAGACACATTTCGCGGAAAACTGGTTTGACCTTGACCTTTTGACCTATTGATCTCGCCATGTTTATAAAAAAATTCCATGAACAAGACGAGTGGGAGCGCACGTAGGACATTTCATAGACACATTTCGCGGGAGTTTATCCATAACTCCTACAGTTTACCCATAATTCCTACAGGTTACCCATGCAGTTTGTGTATAACAATGTCTTGTTTTCTTCAAGTTGTGTATGACAGTGTCTTGTTTTCTTCAAGTTGTGTTTAATGTCTCCACGCATATCACACAGTGGTAAATGTCTCCACATATATCACATGGTGGTGAATGTCTCCATGCATGTCACATAGCAGTCAATGTATCCATGCATGTCACATGACGATCAATGTCTCCATGCATACCACATGGCGGTCATTGTCTCTATGCATATCACACAGTGGTAAATGTCTCCATGCATGTCACATGACGGTCAATGTCTCCACGCATATCACACGATGTCAAATGTCTCCATACATATCACACAGGGGTAAATGTCTCCACACATATGACATGGTGGTGAATGTCTCCATACATATCACACAGCGGTAAATGTCTCCATGCATGTCACATGGCGGTCAATTTCTCCATACATGTCACATGGCTGTCAATGTCTCCATGCATGTCACATGGTAGTCAATGTCTGCATGCATCTCACATGGTGTAAAATGCCTCCATGCATATCACATGGTGGTCAATGTCTCCATGCATGTCACATGACGGTCAATGTCTACACGCATATCACATGGTGTCAAATGTCTCCACGCATATCACACAGGGGTAAATGTCTCCACACATATCACATGGTGGTGAACGTCTCGATACATATCACACAGCGGTAAATGTCTCCATACATGTCACATAACAGTCAATGTCTCCATGCATGTCACGTTGTGGTCAAAGTCTCCACGCAAATCACACAGTGGTAAATGTCTCCATGCATGTCACATGGTGTCAAATGTCTCCATACATATCACACAGCGGTCAATGTCTCCATGCATGTCACATGGTAGTCAATGTCTCCAAAAAAAATTTCATGATACAAACTTTTAAAACATGTGTATGCGGTGAAGCAAACTTTCAACTTTCATCACATAAACTTTCAAAGTGGAGTGGAGTGGAGTGGAGAACTTCCAATTTCCAAACTTCCAAAGCACAAACTTCCAACTTGCAGACTTCTAACACATGACAGTCAATGTCTCCATGCATGTTACATGGCGGTCAATGTCTCCATGCATGTCACATGGCGGTCAATGTCTCCATGCGTTTCACATGACAGTCAATGTCTCCATGCATGTCACATGACAGTGAATGTCTCCATGCATACCACATGGTGTCAAATGTCTCCATACATATCACACAGGGGTTAATGTCTCCACACATATCACATGGTGGTGAACGTCTCCATACATATCACACAGCGGTAAATGTCTCCATACATATCACATAGCAGTCAATGTCTTCATGCATGTCACATTGTGGTCAATGTCTCCACGCATATCACACAGTGGTAAATGTCTCCATACATGTCACATGGTGTCAAATGTCTCCATACATATCACACAGCGGTAAATGTCTCCATGCATGTCACATGGCGGTCAATTTCTCCATGCATGTCACATGGTAGTCAATGTCTCCAAGCAAATTTTCATGACACAAACTTTCAAAACAAGTGTGTGCGGTGAAGCAAACTTCCAACTTGCAAACTTTCATAACACAAACTTTCAAAACATGTGTGTGTGTGTGTGTGTGTGTGTGTGTGTGTGTGTGTGTGTGTGTGTGTGTGTGTGTGTGTGTGTGTGTGTGTGTGTGTGTGTGTGTGTGTGTGTGTGTGTGTGTGTGTGTGTGTGTGTGTGTGTGTGTGTGTGTGTGTGTGTGTGTGTGTTTGTGTGTGTGTGTGTGTGTTTGTGTGTGTGTGTGTGTGTGCGTGTGTGTGTGTGGGTGCGTGCGTGCGTGCGTGCGTGCGTGCGTGCGTGCGTGCGTGCGTGCGTGCGTGCGTGCGTGCGTGCGTGCGTGCGTGCGTGCGTGCGTGCGTGCGTGCGTGCGTGCGTGCGTGCGTGCGTGCGTGCGTGCGTGTGTGTGCGGTGAAGCAAACTTTCATAACATAAGCTTCCTCAATATTACCAGTGTTCGTCTCTTAATCTCACCCTTTGGGTGCGTCACGGCTTTCACAACATGTTCACAGTGTCAATATTACCAGTGTTCGTCTCTTATTCGCACCCTTTGGACGCGTTGCGGCTTTCACAACATGTCCACATTGTCAATATTACCAGTATTCGTCTCTTAATCTACCTCCTACAGTTTACCCGTAACGGCAATTGATCATACCTCCTGCAGTTTACCCGTAACTCCTACTGTTTACTCATAATTCCTACAGTTTACCCATAACTCCTACAGTTTACCCATAATTCCTACAGTTTACCCACACCTCCTACAGTTTACCCATAATTTCTACAGGTTACCCATAACTCCTACAGTTTACCCATAACTCCTACAGTTAATATATAATTCCTACAGTTAACCCATAATTCCTACAATTTACCCATACCTCCTACAGTTTACCCTGACAGTTTGCTGACGATGCACTTTTTCTGCGTTTTTTCCTGTAGCCTGGCAGTATAGACAAAATGAGATAGAAATAAGTGTGTGAGAAATGTGAGAAACGTCGATACGTATGAAATTTCAATGTGCCTAGACACATTTCGCGGGAAAAACTGGTTTGACCTTGACCTTTTGACGTCGAGTTGATTATGGAAAATTCCATGACTTCGTTCGAACGTTCCAGAAAGCGACGGTGGTTTTTTGTTGACCTTGACCTTTTGACCTCGCGGTGTTCTTGCAGACTCGTGGTGAAATAGGCGATATGTAGGTGTCGACGCGAAACGACATACGTCGAAAAGTTCTCGATATAATGCAATGATGCGATATGCGTCGTATAGCTTACATGCACGGCTACGTTTTTCCCGCTGCATGCACGAATTCGACCGCTAGGTTTCAGTCTGGTAGCAGGGTGAAAATGTGGGATCGTGTTTCTTTTCGTGAGCGTGGAAAATTCCATGATGTCGTTCGAACATTCAAGAAAACGAGAAAAAAACTACATGAAACCGGTTCAATTCATACAGAAGGGTTCGGAAAACTAGCATTATGTAACTGTAACGTTCTCCTAAACACGCGTTAGAACAACCATTCGCCCGTAAATGGACGTGATTCTAATACACGGGAACTGCAAAATACGCGTTCGCTTTTTATGCCAAAAGGAAACACGCGTAGAACTTATGGATACCACATGATCGACTGCAACGGCTCGGCCATGGTTATATACAAATCGTCGACACTGTACGGTTGGGAGGTGTGGAGTAGGTGAATTAGGACCCGCTCACGCAACCGGAAACAGAAGCGAGCGCAACGCGGTCACTAAGGCTGTGTGCATGCTGTGCGTGCGCAAGAAACCAGGTCACGTGCATGCATTCAACCCATGAGAACAGTCGCCACGCCCTTTGGCGACCGTATCATCCGGGCTCACCTGAAACCCCTCTCTGACGACTGTATCACCCAGGAGAGTGCCTCTTGGTGACCGTATCACCCAGGTTCACCTGAAACCTCGCGAGCGCCCTCTGATGATCGTTTCAGCGCAAAACAAGATGGCAGACTCCATAGAGAGGTTACGTGATATACACATGAAGAGCTGTGACGTCATAAGTCACGTGACTGCTCTCGATCCATCAAAACCGTCGACACATTTGACCGTGACCCGTAGCGCCCCTGGTGACCATATCATCGCAAAACAACATGGCAGCAAAACAAGATGGCAGCCTCCATAGAGAGGTCACCAACAGTATGACCGCAAAAGGGTGACGTGACTGCTCTCGACCGTTCAGAGCCGTCGACACACTTGACCCGTAGCGCTCCCTGGTGACAATATTACCGCAAAAAAGTGCCTCAGGGGCGATAATAGGGGGATTATACCCCTGGTGGTGAAACTGCTCTCGACCAATCAGAAAGTGCTCCTCATTTGAGCGATCATAGGGGATTTTCACGTGGCGCCCCCTGGTGGTGAAATGCTCTCAACCAATCAGAAAGAGCTCCTCATTTGAGCGATAATATGGGATTATACCGTGGCGCCCCTGGTGGTGAAATGCGCACGAGCAATCAAAACGCTCCATTTCAAATTTCGACCAATCAGAATGGAGCAAATCTGCTCCTCATTTTTGATGATTGAAAAAGAAACATATACTACTCTTGTTCCGGGAATGTGATTTGAAATTGCTCGTGCGTGAACAGTACTGCTGCATATACAAACTGGTAATTGAATTGGAACACAATTTAAAAATAACCCTTTCCCATGGAGCACTTCTGAGGGATGTTTTACAGATACTATAGTCCATAGATGATGATTTGGACACACCGCTTTTAGCTATACAACATTAATAATATAATAATAATAATAAAGTTTATTTCAACAACATCAACAGTTAACATACAAACACAATAAATTATTGAATTTTAAACATCAATAGTACGAGTTAAAAAGTTGAAAAAGGGCAAGGAGAAGGGTAATGCTTATGCTGCTTGCCCTATCACTTATAAGTGATACCAAATAATACAATTATCATACAAGTGTAAGTGGTTTTTAAAGAGAATAGTACATGAACAATTCTAATGCAATACAATAATTTTTTTAAACCATAATTGGGTTACTCATTGGTTACATAGCTGTGCAATATTTGAACAGTATAGTTCTGTTGTATACTTATTTTGGTATTTAAAAGACGATGTACAAACAAATCAGATCTTTATTTTAGCATTCGACACAAAGACAGACGTCGTCCCCCACTAGCCAGGAATGCACCACTGCTTATTTCTTTCTAAGCATTATGCATACACTACAATCTCCTCCTCACCAGTTTTTAAAGTCCATAGTCAGTCCAGGATAGAACTTCTACCTAAATAATTAAAAACTAAGGCCCAGGGTAGACTGTCCTGTCCTTTGTGATACAGGGGATTATTATGCCCCACAGCTACTGTGTAGTGCTACTCTGACTACAGAGTTAATCTGTCCGGATCTTTCCTGAGTCTCTCCGATCTGCGAACAGAAGTAGGGGTCCCACCTATATATGGCACTGTAGGAGATGGTTGCGTTACATGTGTTTTGTTGCTCATAGCTCCATCAGGTATTGGAGTCACGTCTCTTGTCATTTCATTATCTCCAGACTCGGGTCGTTCGATACCTGCTTCCGGTGCAGCAACAGCCTCTTGCTCCACTGGGTTGTCTATCGCCTCTGTATGATGTCGGCGCACGTGATCACTGTGACGTCTCAAGTAGCGACCATCAGCTGTCTCTGATATCATGACGTTGTTCTTCTGTTCTCGCAGAACAGCTGGAATCCATTGTTCCATCCATCAACTTCACCAATACCCTCTTCACCAGCTCCACCTCCCTTTCCGCGAGACCGTTAGAAGATGGATGATAGGCTGGTGACGTGATGTGTTGGATGTTGTTTCTCTCGACAAACTGCTGGAATTCGGCACTGGTGAAGCAAATGCCATTATCCGTAACAATAGTCTCTGGCAAACCATGTGTCACGAACAATCCACGCAGTTGTTCAATAATCACCTGAGTTGTTGATGAATGCACGACTTTTGCTTCGATCCATTTGGAGTAAGCATCGATTTCTAACAAGACCATCTTGTTCTCAATTGGACCCGCATAGTCCAAATGAACCTGTGACCAAGGCTTCTGCGGAAATAACCAAGGTCGAAGTGGTGCTCTAGTCGGATTTCGCGCATTTTCTTCGCAATGCCCGCATTGTTGGGTTATGTTTTCAATCTGTTGGTCAATACCGGGCCACCAGATGTAAGAGTGTGCCAATGCTTTCATCTTCACTACACCGCTGTGGTTGCTGTGGAGAAGCTGCAACATTGTATCTTGACCTGGTGTAGGTACAACTACTCTGGCATCACGCATTACACACCCTTCGTGGATGCTCAACTCTTGACGCAGTCTGTTGAGTTGGTTCATTATTGGATCACTTTCCGGCCAGCCTGTTAGCACGTATCGTTGAACCCGCGAAAGTATTGGATCACGTCGTGTCCAATTCCTTATGTGTTCCGATGTCACAGGTGAATCATCCAACTGCTGGATTAGTTGGACGTATTCCCCCGGTGCAGGTGTCTTCGTTTGTTGAGCTGGCAAAGGCAGACGTGATAAAGCATCGCAGTACCCATGTGCCTCGCTACTGCGGTAACGAATGATGTAGTCATAACTTGCCAACGTGACGTGAGAGCCCAGCGTTGAAGCCGACTCGACGCTTGATGAGGTATAGGTCGCTGCTCATTAAACAACCCGATTAAAGGCCGGTGATCTGTGATTAACACAAATCTCATTTCATATATATATATATTGATGGAATTTGGTTACACCAAATACTAAGCTCAGACCTTCTTTGTCCAACTGAGAGTAATTCCGCTCAGCTGGCGACAACGACAAACTACTTGATGCGAATGCACTCGGTCGCTCCGATCAGTCTGGCATTTGGTGTGACAACACCGCTCCGACGCCATACGGTGATGCATCGCATGCGAGCAGGAGTGGCTTGTCCTGATCAAAATGCACCAACAGTGTATCTGACTGCAGAAGATTCTTTGCTGTTTGGAATGCCTTTTCTTGGTCTTTCCCACATCGCCACTTGGTCTCCTTCCTGGGAAGCACATGCAAGGGTGCCAGGGTTGTCGACAAGTTGCACAAGAACCGACCATAGTAGTTCAACAACCCCAGCCATGACCGCAGTTCTTTCACATTCTTCGGTTTAGGCGCATCTTGTATTGCCCTGACCTTCACATTTGTAGGGTGCAAACCATCACGATAAATTTTATGGCCCAGATACTCTACTGACGGTTTGAAGAACTGACATTTTTCATTGTTTAGCTTCAGTCCTGCCTTGTCCAAACGCTTCAACACCAACTGGAGATTCGCTACGTGTTCATCTTGAGTCCTTCCTGTTACAAGAATGTCGTCCAGGAAAATGCAAACCCGTGGTATGCCAGCAAGCACACACTTCAGCGTTCTTTGGAAGATAGATGGCGCCATCGCCAAACCGTATGGCAATCTGGTGTAGCGAAACAGTCCCTTGTGCGTGTTGATAGTGACGGAGTCGTGTGAATCTTCGTCAAGCGTCAGCTGCAGATAGGCTTGACTCAAATCTAGCTTTGAGAAGGTCTCTCCTCCATTCAGACCTGCATATAGGTCATTGACCCTGGGTATCGGATATTTATCCTCAACCACGGCTTGGTTGATCTTCACTTTATAGTCACAGCATAACCTGATTTGTCCATTTGACTTGCAGACAGGAACAATAGGCGCTGCCCACTCTGAAAATTGGACCTGTTCAACGATACCAGTTTCTTGCAGTCGTGTTAACTCTGTTTCGACTTTCTCTTTCAACGCATAAGGAACTGGTCTTGGCTTATTAAAACGAGGGGTGGCATCGTTTTTCACTTGAATCTTAACTTTCATGCCCTTCAGTTCTCCGAGACCTTCATTGAAAACGTCTGGAACTTCGGCCATAAGTTGAGAAAGATCTGGATGTAGATTCCTGACGTGCATTATCTCACCCCAATCCAACTTCAACTCGGTTAATAGATTTCTGCCAAGAAGGTTTGTCTTTCTCCAGACACCACCGCTATTGGCACTTGGGCTAACTGTCCTTTGTATTCTGTTACCATATTTAATTGACCGAGCACGGATATAGTTTGTCCGGTGTAGCTTGTCAATTTCATGTGGTCAGCCGGTTGTAGCACTGGAGGGTTATCAGGCTACAATGCACACATACTTCTCTCATTAATGATGGAGACTCCTGCCCCAGTATCAACCACCATAGCAACATCTTTTCCGTTTATTTTAACTCTGACCGTGATAGGCTGTTTGTAAGATGACTCATCGGTATTCAGACTGTAGAGCGAGTACTCCTCTTGCTCAACAGCAGCTGCTTCCACAATATGTGTCTCACTGGAAGTTGAAACTTTCGGCATGCTGCCATAATGTATCCTGTTTTCTTACAATAGTGGCAGGTAGCGTCTTTAAATTTGCAGTCCTGAGGTGCATGGTTCCCATTGCAACGATAGCAACGAAAGTGGACGCCAAACGCCTTAATTCCGCTGCAAATGTGGTGACATCCTCGCCTTCCTTTTGATTACGTTGATGAAACTTGTATATTTCTGCCACTGTCAACCGTCGAAGTTTCAGATGGTCTTTCAACTTTGCAGCTATTTCAACAAACGTGAATGCTGATGGCAATTTTGGACTCAACAAACTCTTCAAAAGCAGATACGTTTCGGACCCCACCAACGTTAGGAATGTTGCAACTTTCTTACTGTCAGCCAGCTTCCTCGTGGTTTCATTAGCATCGCTACTCACCGAGCCGATGTTATTCGCGATAAAGTACAGTTCTACACGTTCTAATATAAGTACGCGTCTAAGTCGTTGTTTTCGTCGTACGGTTCTATGCGACCAAGTGATGCCATTTGTATCGTCGTCGCCAATTGTTATATACTCATTTTGGTATTTAAAAGACGATGTACAAACAAATCAGAGCTTTATTTTTAGCATTCGACACACAGACAGACGTTGTCCCGAGCTGTCAAGGGTATTCCATAACTTTACACCGTTAATTGATATACACATTGTTTTTAGATTAGCGCGTGCATACTTTTGTTTAAATACACATTTTTGTCGGTCATATACATAGGGTCATACAATGCTAAAAGTTTTTGTCGTCGACTACGCCCACACCCACGTCGTCGACTACGCCCACACCCACGTCGTCGACCACGTCCACACCCACGTCGTCGACCACGTCCACACCCACGTCCACACCCACGTCATCGACCAAATCCACACCCACGTCGTCGATCACGTCAACACCCACGTCGTCGACTACGTCCACAAGTACGTGTCTGGGGTGGCGACTTCCGATTTGTTTGACGTTTAATTGTTGTCTTCACCCATTTATCATAATTTCCTTGACATGTATTGGTGTTTGGCATTACGGCAACATCACTTATAACAGGAACTATTCATGTATAGTGGGATGGTCCTTTCGCCATTACATTGTACACATTCCTGAAGTTTTCTACTCGGTGCTATTACTACGAATCCACTCGGCCCTTTGCAATGAGAACGTCGTTTCAATATACCAATAAGCAGTTAAAGTATTCTCATTCTGAACATTCATCGTGTAGTGTTCTATGTGTGGATGCAATGTAACGGTGTTTTGTGTTTGATATCTAGGCAGACTGGATTTATTTAACGTTGCTTCACAGAATGTTTTTTTGCAAATTAATTTACACGTTACATAATGTCCTCATTAAGGTTGCCACGCATTGACCTCTTGTATCACGGCGTACTGATTCTTTGTGAGTTCTTTGTGTCAAATACTTTTCCAAGGAATATATTCCTTGTAAAGCATTTCCTTATTTCTCTATTTCCATTATTCAGCGGGTATCTCCTGTGTCACTAACATAATCTGTCTGTAGCCATTATTCAACTCATTTCGCTTCCACCCTCACATCTTGACACATCTTGTTTTTTTCTGCAGTAGCTTTAGAACATCCTTCTTTTGATGCCTCTGAACGAAGTAGTAAGAATTTATCTTTAGCTGTGCAACATTAATGCTTGGTACATTGTGTAACAACAATCACCACACATTGGTACCTAGCGTAACAACCATCCGATAATATTTTAAAGCAAACTTGTTGTTTTCCATATACTACTCCAACACTGATGTTTATTCTGTTTCTAAATGTAGGACAACAATGTATTTTCATTAATTATGTCTCAATCCATAACAAAGTTTGATACCGGGCGTAACCAGTTTGATAATTTGTTGGATAGCGCGAAGATCAAAAGTAGAGGCACTTATTCAAATAAATACTGTGAAATAATACATTTATCATAAATTTGATCATACTCTGTTTTCTAGACAAAGTATATTTTGGAAAATCATTAAGTTGCATTGAAATATTGGTGCGGGAGCTTGGTATCGGGCGTAAAAAATGGATTCATTAATATTTAACAAACAATGTAAGTTTGAGTAGGAACATCTATTGTAGGGACTTCAATTATAGTTTGTGACACACATTGGAAAGTTTACTTTAACATAAAACACTTGACGTGGACCGTTCATTGGCATGCGACTAAAGGAAAGGTGTATATTTCCTGAAAGATCACGTCAAGACAAAGACAGTATGTAATAATACTATAAGGCGGGGAAACAGCAAAACGAACTGTCAGACAATTTCGTAGAGTGGTCCTGAAATTGCAAAATTGATAGACTAAAAATACTAATAGAGAAAAGTAGTATGTGTGCAATTCTGAATCAGTAAATAATGAGGCACTATTGTTAAGCCAATGGGTGACCTCACTTATTATCACTCAATGAGTCACTATTGTTAAGTCAATGGATGACATCACTTATTATCGCTCATGTTTTGCGCTGATAAGCCTCCAGGAAGCTGTTTTTGATCGGTCGATGGGAAACCCCGGAAAGTACGTCATCGAAACCCCCGGGGAAACCTCCTGATTGATCAATGGTAAATCCCGGGGTTTCCCAGAGATTTGCGCTGATAGAGTCACCAGGGGGCGCTCAAGGGTTTCCCCATTAGGATTTCCCCGTGGTTTGCGCTGATACAATCACCAGAGGGCGCTCACGGGGATTCATGTGACAACGTGCACGATGGACTTCCGTTTCCGGTTTCTTGCACATGCACAGTGTGTGCTTCTATCCGGCCAGCTAACCCTAACCCAAAATCAGTGCGGTATTTATGCAGGACTGAGGCGGTATAGGAAGCATTTAGGTGTCGGCATGAGACGACACACGTCGAAAAGTTCTCTATATAATGTGATGATGCGATATGTGTTTTATAGCCTACATGCATGGCTGCGTTTTTCTCGCTAGGTCACGGTCTGCTTCCTACAATTTACCCATACCTCCTACAGTTTACCCGTGACTTTCATGTTTTACCCATAATTCCTACAATTTACCCATACCTCCTACAGTTTACCCATAGCTCCTACAGTACAACCAACTCTCAACAAATTCAAACGTGACGCGGTACGGGTAGTAGCGCAATGATTTGGAGACTTGAATGTTCTCATCGTCCAGACGTTCGAACACTGACGGGGTCGAGTGATACACGCCACCAGGATAGACTCGACAGACACTTACCGTATACATGCGCTCATGTCTGTGTAGGTGGTATGCGTATTTCCATAACGAGTTACTGCACTTTTGACATCGATAAGAGTGACAGTACATGCGTACAACTTGAATGTAGGAAAATTGTGTCTCGTGAAGGTTGATGTGTAATGTGTTGGGGTTATGGCATAAAGATCGACGGACGAGTTCGGCAGTCGTCTTTCCATCCTCTGCATTTGACTCGACGAGCTTGTTTAAGCATACGTTCGTCTTAAACGTGGTTTCTGCGCGGTAGAGGCCTTCTATTGTGACCTTGGAATGGTTCGGTTCCCTTTCCAGACCGATTACTGCTTTGTTCTTCTTGATGTAGGCTGGAAGGGTCACGCCTACACATCCGATAGGATGATCGATGATGCGGTTGACGAAGAAGGTTACATTGGTCACGAGTTCGCACACCCACGCAGAATCCGTTCTTTGATTTATGGCCCACTACAATCAGTTTCTCGGATGCGTTCGGGAAAGGCATCAAAATCCTCGCTGTTGGTGATGAGGCTGGGCTCGTTCAGGTAACGTCCACAGCAATTGCAAGAGGAATGATAGTACTTGTAATCGTCCCGTGTTCTTGTTCCTCAGAACGAACCCGTAACTGAGGTTAATGTTGAAAGAGTGGGTCTGTTCCTGGAACATGATCTTCAAAGGAGCCTCTCGAATAGTCGTGTCTAGTGTAGTTAATCTGTAATCGTACCTGTACTGGATAGGACCTCTCGATACGCGTGTCCTGATGGTCGACCAGTGCTCTCGAACAACATCTAGCAGTTCCGTTGACAAAGTGTCGGAGAAGGGAAGTCGAGCGGGTGGTTCGATGTGATCTTCTTCGGTAACGAGTGGGTGGGGTGTGGTGTTTCCATTTCGATCTCTTCGGCAATGGCGGCTCGTTGACGTCGGTACACGCGGATAGTGCGTGTCTGGTCGTCACTGATTTGACCTTTTTAAAAACTTTATCCCACGCTTCTATCCTGCATACGTAGAAATTGGACAATATATTGTTTCCTCCTCTGAAGTGAATTCTGATTTTATGATGTTAAAATGTCCACGAACTATATTATATACGGCTTTATGCTACGCTCGCTGAGTACGCGCCGACCTCACCTTTTTTCCACATGACGGATGTCTTGTTTCCACCAGCGGTTTTCTTACAGTTCTCTTACACGTTTATCGCATTGTTTTTAATTATGACGGATGTGTTATTGGTCTGTATGGCTTACCTCGGCAGTTTTCATTCTTTTCTAGACATAATGACGAATGTGTCTTTGTTCCATTGTTTTGTCAAATACTATATAAGAGGGCCAAGAATTGTAATTTTTACAAACTCCTTCCGTTGCATATCTGCTGTTACTGTGCTGCGCTGTTGGTGTCAAAATGCCGGTTGGTCTGATCACGAATTTGATGGTCGTCTATAGTGAAATTGGGAATGCTTTGTTTCTCATGATGGATCGTTTGTAAATATATATCATACTGTATTATCATAGTTTGAACGGACAGTAACTCTTAAAGACTTTAACATTGAACACTTTTACAATGTCTCTACAGCACATAGTTTCCCTTTAACACTATTAGCAACACTTTGTAAATACAGTACTCTTTTTGAATCAGTTTATATTTAGTTTTGTGTTTAAAACGACTATAATGTGTGCTACACACATAACGTTTGCCCGAAGGTAGTGCTTCTACTTGAAAAAACTACCACCACTCTCTTGCTGGCCTGGGATAGCTGGGTCAATAGATAAAGGCGCGCGCGACCTACTTACACACGATTGCTGACTAACGGTGTCAGGCTAGCGATAAAAAAACAGCCGGCCGTGTTCGCCGCTAGCTGGGTTCAAAGTCCGTACACTAGTTCTCTCTCGTTGCTAGACGACGGCTGCTCTCTCGTTTCACATTCGTGTCCCACTCAGATATTCGTTTGCTTGCAGCAACCATAGGGCCCGATGGACTGACGTCATGAACGAGTTGGTGTAAGCGACCACTCCGTTCCGCATCGATGAGGGCTACTGCGATGATCAGAAGACTGGACGGACGGCAACATAGCTGCCGCCTTTCCTCGACCATCGCAGAGAATGGTCTCGCATAATGGCCGAATTGACATGCATACGATTGCCAGTTGGTGGGTACGACGCGCATCTACATCGACCATCCATTTTGATAGATCGTGGAGGAAGGTCTATGCCAGCACTGTATTAAATAACGTGACTGACGATGCAGCATAAACAGACATCTGCGGCGTCTGGCTGTCCACGAATACACATGCATGTGTGACTTTTAATATTTTAAAATTACAGACATGATTCCCGTATTATATACTCTATGATATTCAACATTTTAAATTACTTTTAAAATACATAGTTTATGATATGTTAACACACTGTTTATATAATAAAAATACGTATGCATTCGTACAATACCGTGTTTTTTGCTTTCTCGTTTCCACGTCAGGCCCTTTGATCCTTGTTCATGAATGATGTTCGCCGCTGCCGCAGCTCCCTTACGTCGGATGACCTCTGACCCCTATTACAGGACTTCTTGACCACCATTGACCAGTCCTTTCGCCGCTAGGGAGCGCTGCTGATGTCGTTCGTGTACTATTACAGCCGACGGGGAGCTGATGTCCTGTGAACGATATTACAGAAAGAGCAGAAATTGTGTGAATGAGTGAGTTTAGGTGATGTTTTTGTGCACAGTAGCATCAGATCTGTTTTGGAAACCGGGGAATTTCATGCCAGAAATGCAGGGGTGTCATGCGTTGAAGTAATTTGTGCAAAAAGGAGGTATGTCATATTCACGAATTTCACACACCAGGTGTCTTAGTGGATTTGTCATGTGTTGTGAAAAAAAATTGTAGGATAATTTTTTATTGTAGGCGTAAGAACGTTATAATGGTCGTCTATGGGAAAAGTGATTGTGGTCCGTGCCCATATCGGCTTATGTGCTGCGAGCACTGACCTATATAATTCCATATATTATTATATAGGTCAGTGGCTGCGAGCTGATGGCCCGACAAAGTGTGCTGCGGGCTTTATAGGGTCTTGTGACCTAGTTTTAGCTGTAGAGTTCACTGGCGACCTCGGCTGTTTTATGCCCGTGTAAAGAATAGGATTATATTATGTGTTGGGGTGCACTCGCAGAACTGACACCAATTTTTTTGCATATTTTTTGGGGGTTTCAGATTGATCAAAATATGCTAAAGGTGTGTGAGAAACGTTATATATATATATATATAAATGTTCACGGTAATCGTTTGAGGGCTATTAAAAACTGTACACCATGTATTATCGCTCGCGCACTGCCGGCATAACAATCTATTTACGATACTCAAAACAGTCCGTTTGGGGGTATGAACTTTGTGGGCTTATGTGCATTTAGACACCTTAATTGTTAGGTATACCAATTTTTCAAAGGATTCCACACGTATAAATGAGTAGTTTTAGCGATAATCCGTAGTATGTTTTTAATATCTGAAGCGAGATCCGATATTTAAATAATTATTTCAGGGACAATCATTTGGAAAATTACATTTCTGACTCTTCAAGGTTGTCTGACACAGTTGTTCCTTCTGGTCAACAACCATTGTGATTAGAATAAGTATTATATATTTATACGTTCCTAGGAATATAGAAACTTTAGTTTCACTGTGTCATTATTTACAATATTAAAACTGATACTGAAACATTTGTATTACATAAATTATTCAGTGATTGAATCTGGTGGGTTATAGTTACATATGGAGACCACTATTATTAGAGTCCACGGTATATTACACCATGAAAGATAATGGGTAGAAAATAATGAAATAATATAGTTTCAATGCTGTTTACTGTAAATTGTGTAATATATTCGACAAAGGTAATAATGTCATTCCTATTGATTGCTACAAAATAAATTGTAATAATTATACCTTCCACACTAGTAGTTAAGGAGTTGAAATAATCAGGTAAAAGAGGCGACCAGTAGGGAGGGTCACTGTGACTTCCGGTCGCAGAGCCTTCTGGGTACCCTAAGCGCCCCCTGGCGGCGACCTATATACCCCTAGAGCGCCCCCTGGCGACTGGAGCTAACCCTAACCATCGTAACCCCAACTTTTTGACATGATCCCGACCTGACCTCATCAGTGGTGACCCCTGACCCTAACGGAGTGACCGCTACCCTAACGTGATGACCTCTACCTCAATCCCCAGCGAAATAAATTTAATTGTACCCCAAGGCATTTAACCCCTGGCTCATTGTCGTCCGCGATACCCTATCCGCATTCTATAGCCTACAACCACCCGGTTCTTTGTAGCCCGCGTTACCCTATTCATCCGTTCGTTATTGTATGTGGTAGCAGCAGGGTGAAACGTGGTCATATTTCTTTTACTAGCGTCGTTAACCGACAAAATCGACACAACACCTCATTGAATGAAGTCACAAAGAAATTTTATTATTATTTAAAAATAACGATACATCAGAAAATAGTAATATAATTATTTAAAAATAGCCATATATCAAATCATATTAAAGCGGTCATATATCAAATCATATTAAAATAGTCATATAAATATTGTTCATCGTTCTTCGCTTTATTTAAAAATATCGAAGTTCAGGCGCGGCAGCGACTTCCCGCGTCTGTCTATGAGTTTGGTAGGCCGTTGTAGTGGCTCGCCTTGGGCGTTGCAGCCTAGCAACATTTCCATCTCAACCACCGCACGTCGACGAAACATCCCAAGTTCCGTCATAACGGCAGCCCACATTTTGTTGTGCTCAAGGAAGGAAGCATAATCATTGGTAGGCCGTTGTCGTGGCTCGCCTTGGGCGTTGCAGCCTAGCAACATTTCCATCTCAACCCGCGCACGTGGACGAAACATCCCAAGTTCCGTCATAACGGCAGCCCACATTTCTTTGTGCTCAAGAAAGGAAGCATAATCATTACATTCATCATCCCAACTCTCCGTAGCCGCAGGGGTGTCGTAGCCATCATCGTCGATGTCATCAGTTCCTCCATCACAACTGCCCACTGTCGTTGTCGTCTATGGAAGCTGAAAACCAGAGTGAAAGACACATGAAAATCGAGCCATTGTTAAAGGTACATTCGAGACTTTGTTAAAAGTATGCTATATACGTTTCTTAAATAACACATGCGTGTGTTAATAAGCTATGGGAAAACCCGAGAGCGACGAAAGGCGTACTTTAGACCCGACTCGCTAGAGAAGTCGGCCTGATTGTTTTTATTGCTAGGCCGGTGGCAAGCGACTAACAAACGTGTAAAAAGTAGGTCACGCACAGACGATATCAGTGACCTGACGACCCGGCTCGGCTCGTATGTTATTTATGGCTAGGCTGCCAGTCGGCTAGCAAGAGGCGTGTGTTGTTTATGAGTAGTATGAGTTGTTTCTAGCAACCGGCTACCAGGCGTTGCGAAATAGGCCACAGTCGCATAAAAGATGTCTCTTAAAGTTAAACTATGTGTTATGTAGATGCTTTTTTAAAAGTTTTTAAAAGCATAGGAGTATGTATTAGCTACCAATTGTGCAAACAACGACAGACATTATGTACTTACGATCGATGCAGTAGCAGGGTCAATGCGACCCCGACTTCAACGTAGACCACCATCAGATCGGAGAACAGCGCAACGCTAGACAGCATCGTGACGTCAGAAGCAACAACAACAACAACAGAACGACAGCAACAGAACGACGGTAAGTGTATAAAGATATACCTAGTCTCAGAACGGCCTTATATAGTAAACGCTAAACAATGCAGACAGCCACTATAACACAATAAAAAATCTGTCAAAGTCAGAAAGTTATGCGAAAAGAAAACGCCAGACAGCTGCTAGAGAACAATAATAACATTTTATCGAACTGAAATGCCATAAAACAACTCCCAAACCCACTAGAACAATAAGCGATCCTTCACAACGAAAAACATGTTCGTTAAGTCTGTCACAGAAGTGTCAGAGAATCGACGCTGAAAGCCAAATCCCATCTATCACGTGTAAAAAACCAAGTCAGTGAGTTCTAGACCAACGTTGCAGCGAATTCCAGACATTCGACGTAAAACAATAAGCAATCCCTCACAGCGATAAGGCCGCCGCAGAAGTGTCAACTAACCCACGCTGAATCCGAAATCCCATCTATCACGCGTAAAAAACCAAGTCAACGAGTCCTAGACAAATGTTGAATATCACCGGTATTAAATAAAGCGCATGTAATTTTGAACAACATAAAATCAGAATGAATCGTCCTATATACTTCAGAGGAGGAAACACTTTCCTATCTAACTTCTACGCGTGTAGGATAGATGCATGGGGTCATGTTTTTAATACCGTTGAAGCTGCGTACCAGTACAGAAAATGCATCTTTTATGGCGATGTCGAGACGGCGGAAAAGATGCTAGCCACACGAACCGGACTACAGGCGAAATACCTTAGCAAGACCATTCGTGAGAAGGGGCATTTACGTGCACAATGGAACAAACAGAGACGATCTGTAATGACCGCGTTAGTTGCGATTAAATTTCGCGACACGACACTACGCAAACGATTGTTAGACACATATCCATCGCCGTTAATGGAATGCGTGAGAAGCAGGGAAGGATTCTGGAGCATGCTCACCTACACTGGACAGTCTGGACAGAACGTGTTGGGTCAGATACTCGTGAATTGTCGCGAGTTCGTTCGAAAAAACCAGGCGACGGGAATTCTCGCTCGTCAACAACGCCCAGACGATAGGAATGCACAGCGATAGCGCAACGCATACCAGAGCCCCAGCTGGTGAGATAAGAAAGGCGCGCCATGCAAGCGGCCCCGCTATATAACAGCCTCGCAGCTCTAACTGCCATAACCAACTCTCTCGATCGATCGACTGTCTCCTGTCTCATATACGCTCAAGCCATGGCCGCCGCACAGCAGTTCGCAGAAGAAGAACAGAGGATGATGAACCTGACACGATTGCAGTCAGAGGAAAGTGCTGGAACGTACAAATTTGCAAGACCGTTAACTATAGTCGCTTGTGCAACGCAGGAGAAATATGTTGTGTATATAGCGTGCTCGCAGTGTCCCAAAGGTGTCCAGAGGCATAACCAAGGCTACTATTGTCCGGTTCACAAATGGCAGAGATCTCCTACGTACATATACAATCTGCGTGTCCTCCTGCAGGACTGGATCGGCGCTGAAACCTGGGTCAGTGTATTTAACGAAGTGGCAGCGAAAGTACTTGGCTTTTGCGCTAACGCCTACGTCGCTATGACGTCAGACGAAGAACGGTCGGCTGCGCTGTCGGTGCTGAGGGGGGTCCGTGTCAGGGCGACCATTAAAAAACGCATAAACAACAACTACGTCAACTACAACGCGTCAGAGCTGGAAGTACTAGACGAAGTATTCTCTTTGTAGGAGGAAGACAAAGAGAATGCTGTCGTCGAAGCCAGCGCTGACAGCAGCACAGGTCCCGACGAAATAACCATGAGCAAAAAGGTACAGGAGTGGTTAGATGCGTATGAAGATCGTAATCTGTTACCATCCTCACCGTCCATCACTTCATCTGCCGAACCGACTCTGTTTATACCAGACGAGCAAAGTAACGATGCAGCTATTGTCGTAAGCAGCGGCAGCAACAGCAGTAACGATGCAGCTATGGTCATAAGCAGTAGCAGTAGTAACAACGGCAACGATCATGATATGCAGGTGACGGTAATGAACATAGACAGAATTTGGAATCGTGCGGAAGCCATGATGAATCAAAATACCTTCGACGCAGCGGTAGACGCAGCGTGCGTTCGTTATGCGTGTAACGAGGTGGTTCGTATATTAGATCTATCGGAAGATGAGTATTACGTACCGTCTTCCGGTCTTATCATGCACATCTTGCTTTGGGTTGTCATAGCGTTGGAGGAGAGGTTTGGGAAAATGCAATGGAGTCTCGATATGGCAGACACGGTCAGAGCGACCATAGCCAGTCGATATGCAGGTAAGAACGATGTTACAGACAGTGATTAAACAGGTGTGTCTTTTGTTGTCCTGTCTATACATACATAACGGGCTCCTACAGTTACGTGAGGCCTACGAAAATGATAGAGACGACGACGAGAAGGTGGCAACGACAACGGTGCGCAAACGAATAACGCCGCCGTTAGCGGAGAACGATCTGCGGTTGGTGCTGAACAAAATGCGCCGCCGGACAACCGCACCAGCAGCAGCAGCAGCAATAGCAGCAACCACAGCAGCAGCAGCAGCAGCAACAGCAACAGCAGCAGCACCAACCGCAGCAGCAGCACCAATGTCACCACCACACAGTAGCCGAAGCCACTGTCAACGTATGTGCAGAGGCAAGTGCGAGGCTGCTGTCGGAGGAGACGCAGACATTTTTAATTCAACAATTGTGTTTCAATCCTTGGATGTTGTGAATACGCCACACACACACACGCACGCACGCACGCACGCACGCACGCACACGCACACGCACACGCACACGCACACGCACACGCACACGCACACGCACACGCACACGCACACGCACACGCACACACACACACACACACACACACACACACACACACACACACACACACACACACACACACACACTGGGTTATTGGTTTCATGTAGGCTTAGTTAGTAATTGTTAATAATGTCTTTAATGTTATATTCATTCTATATTGTCTTTAAACATATATATTAGTATTGTCTTTAATCTTATTCTTTGGTTAGTTATTGTTATTAGTGTCTTTTATATATCATTATTGTCTTGAATCCTATATATTATTGTCTTTAATCATATTCTTTAATCTTATATATCATTAGCTTTAGACTAAGTAAGTAGTAATTGTTGTTAGTGTCTTTAATCTTATATATTGACTTTATGTGATGCATTTTCTTTCAATACATTTATTTTTCTTTATCCTCTTGTATTTTGTCTATGAAATATGTATGAAGAGACTGACTTCTATATATATAATTCATTATTCACGCACGTGACCTCTGTCGTGGTGTAAAAACCCATAAGTCAGTTCCATCATATCAGCCTCTGGCGCGACGGTAAACGTTCGCAAGCTACTGGTCACTGTCGTGGTAATAACAAACCCGCAAACCACCGTCATATGTCATCATCTTATATATAGAGAAGTCTATCCTTTCATACCAGTACAGTATATATATTTCATACACAACATATGTATTTTATTGAATAAAAAAAAGTGTCAAAAATGGAATGGAACGTGTTGTGCCGTCATTGTTATATTATTATTATTCTAACGAGTGACACCCCTCTGCCATAGTCGAAAGGGAACCCGTAGTCGATTATAGTGGACATAGTGGACGCTAGAATCACGGAAATGTGCCAATCTTGATGGACCAAAACGACATCTTAACTACTCTCGCTGGGTCGGTTGTGTTCGGTTGGTGGTCGGCTTGGAAGACATACGTCCGGGGGGTTGCTTCAAGGGACACGACGAAGAGTACCGGCGACGACGAGTCCCCCTGTGGAGTGTAGAGTTGAATGGGGCAGGGGTGGAATTCCATTCGCCATTCGCCAAGATGTGGCTAGTTTGTTTAAATCGCATCTGCGCGACTGGATATTGTCGTGTAGACAATAATGTTGTCAGCAAAAAGTCGGGACAGCAATCCATTATTTCTTGAGCGTCAGGATAAGTCTTTGATGAGGTACTATATCAAACTCAGATTGACCAGGATATCTTGTTAAAACGCTAGCACTTGCAGCACGTCACAGCGAATGTTGTTAGCTTCAGTTGCGCAAGTTTGCTGCACTCACGTGCGAGTGACACTGGGCAGTAATTCGCTGGATAGTATCGATCTCCTTTTTTGAAGATCGGTGCAATATTTGTTTCTTTCCAGCCGTCTAGTACATCGCAAGTTTAAAGGGATTTGGATAATTGTGTGAATAATATGAACAACTGCTCTAGCTGTTTGTTTGAGGACCTTGGGTGGAACATGTCTGGTCCCATATAGCCTTGATATTTTAAAGTTCTTGGTTGCCTACTGTGGTGATATTAATTTTGAAATCAAGGGATATTGGTTCAGATTCCTGTGGGGGTGGATTTTACACAGAACTGAACTGGGGACTTGGGACACTGGCTGATTCTAGGAATGTGTCCTTCAAAATTCCATTCTATATAAGAGGTGCAGTACACACTGAATCCGTTTGCCCGTTTGATGTTATTAAATATGTGATCCCAGGCTTTCAGTAGTTCTTCACTTAACTGTTTATTCACGGTTCTGTCCCGATTTGATGCATACATGTGGGGATATTGGACTCTACTGCTTTGTTCAGATATGATATAAATTTGTTAAAATCGGTTACTGGTGTCTCGGTTGGTGTTGATATACTCATAAGTCATGTTAAGTTCACTTTTCATAACTTTCCATGGAGCACACTTTCTTGTAGATGGGTAGTTTTCACTGGGTTTGTGTGTAGGGGAGAGTTGTCGGGATTGGACCAGTTCCTTGATCGGACCAGTGCAGTATATTCCATATTACTGTATACCGTGGTATCATCTATCGATTATGTCATTCATCAGTGGCACTTCGGATGACACAATAAGTTTCGACGAAATAGCAGTTCTTTTTAATATTTATCATTGAAAGTAGGTTTCCTGTCATCAACATAATAACCAGGCCGAGAGCAGCTCAGTACAACACCCCATGGTAGACAAAAATGTGTGTCCATCAAGAGTATAGGAGCCCAACGTATATGGTGATAATAAGAATTTTAAAAGTGGATATCGCCTGCTTGTTATGACAATGCAATATTTTTGACACGTGCAATTCCACGATTGGCCCACTGCAGTTGCCAAAATTGGACCAGTGACCCACATAAGGGTATGCCATCAATAGATGCGTGTGATTATTCCAACACAGTTGATTGATTACCAGAAAGTAATATTAGACAAGGGAGCAATTATAATAATACAAATAAAGGAAGTTGCTAAGTGGTCCAATCGAGGGGAACTTGTAACATACCACATTTGGTCACAGGTAAATGTACATCGTTGTGGACTACCAGAGACTTTGTATTTTATGAGGGTTTACATAAGTTTGAAACTATATCAACATAGAAGTAAAATTTGGTTTCGTCTTATTTACTAAATAAGCCCTTATTTAGTAAATAAAAATAAACAACAATAACGTTCCAGTTATAATTGGATTTTATTTTACAGATAGACATTGATTATGACAAAGAAGTACTGCAAATGGGATCCAGCAGAGATGAACCTTGCTATTGCGCAATAAGAAGAGGAGATGTGGGGTTAAATGTGGGGTTAAATGCAGCAAAACATATGGTGTACCGAAGGCAGCACTCTCGCGACACGAGAAAAATCTAAATATGTATGCCAATGAGGATACCATATTTCATGGAGAAGTACCTTGCCTTGGAGATGGGTTAGAAGATGAATTGGTAAGCCATTGCTTAGCTTTAGAAGAACTGTATTTTGGGTTGACGATGGATGGCCTACGTCGTCTGGTGTTCCAAATTGCCAAAAAGCACAGCAATGGCGAGAGCACAAGGCTTTAATAAGTCAAGAGTACAATAGTTTTTTTTAACTACTAGAGGGCATTTATGATCGTGAAAAACTAACTCCACATAGGCTGTACAACATGGACGAGACAAGCCTGTCTATTGTACAACATGGACGAGACAAGCCTGTCTACTGTACAACATGGACAGGGAAAAGTAGTAGGGCTTTGTGGGGAAAACAAGTTTGGGCGAAAGTTCTACTTGGTAGTTTGCGTAAATGCTGCTGGAAAATATGTTTCCCTAATGGTTATATATAAACGGAAGAGGATGAAAATAGAAGTGACAAATGATAGACCTCCGGGGCTGTCTATTCATGCCAAGACAAAGGCTGGATGTCCAATGAGGGGTTTGTTACCTGGCTGAGACATTTCATAGATTTTGTTAAGCCAACAAAGGAGGAGAATGTTGTGCTTATACTCGATGGCCACGTAAAGGTAACCACGTGTCCCACACAAAGACTTTGACTGCAACTGAGATGGCTCGGGAAGCTGGAGTTGTCTCACTTCCGCCACATACGACTCACCGACTCCAGCCTTGGATGTCGCCTTTTTCGGACAGTTTGGGAAATACCATGATGTTGCATTGAGGATGTGGATGTGAGAACATGTAGGCAGACCAGTGACAACATGGCAAGTCGCCAAAATTCTGAATGTGGCGTACGGAAAAGCGACATCCGTCCAGAATGCTGTTAGTGGCTTCAGGAAGGCAGATAGTCTGTGGCCATTGACCATAGACGTATTCCAATACTCCGACTTCGCTGCTGCTACGGTAACTAATGTAATCACGGAAGCTACACAAGAGCACAACCCTACGCCACCTCTGACCCCAGCTGTTGCAGCTCCAGCTGTTGCAGCTCCAGCTGTTGCAGCTCCAGCTGTTGCAGCTCCAGCTGTTGCAGCTCCAGCTGTTGCAGCTCCAGCTGTTGCCATGGTTACTGAACAAGAGCACACATCTACGCCACCTCTGTCTCTGACCCTAGCTCCAGCACTGATATATGTTGCCATGGAAGCAGTACCAGAGTTATGCCCACTGCTACCGCTGCCTCTGCTACCTTGGATGCCAATAGGACATGGCTATAACCAGCGCAAGGAGTTGATTTTTAAACATTTTATTGAACAGTCGTCACTACCAGTAGCAAAGGCGATGGTCTGAAAACGGAAAGTAACATCGCATGCGTGTGAGCTTACTTGCAGTTCCTACAAGAACAACTTGGTTGCGAAAACAGTAATGTAAAAAAAAATCAAAGAAGAAAGAAACTAGTTAAACAATGCAAAATCGGACAGGAAAAAGCTATGCCTACACCCACCCAAGAGCTCAATACTTCTAAGACCACTGCAACTCAATCGAGAGCACACAACATAATGCGGTGAGTAATGGATGTGACGAAAGAAACTGGCGGTGCAGTGCATGCAAATTGTGGGACAGAACGAGTTCCGATGACATCGCTGAATACGAATTGCAGGAGTTCATTTCAACTATTCCGTAGCCATTGCCAGTCACTACCCGACACCTGCGCATCGGCCCGTTTGCATGGATGAAATTAGAAGACTACGAACATTAGGCCCTGTTAATTAACACTGCAGTTGACACTATGAAGGCATAGTGCGACGTGTAATGGATGTGATGAAAGACTCTGTGGTGCCAGTGCATGCAATTGCGAGACAGAACATGTTCTGGTGGGCTCTAACATTCCGGACTTACTTTTGGTCCAAACGAAGACATTGGGTGGGCCAACCGAGGAAACCGTGTACACGGTTGGACCTTTTAGTCATTTTTTTATTATATTTTTGTAAACTTCATCAATCATTTTCCTGTGATTAATATGGTTGTTGTTGAAAATAAAATATAAACTCTATGCTAGTATATTGTTTACTGCAATTCCATTTGTTTTGGCGCCTATATCCAAGTTTATCGTTAGGAGTCCCAATCCCAGCAACTCTCCTCATTTCAAACCTGTGGTTGTGCTTAGATATGTAGTATATGAGTTAAAGTACCAGTGAGTAGTAATATACAATTACAGCTTACCAATTTACTTCATATAACAGACACGGCAAGGACAAATACGTTATCATATGACAACTGCATCAAGAGTGTAAACATACGTGGCGGACACCACAAGACATAACGGCAAATGAGTGGGGGTGGGGGGGAGAAACGAAGAACAGAACAAGAGCCAATATATCGTGGGCATTAAGGACACCTATGACGTCATCCTTATCGACATGCAATCATCCCCCAGTCACATTTCAAGTGGATCATTGTTTATCAGTGCCATGTCACAAACTTCTGTATCATACAGCCTCTAACCTCGAAGCGAGCAGCAGAAGTGGCTATCCAGCTGTTGGATATATTTCTCCTATTCAGAGCCCCTGCAATACCCAGTTCCCATCTCTATGGTGGATAGAGGAAGGGGGGATCCACAGCCTGGGGGGTCATCATTGACCATGGCGACAACTTATACACTACTGCTGTGAACACTAGGATCCTGATATATATATATTCACACAACCAATTCGACTTATGCCCACAACACCTTCTATACCAGTCAGACACCAACCAAAACCAACAGATATCTCTCCGCCATGCATTAAAAACTTCAGCAACTCGTGGACAAGGTTTTGTCAGATGTGATTGTTGCAGTCTTCTTTAAAAATGTACTAGCAACAGGTGCAAGTGCTACAAAGCAAAACGAATATGGTACAGCCGGTGTAACAACAGTCTCAGCTGCCCGAACAAGTGAGAATGAACCATATGACATGCTAATAACTAATCATCAAGTTATTAGTGAAGTAAATTCTCCTTTCAAGACCAGACATGATTTGATGTGTCGTCTTTTATAAATATCCTCTGGGTAATGTGTATGATTTCTCTTAGTGGCAAGTATACCTACTAGTATGCTTCACATCTTTTATGATAACTACTGAGTATAATAATTATTTAGTAATATTTGTTAAATACAATATTAGCTTTCACCAATACTGAGGTGTAAAATATTATGAATTTAACATTCTTGGCTTAAAAACAACTACCCCGGGGTATATGCTCTCATCCACATCCATACATATAATTATGAGAATATGGCATGTTGTTTAATTTGTTTGACATATATTGTGGAAATGTAACGTTTTGATATAATTTCCAATGATACAGTAGACCATTGCAAGTTGTAGAATCATAATAAAGTTATATGTTGTTCAATAAGACAGTGAATTGTGTTTTAAGTATGTATGTAACATTTTCAACAGTTAATTTAAGATACACAATAGAAGACAAATTGTAATTGATACTTCACAGTGTTTGCTCTGGGTATAATGGCACAAAGCGCACTTAGGGAGACTGGGGTATTGCACCTCGTAATAAAAACATTAATTTGATAAGTGGTTTCGATCATGTGGAGTAACTTCAATTCCTGGTGTTCTACACAATCCAAAGTGAACCAGAACAATAATTTTAAATCGTAATTTCATTACAATATAAAAACTATTTTTGAGTGTGAGAAATAGAGAGCTGCTAGGTTGCAATTTCTGAAAATATTGGACTAGGTAGATGAAAAACAGCAAGTTTGCCCACATCACTTGTCATTAACCAAGGGAAGCACTGTTTCAGTCATTATGCGAAATGACTGCACCTCTTTTCCAGTCATTTAGCATAATGACTGAAATTTTCAGTCATTTCGCGAAATGCCTGAGTGTGAGAAATAGATAGCAGTCATTTCGTGTAATGCCTAAACATGTCAGTCATTACGTGAAATGACTGATTACGCAAATTGACTGCAACATATATATATATATATATTAGTACCCCCTCCCCACGGCGCACACTTAATTGCAAAACACAACACAATTCATCAGCGGGTGGAGGAAGCACAAACATGATTGTGATCTTACCATAACAATAACCTAAAATCCTTCAAGTGATCATGTTTTCAAATGCAGCATAATACTAACATCATGTTTTTAGCTGTAAATTATAGTACTTCAATGTACCAGTCTACACAAAATGCATACATTTGCCAACTTCATCATCATATTTATTTCAACAACAATATATTTACATCACTTATACAGCGCATATATCAATGAAAAAACAAACTGTTGAAAAAGGGTAAAAAGAAGTGCAATACTTATAATGTTTACCCTTTTAATTGCTTTTGACATCAATAGATATTTAGAACGAAAGTGCAAGAACAAAAATTCAAAGTGCAACAACACCATTTTCATGCATAATCATATCAGGTTAGATAAAAAAAATAAACAACTAAACTACCAGAACATTTCTAGAAAAACACTAAACATTGTGTTTGCATTCAGCTGAACGGTCATTTAATTCGTCTTGTTGATGTTACGTAATCGGCGAGAATAGGTTATGACTCTAACACATAGCTATTCAATATTTTATCTGTGTACTGCTTTTTGAACTGGTGAATATTTCTACAACTAATCAGTGAACTGTCCAGGAAATTCCAAATTTTTACCCCTTTCACAGAAATACACTCGTGCATAGTTTTGTATAAACTTACATTTATGTCTACTTTAAGAATACGCAGATTGTAAAATAGTAAATTTGTATGATCAAGTCTCTTGGCACCATAAAGTAATCTTATTACCCTTTTCTGTAATAAAACTAAACATTGGACATTTGTAGCACGTGTTACCCCACACTTCTGCACAATATATAATATAAGGCATAAAAAGAGAAAAGTACAAAATATGCATACCATGTTTGTTAATCTAGAAACTGGCTCTGTACATAATAGCACAACTCTTTGACAGTTTAGATCTAACTGATAAAATATGATTTTTCCAGTTTAACTTGTCATCAATCATTACACCTAAAAATGTTGTGGCATTTACTCTATTTATAATTTCTTTATTTATTTTTACAGAAATATCAGCAGTCAACTTGCGATTTCCAAAAATCATGTAATTAGTTTTTGTTACATTAAGAGATAATCGATTAACAGAAAACCACACCTGGAGTTGCTCAAGTCCATTATTTATCATCCTAACAAGTTCATTTAAGTCCCTATCACAACATAATATGTTTGTATCATCGGCAAATAAAATAAACTTAAACACCTTTGAAACTTTACAAATGTCATTAATGTACATGATAAATAACTGGTCCCAAAATGGAACCCTGTGGAACACAACATGATACATTTAGCATTTCTGAATCACAATTATTAAAATTGACAAATTGTTTTCTATTTTCTAAGTAACTCTGTATCCATTTATGTGAGACACCACACACACCATAGAAATGTAGTTTTTTACACAGTATATCATGATCACCAGTGTCAAAGGCTTTCTTTAGGTCAATAAACACTCCAATAGCATAGTTGTTGTTTTCTAGAGAATTTGTAATTTCTTCAACCAATTCTAAAAGAGCCTCAGTTGTTGACATATTAGACCTAAAACCATATTGACTTGGACTGAGTATATCTTGACTTAATATATGACTTAAATAGTGGAACAACTTTGGCAATTTTCATCTTGCTTGGAAATACACCTGTTTGAAAGGATACATTACATATGTGACTAAATGGCTTAATTATTTTAGTAATTACTTTCTTTATTAAGCTCATATTAATATCACTGTAATCAGTTGATCTTTTACTTTTACAATTTTGTACAGTTCTTATAATTTCTAGGTCATCAACAGGACTTAGAAACATAGTATGTTCTTCTTTCCTTTCTAAGTAATCATAAATAGTTGCATCATTTTCAGGTAAGGGAATATTTTTTGCTAAGTTTGGGCCAACAATAGTAAAGAAAGTATTAAATCCATTGGCAATATCCTTTTTGTTTGAGATTCGCCTGTTGTTTTTTTATAAAGTATTCGGGGTATGTTGGCTTATTGTAGCGTTTGTTAATTACATTATTTAATATTTTCCAGGTTTCTTTAACATTTGTTTTCTGCTTTTCTAACAATGTGCCATAGTAGTTTTTCTCAGTAATTCTTAATATCGATGTTAATTTATTTTTGTAAGTTTTTTTTTTTTTTTCTGCTGCAGCAGATCTCGATATAATAAATGCTTCATATAATTTATTTTTCTTTGTACAAGCACATTTTAAACCTTTGGTGAAATAGGGTTTTTTGTTAATATAACTTGACCAGGACAAATACCATTTGTTAAAGTCACTACATGTCACTGTTCAAGATACAATATTCTCACAAAAACATTATTTTTACCTCAAAATCTGACAGGTCCCAATTGTTAGCTTTTACATTTACACATTACATACAACTGTTAACTCACTCTGATGTTTATATGAGCAATTCATTGATATACTTCATGCATTTTCCTGAAGGGAACGACAGGGAGATTTCGTGTTTGGGGGCAGTTTATATTCCACGGCAAGTCTTTTCATCTGGATTTCTGCAAGATCAACAAATATCACAGGTGATTTTTAAATAAAAGCAGGATCCTTTATAACTTTTTGTGTATAATCTTCCATTTTATTACACAAATCTTCTACCGAGTATCAAACTTTATTACAAAGTACAAAAAAAACACCTCAAGATAAAATCAATTGATATATATTTCTTAAACTTTCCCCCAAAATTAGACCACAACAAGGGTATGAACAATGGGATGTTTTAAAGTTGTTCTGTTATGTTGGTGTCATACCCCAGCTATCTTCTAATCGATTGTTTCTCTTCTCTAAAAATGCACTCTCAGGCTTTGTTCCTACATATTATTGATATTCGTCGATCCCTTGACACAACATTCCCACGAAAATATGACTGTTCTGCAGCAAGGATTTCATGTGTGTATTCATATCTTGCCCGGTCCCTGAAAGCACAACAAAAACATTAAGTATCTTCATTCCTATATAACACTGATATTCGTTGATCCCTTGACACAACATTCCACGAAAATATGATTGTTCTGCAGCAAGTATTTCATGTGTGTATTCGTATCTTGCCCGATTTATGAAAATACGATATCTTAGTGAATTATAGATATAAGATATACCTTATTTTACTTTGAAAATATGTACAGGTAGGCCACACAAATTGGTGCACACAGAACGCACATTATAATGAAGGACTTGAAATATGACATGTCAGAATTTTAGGGTTACAAGCATAACTCATAATTTGAAAATCTGCTTAATTACAAATGAGACACCTTGATAAGTTGTGCATCCAAATTGTTTTTAAAAAATCATGTCATAATTGCACAAAAGACATGTTACACACGGCTCCACTTGTAGTACATTTCTGTATCTAAGATTTGGGTATACAGGCAGTAATTTTGTTTCACCAACCATTATCTATCACAATTTTGGAGAATGTGCACTGAATGTGACTTTTAAAGGTAAATCTGTGACATTTTAGTGAATTAAATTACTTTTTTTCTCCTTTTCTATCATTAGCATTGTCAAATGACCATGCTATAATACCTAGTGGCTGACCCAAAAAAAAACACATGGGGTACTCGTAATCATCGCAATGAACTGGTATTAATTACATATGTTGTAACTGCATTAGAAACTAATTACATTTCTAATATAATCATAACTGTTGATTGCATAACAATGTACAAGGGTCTGTATTTTAAATTGACCAATAAACAGTTGTCCAATCTACGACTTAGAGTAGACATTAGTTTAATAACTGCAGTAAATGCTTCAGAGAACTTTTTTCATTGGGGGCATTCCATATCAAATCAATCAAGAATTTACATGACCTTCTTCTTTTGATGAAACTTGGTGTGTTGGTTTATGTTCATGAGTCCATGAGTCAAAGAAATCAACAAAATCTGAGGTTACATGATTTTTGCTAGGTCAGATCAAAGATTAAAAAAACATGTTTTAAAATTTGTTGGGCGTTTTATTGTCTAAATCAACATCACATCTGTAGGTTACCTATGAGAGGAGTTATAACACCTGGAAGGTCGTTAGGTAGCCAAGGTTGGGTCAAACTTTGATGACATCTATCTCTGGAAAGGGAGGTCATATTGACTTAAAATTTGGGTAGGAACGTTGACTCACAAACATAAACTAACATACCAAATTTCATAAAAATTAAAGGTGGTCATGTAAATTTCACCGTTTTTGATTGATTTGGCATGGAATGCCCCATTGGTGAATTTCATTTCCATCCGATGAAGCAATATGTGCAGCAGGGTGTATACTTGACTCCTCTGTAAATTTTTTTAGCTGCATGAACATTGAACAAGTATGTTATAATTATGTTGCCAGACAGAATGTAAATAATATATTCCACCAGAAAGTTCACATTAACACAAAGCATAAAAAGTTAAAATGACAAAAGAGAACCTTACCTCATTACATAGAGTGATCTTTGCTTCAGAAGAACATCAACGTATTTGAACTTGTCTTTCTCATTGACAAATCGCATGATGCTGGAAGACAGCAGGCACATTCCAGCTATTGTACTGCCACAAAACTACAAACAGAACAAACACTTGACAACTGCAACAACTATATGGCTTGTCATTTCAGCTTTAGACTTGGGGTCAATTACATTTAAAAGTATCTATATACAAATACTTCATGTCTTCAAATACAAACACATTTCAAATGCAAGTTCAAATACTATTAAAAAATATTCTAACTTGCAAGTATATTTTAATACTTCACATATATTACATAGATATGTTGCTAAGGTGTAGTAAATGTCTGATGTTTAAATATGTTGCTAAGGTGTAGTAAATGTCTGATGTTTAAATATGTTGCTAAGGTGTAGTAAATGTCTGATGTTTAAATATGTTGCTAAGGTGTAGTAAATGTCTGATGTTTAAATATGTTAGGACTAAACACACATATATTTACATTGTTTTAAGGAATATTTGGCTTTGTACCACTAGTGAAGGTTCACAAATTTCATATTCTTTGTTTCAACAGAATTTTCACCAGCACGGATATACCATATATATTTTATATGAATAGCATAAATGTCAGATATAAGATAATAATCATACTAATAATCTATAAACAGGTATCTTAATGATTTCCAAATAACGTTATCTATCATTCTGTCTGCTAATCACCTGTTCTATCATATTGTTGCATCTGAATAACATCAAATAGAAATTCATGTAATGTGTTGCTATAAATAATACAAAAAAATTATATATGTAATATCATATGACCATTTCAAAGATATTTCGAAAGATGTTTGACATTTTTTATTTATACATTCCATACAAATGCCATATATATCTGGCAAAACATCGTCAATTGCAAAAAAACATGAACATGAAAGAAAATATGTATCATACCCGAACACTGTCAACATGCGCTTTGATGTAGCCAGAAGGCATCAGGTCAAGCACGTGCACATAGGCAATATGGGTGGCATCTGGTGGAAAGACCAACTTTCGCACACGCTCAATGATGATCTTGTTCTTCGCTGACCATCTATTCCGCTCCATCTCTCGGTAGCCATGTATAGCCTGTAATAATATGAACAGTAACTACTCTTACTGAAAAGCAATAAATGTGACATGCCTTTATACTTTTTATACAGAATGTGTCAGACCTGGGATTGATTCCACATTAGCAATTCCGATTCCGACACCGTTTTGAAACCGATTCTGATTCCACCACCCTATGGCGATTCCAACGGTTTTTTTTATTCCAACTCCACCAACCCTGTGACAATTCTAATTCCAGTACACTTTTTTATTCCAATTTTGTTTTATGTCCACCATTACAATTATGATTGACTAAATATATAATTTATATGTATACACTGTAGGTATTTGTATTTAAACATAGCAACAGTGTATCATTTGTATTTTAATTTTTCTTTATTCTTGTAAAAAACATGTTTACGAGTACATAGCAGTATATTATGACATGATAACATTACATATATTGCCAACATTTTAAACTAGTTAGTGACTTTGTATGCTCATCATTTATATTTTACTGAAAATACTGATCACTTCAAATGGGCACTGCCACTGATCACCATCATGTCCTCAAACCTAATGTCACTGATAGAGCATTGTTCTGGCCAGAAAATCTTTTTGATATAAATCGATTTTTCTTATGTCAATGCAGCACAACACCCAGTTTTGCTAGGAGTTATATTTTTATAAAAGTAAAACTAAACACAATCCTGCATACAGTATGACACTGTAACCCATTTGCCTCTTGCTCTGAATTTAACATTAGTCCGGGAATGAGCTCAATTAAACTGGCCCGAACCTTGTTTTGTGATATAAACTTTTTTCTTGGTGCATTCTACAGTATTTTACTTCCTGATTTCAAATCCTGATTTAAATATGCCACAACAAGCCACAAACGGTGCAAGCCGTGACCTGACCCCGCAGCACAGTCCAAAATGTGAAGTGAAAATGGCTGTAATGGCAACACAAATTGTTTGCCCTGGCTGCACACCACTGCGAGCACAAAACATCTTCCAATAGAAATTTGTCTCCTTGTACGTTTGAGAGCACACAACAAAATGAACCTGATTCAAAATTATGGACAGCAAACACCAACATGAACCCAACATCCCTTTGAAAAATAGACGAGGCTGGTGCTGAAAGTAGCTGGCAGGCTGTGATAATGAAGTCACTACTCACACCTAAACGAGTTGATATTGACAGGAAAGCAACTGACCATTTTGGGAGTTTCTGCCATAAAGGCAGAAACCAGGGGAGAAAGGTATTTCTGCCCCATGGGCAGAAAGTACTTCTGCCACATGGTTTCTGTCGTGAAGGCAGAAACGTGCCAACCCTCCAGAGAACAAAGCAGACGATCAAACTGACAAACACAGAACTGGTGACACAGAGTTCATCTATATGCTTGAGTTCTTGGGGGTAATGGCTTCTTCCAGAGGTAGCATTTCTATTTCAGAACTCTTTATCCCATGAACTGGCCCTACAACCAACAGCAATTTTTTTTATGAAAGTAGCAAAATGAGAACGACAACTAAAGCCAATATACAGGTGCTGAGTGAGAACATCAACAACCGCCTCCCACTGTCCCAGAGGTTGTCATTCTGGATGCTTGTGTTCTTCTGTGGATGGTTCTATGGCCAGCGTCTCCAGCAAAGGTGTCAAACTTTGTCAGGGCTGCAGTCAGCACTATCATGAGCAGATCCGTGTCTTCAACAGCAGTGTTGCAATTGGAGTTTTATCGCTATTAGCATTACGATCAAAGCATACAGTCACGCTGTCACACATCACGCTAGAAAGGGTTCAGTTATGTGTTCACACTGTAAGAGGAGTCACTGCTTCCCAAACAGACCCTAGTACTTAATGTGCCTGCCAAAAAAAACAGTTCATCCAGATGATAGTAACTTGTCTATCTTTAATGTGGATTTCTTCTGACAAGAAAGTGATTGTAACTGAACCTGACCAAAACCAAATCCAGGTTGGTGTTGGCGTGCAGCAAACAGCCATCAGCCATGAATAAGCGGATGTCATCATGGCATGGCGTGTGGTACAAGAAGCCTTTGCTGAATCCTCACCAATTAGAGTCGTCTCCGATGACACTGATGTGTTGCTAATACTTGACCACCATTTGCACCACCGTACTAATGGACTATCCTCAACAACCGAGTTGTCCTAGTCCTGAACTGCCAGCCAAACCATGTTTAATGACACTGTAAGGGAACACGCCAACATCATCCGGATTCCCTTACATTCTTGCTGCTCATGTATTGACAGGATGTGACTCTGTGTCATCTATGGCTGGTATTACCCAGCAAGGCATCTGTTTTCAAAATGTTGCAGTCACTTTCACACACACTCAACCTCAGAGACCAGGTATGTTCTGTACAATCAAGAACCAGATGCAACATTAAGTTCCTTACTAAATTTGATCTAACTACAAGAAATTCATACTTTCATTGGCAAGTTAGACACCAGAGACATACCAACCAATCTCCACTGTAAAACACAGTTTCAAAGCATGTCACCATCAAATGGCATCAATGCCAATGTAGGAAATGAAGTCACAGGAAAAACATCATGAAGAAAGGCACAGGAAATAAAGTCACAGGAAAAGTCACAATTTATAATATTTATAAGTTGAAATACTGAATACAAAAGTAAAGTAAAAACTAACCATTTCCAACTACAATAAAAATTGCCACACCAGTGGTTTAATAGGAAAATGTTGTTGAACTTGTCAACTCTTGTAATCCACAGGATCCGCCAATGAGGTTGAAAAACCTACATCATCTGTGCCACTTTCTATAAGCACTAGTTTATCACAACCCTGACTAGTGGAGCTATGTTAAACTTAACTTTGCACGCATTCACGTTGTGTCTAGACAAGATGGTGTGTTGTTTTGGTTTGGTTTTATATTTCTAATGACAATAATTAAACAGTCAGGTTAGAACTATTCGGATATTAGATTCAACCAGAAATACAGGGACTGTTGGCATTGCAAGTGCACAATAGGTCAGATTGTGCCGATGAAAATCCTTGCAAACTTGAGTAGAAATTATTTGATATAAACCGTATTGTTCTTGTTGATATATCTATGAGATCCAAGTTTGACACGGAAATAAGCTACCTCAAAAATACATGTTAAGTTTCAGAAATGCAAATGCAGGAGATTTATGTGTAAAATCGGAGGGTCTCGGGATCTCGGAGATTTGTGCGTAAATCGGAGGGTCTCAGTATATAAGAGAATTATGTGTAAATTGGAGTGTTTCGCATACTCGCAATGCATAAAAATTACACTAGATCAGCTTTAGCTCCCAATACATTGCACATGTACTATAAAATGGTACACTGACATGTTAAAATAAACATTGTGGCAGTACATTTCCTTGTGGACTAGTAATTATAAAATAACAAGTTTACTACTCAGATGTTCAAGGAATAAAACAAATTCTACTCCTGAAATATATTATCATACAAAAAAATTCCTTACCTGACTGGCAGTAGCCTACATATTTTATTACACATGCAACTAACATACTACTTAGTGGCAGGGCTAGAACTGATGCATTTTTTCTTCAAAGTTTGTGATCCTGGCTGATGAAGGCATTTGAGACCCTAGGTGATGGAGGAATTTTTTTATTTGTGAAACCTATTTTTAAAATACGTTTTTTTCTTCATAATGTGCTCTGATTGTGACAATTAGCAAACATATGATTTAAATAGAACTCGTATAAAGTGGAGATGTATATTGATTGGCATTATTTAAATGAATATTTAACGAATTATACATTGATGAGCTATAATGGGGGATAGTTCGTTTAATGCACA
Source organism: Lamellibrachia columna (assembly GCA_963662155.1). Classification (NCBI taxonomy): domain Eukaryota; kingdom Metazoa; phylum Annelida; class Polychaeta; order Sabellida; family Siboglinidae; genus Lamellibrachia; species Lamellibrachia columna. The sequence goes on from OY759265.1 coordinate 32,321,751, forward strand.
TTACAGACAAGGCAACATGCAAGGCACAAGGATACTGCCTCTGTCGACCAGTCTGCACAATTGTTAATTGAAATAACCCTTGCTGTTGCTGTAAGTAAAAGGAGGGACTGATGATCTTTTGTTAACTGAGGCCACACAAAAATTTTCTTTAGAAATCCAGGAGATTTGTTCACCCGTGCAGAAGACTGGGAAATTTAATAGATTTCTGGGAGTTTCCCGGAGACTTAACATGTATGACCTCAACCCCATTTTCCCCGAGATATTTATTTGAAATATCAATTAATATCAAATTAACTGCCTTAACTGCCTTTACTGGTAACATTAATTAATTAAATTAATTTAGTTCAGCTAATTCAATTAACAACTTAAATTTGGGTTATGGTTTGCATTAGGGTTAACTTAGGATTAGATAAACAACTTTCCTACCCTAACAATAAGCCAATAAATTAAAGCCATATATAAAAATATGTTATACTACTTAATAGTAATGACAATGAAAAGTTGATTATTTTTCTTCAGGATATTTGTCCATTTGAAGCAGTTGGTGGTGCTGGATTTCTAGAACTCGTCCAGCACACTATGGACAGTAGACAGCAGACTAGTAGACATTATACAATGTTCATATATTATTATATTTATGTTATTAAATAAAACAATACGTATTTTTTTGCGGGCCCGGGCAAATATATATTTATTGCGGGCCTGGATTCTAACTGATAATTGCGGGCCGGGCTTGGGTTCAAATTACAGGCCCCTGCAGGGCACTACAAGCCATCTCATCCGGTCAAACTTCCCTGCACTTCATGGGGATAAACATGAAGGCTATCATTCAGGATTAGAAGACTGAACTGTTTATTGAACTCCACAAATTCAGGTTCACTAAAAGTCGCACTAGGATTCGTAAACGAGGCGAGTCAGATTATGCATGTGCAAGCATTGGTTATTTTATACATTTTTGTAACATAAAAGCCAAAATAAACACTTGCTGTAATTTTTTTTTACTTGTTTTCATACAGACGGGAAAGAAAGGAACGGGAGGGAAGACAACAGGAGCGAAGGAGAGGGGAGTAGGGGAGACAGGAGGGAAGGAGAAGGGAGTGGGGGAGACAGGAGGGAAGGAGAAGGGAGTGGGGGAGACAGGAGGGAAGGAGAAGGGAGTGGGGGAGACGGGAGGGAAAACAACCGGAGTAAAGGAGAGGGAAGTGGGGGAGACGGGAGGGAAAGCAACCGGAGTGAAGGAGAGGGAAGTGGGAGAGACAAGAGCAAAGGAGTGGGAAGTGGGGGAGACAGGAGCGAAGGAGACAGGAGGGAAGGGGTCAGGACAGAATGTGATGGAGGGGATCGAACGGAAGAGTTATTCTGCAGCAGTGATAGAGGGGGTGAGGAAGAGAGCGAGGGTGTTTGTGGGGGATTCGATAGTTAGGAAGACCGACAGAGTCTTAAACAAGGGAGATGATGTGGTGGTCTGCTTGCCTGGAGCCAAAATAGAGGCGATAACTCAGAGGGTAAAAAACATCGTAGGCTCGGGAAAGGGTGGATCTGTTTTAGTACACGTAGGGACAAATAACGTAGAGAGGGAGGGTACAACTGCCATAGTTAGGAAATATAGGCAGTTGGTCAGAACACTAAAACAGACGCGGGTTGAGCAGGTAATACTGTCAGGGATTTTACCTGTAATGGGCAGGAGGGGTCACAAATATCGAAATTGTCGGGGGATGGCAATTAACATGTTAGTCCAGAAGTTATGTATGGAAGAGGAAGTTGGATTTGTGGATTTATGGGGAAGTTTTGTTGGGAGGGCTGATATGTACATGAAGGATGGGCTTCATTTAAGTGGAAAGGGGGCGGCAGTATTCGCGGACAAACTTTCAGCAGCAGTAGATAGTGACTTGGGTACAATGACAAATATTTTTGGAAGTAAACATTCTTTAAACTAGAAGTGCAGGGGGGTTACCTAGAGGTGTCTCAAGCAGAACAAGAGGCCACTAGCACAGATAAACCAATATCAAATCATCCGAAAAACATCACTGAAAAAGGTTATAGATGCGTATGTTTAAATGCAAGGAGCATAGTAAATAAGAAAAACGAATTAAACATTATGGTAGAAGATATTGACCCTCACATAATTGGTATAACTGAATCATGGGCCAACATAGATATAACAGATGCTGAATTAGGACTGACAGGATATGTAATGTTTAGGAAAGATCGAATAGGAAGAAGGGGCGGGGGAGTTATTTTATATGTTAAAGAATCTATTCAGGCTTATGAAATAAAACTAGAAAGGGAAGCAGATTGCGATGAAGCTGTTTGGTGCAAAATTGTTTCAGGAAATTCAAAATTAACTATTGGATTAGTTTACCGAAGTCCAAACATAAACGAAGAGGACAACACAAAAATAAAAAACGCTATAAAGGAAGTTAGTAAAGGGGAATGTATCATAATGGGAGATTTTAACCATGGACACATACAATGGAATTCTCTAGAGAGCACAGGGTTTGAGGACCAACAATTTCTATTTTTAATCCAGGATAGCTTTCTTACTCAGCACGTACTAGAACCAACCAGGGGAGAAAATGTATTAGATATAGTTTTGTCATCACAAAAAGAATTAGTGGACAATGTAAAAATATTTGAACCATTGGGTAATAGTGACCATAATCAAATACATTTTGACATCAATGTAAAATCAGAAAGTAAAAATAAGAAAACGTACAAGAGAAACTTCCACAAAGGTAACTACAAAGATATGAGAAAATACTTAGCAAAGCTAGATTGGAATAACATGCTGATGAATAAGACCGCAATTGAATGTTGGAATATTCTAAAATATGAAATTGAGAGTATCATCGATAAATTTGTTCCCTTCCAAAAACAAGGAAAACGGTGTAGAAAGAAACACTTGTCAAAAGAGGCTATTAGAAAAATAATGCTAAAACAAACTATGTGGAGGGTTTATAGGCGTACCAGAAAGGACGAAGACTATGCAAAATACAAAGAGGCACTTAATGCAGCTACAACTGAAATCAGACAATCTAAAAGAAGCTATGAGCAAAAACTAGCATGTAACATAAAAAATGACAGCAAGAGTTTTTATGCATATGTCAGGAGTAAACAAAACGTACAAGACAAGGTTGGACCTCTAGAAGACAGTGCTGGAAATATAATATCACAGGGGTTTTTAATGGCGGAAGACCTAAATGGTTACTTCAGTTCAGTGTTTACCAAAGAAGATATTAGTTCATTACCAGTTGCTGATACTAAATTTCAGGGGGCTAAATCTGACTATTTAGGTCCGATAGTTGTAACTCCAGAATTGGTAGCTAAGAAAATAAAGGCAATGAAGGATAACAAATCACCGGGAGTGGATGGGATTCCTCCAAAATTACTAATGGAAACAGTAGAACAAATCAGTATACCACTTGCAAGAGTATTCAACTTGTCATTAAAAGAGGGAGTTGTTCCGTTTGAATGGAAAGAAGCAAACATCATACCATTATTTAAAAAGGGTTCGAGAAATAAGTCAGAGAATTACAGACCAGTGAGTTTAACGTCAGTGATTTGTAAATTATTAGAAAGGTTAATTAAAGACCATATGGTGGACTTCCTCGTTAAGCATAAATTATTAAATTCATCTCAACATGGATTCCTTAAAGCGAGGTCATGCTTAACAAATATGTTATGTTTTTTGGAAGAAATCACTAAGTGGATAGACGTGGGATCGCCAGTAGATATTATCTACTTAGATTTTCAGAAAGCTTTTGACAAAGTGCCACATCAAAGATTACTACTTAAATTAAAAGCCCATGGTATCGGGGATAGCATAACTGACTGGATAGAACAATGGCTGACTGACAGAAGACAACGAGTTGTAGTAGATGGAGAAGTTTCAAATTGGAAATCGGTTTTGAGTGGGGTACCTCAAGGATCAGTATTAGGACCTATATTATTCTTAATTTATATCAATGACTTGGACGACAGTATAACAAGTAATGTACTGAAATTTGCGGATGACACAAAACTGTTTAGAAAGGTTAATACTGATGGTGATAAACAACATTTACAAAACGATCTAGACAGATTAGTGAAATGGTCTGAGAAATGGCAGATGTTGTTAAATTTTGGGAAATGTAAATGCCTACATACAGGACATAGGAACTTGAATGTAAACTATAGAATGGGAGATACTGTTCTGGGTACTACTGTAAAAGAAAAGGACTTAGGAGTTGCAATAAGCGCTGATATGAAAGTTTCAGAGCAGTGTGGTATTGCAGCTTCAAAGGGTAATCAAATTCTTGGATTGATTAGAAGAAACATAACATACAAGGGAAAAAAGTTAATTATACCTCTTTATAAAGCAATAGTTAGACCTCATTTAGAATACTGTATACAAGCATGGAGACCATATCGTAAGAAGGATATAGATACGCTTGAACGCATACAAAGGAGAGCAACTAAAATGATTCCAGAACTGAGAGACCTTAGTTATGAAGAACGCCTGAAAGAATGTGGTTTAACAACTCTAGAGACAAGGAGGTTAAGAGGAGATCAGATTGAAGTTTTTAAGATATTGAATGGGTATGAAAATATTGATAGAAATATGTTTTTCTCACTCAAGAAGGATAGCAGAACTAGAGGACATGAGGTAAAATTAGTAAAGGATCAATGTAGATTGGACATCAGGAAGCACTCGTTCTCACAGAGGACAATAAATGAATGGAACAAATTGTCAACAGATTGTGTAACTGCTAGCAGCGTGAATATGTTTAAAAACAAGGTTGACACATATCTCAGGAGGGCAGGCTATAAGTAGATGAACATTGTTGGACTCTCGATAAGCCAATGGCTTCCTTGTCCACTTGCCATCTGGGCCTTTGGCTTGGATGGCAAATCTTGTTAAATCTTGTTAAATGTGATCAGATGTTACAGATGCAAATATTTAAGATACAGTGTACAATTTGCTAGAAAATTACTAAGGGCTATTCCAGGAAACAATAGGTGTGGGCAGCATTGTAGTTAGTGTATTGGTGATGTGGAGTCAGGACAATTATTATAAATACCTACTGTATGGTTGGTATACAAACAAATTAGCCACCCACCCATCATTACCTAATCCCTAATTTTCATCCAGGAATATGAAGGGTATTTCTCCCCTTCCGGATACGAATAGTCCCTAATATCACACAATAGTCTTACAATTAGTGCTACATGCATGCCTGGTATGTTTGTACATGTACATCCCCACAAGTTGTACTTAGAAAAACTACCACTATGTGGTTTATATGGTGATTTGTCTGAGTCAGTGCAGGAGGTAGTGCTTCTGTGTTGGTCTGGGTTGCAACATCCTTAGCCCATGTTTCTACATAAACATGGTTCAGTCTGGTGTGTGAGGCGTACCGTACAGCTTCAGTATCCTTGACAGGGAAGGCTGAAAATCAAACACTGGATATATAATAGAGAAGTGCCAAAAGTGGAGACGTGAGGTCAATTCCATTTAAAAAATCAGTTGTTTTTTTACATCTATTAGAATGTTACAGTATAGAGCTGGTAGCACACAGGAAGGTGTAAACAATCATTAATTAGTTAGTGTTAATATTAAATAATGTTAATTACTGCTCATGAATTACTAATTAGATAATGTTTATTACAATCATTATTGTGCTACTATAAATTTGTATTAAAATTATCCATTAACCAACAGGGTGGCTTTTGTGTTAGCGGCATACATCATGTCTTAATAAGAGTCTCCCTGACCTTACATTCATTTAGGCCAAATAGAAGTGTTTAAAATAGTGAACGGTTATGCGGATGTTGATAGGAATATGGTCTTCAAACTTAACCCATTAGACCCCACAACGGCCGTGGCCAGTCGCTCTGTGCAGTCCTGGAACGGCCGCCGCCGGCCGCATACAGGACCCTCTATTAAAAAAAATCCTGGCGAATAACTACTGAACTAAACGCTACAAAATTTTGCCACACCCTAGCAGATACATTTTGCAACAACAGCTCGTTACGTGCATGGGTTGCCATTTCGGAAATCTTGATTTTCTCGAAAATTTTTATTTCTATACTTGTCATGATAAAATATGGTGTAACCTGAAAAATAACCGTCAGAATTTGATAATTTTTTTAGTGGTGCAAAGCTAACACATATAGGTTAATTTTCTTCGCTGGGTTGCATAGGGTTATAGCATGGGATCATTGTCAAATGTCAGTTGCAAGGTAGAATAACTTTCAAAGTTTTAACAAACTTACTATTTTGTCTATGCAAATAGTTTTTTTTCTACAGATTTTTGAACACAAGGAGGTAAAATCGCTCGAAATTTGCCAGAAATCCTGGGAACAGGGGAACATGTTTTAATAAAATCCTGGGGCCTAATGGGTTAAAGAAGGCAGTAGAACCAGAGGACACAAAGCAGCATTAGTTAAGGAGCAGTGTAGGTTGGACATGAGAAAGTACTCTTTCTCACAGAGGGTGATAAATGAATGGAACAAACTGCCAAATGATTGTGTTAATGCTAGTAGTGTGAATATGTTTAAATATAGAATTGACAGATATTTGATAAGGGCGGGCTACACATAGATGACAAAAATTGTTGGACTCTCGATAAACCAATGGCTTCCTTGTCCACTTGCCATCTGGAACTTGTTTGGGATGGCAATCTTGTTCAATCTAATTGAATCTATATATTTGCTGTATTTAATATGATCGTATGGTCAAATAAATGATTCTGATTCTCTTAGACATGTTTGAAACAATGTGAAAAGACCAATAGGTTCATAAGTTTATGATTTCAGAAATACCTCCTCAATTAAACAATGCAGGACTAGTAAGCCAATTACTCCCTTGTGTTGTGTTGGGGTAGCACCGTATGGCCATGTTATATAAGATATCTTCAAATGGTTAACCCCCCCGGGCTAGTGGGACTAATGGACTAATTATCAGCTTCGAAAGACTTTCTGGGTGTTCCATTCATTGTTCTGCCTCACCTTTATTAAAAATAAGTCATATAGCTGGTGTGCACAAGGAATGTTAGACTTTTTTGATTAGAAACCAAAAAAAAACACCTTTATTTGTGAATCACTAAAATGAAAATGTTAATAAATTGTCATTAATTTCAAGGCACAATTGATAATGCCTTGACAACCACCATGCATTACAAAATAATACATTTTTTTACATAAGGTTGAGAGTAATATCAGACAATAGCTATATCAATAGTGATAAAAAAACATTACAACGCAAGGACAACTGGCTTTCTACTAAACGTGCAAAAATTAAATTGGATTCTGATTAACTCACAACAGCTTCTGAGCAATTAGTTTTTCACTCAATGTATGAAAGTTAAATTGGGTTTTACTCACCTCACATGAGCTTTATGTAGGGAACATAATTTAAACCTTTGGGTAATGAGCTATCCAATCAATGTGTGAAAGTTAAATAGGACTTACGCTGGGGACTTTGAAGACTTCAAATTATCTTTATCTTTCAAAAGAAATGAAATTTAAACAACAATTATTTGATGTTTATTTTATTTTGTAACATCATATTATTTTTTAAATCATAAACATTTTATTGTAAAAATTAATAATTAATACTCTAGAGGGTGTAACTCAATAAATGGGACGGTTAAATGGGGACAGGAGCTACTGTATACCTTTTTACATTGATCATAAACCAAAATGGTAAATATCACCAATAGTGGATTAAATGTCAAATATGGTAAATATTTAACAATGTTTAAAAAAAATAAAATGACTTCTTTGGCGCCAATATCCTCGGAAAATCCGAGCTCAGTGGTGCAACAAAACCAAAGGATTAGGCATTCTTGTGTCCAAGTACAATGTAAAAAGTCATCAACCGATGGATTGAGGTGCCAAGAAGCTAAGGAGGATAGGCAATTTTGAAAAGACAGGTTTTCAGATTACGGCGAAATGAAGCTATATTTCTTGCTGATTTTATGCTGTCGGGGAGTGAATTCCACATAGTTGGTGCGGCAACCGAGAAAGCTCGAGTTCCAGCGTTTGTCTTAACTCTGGGAACAGAAAGTAAAACAGAACCAGACGACCGAAGCTGTCTGGGCTGTCTTGCTGGAGTGAGCATTGAATGTAAATATGCAGGTTGTTTGGTTGAAAAGGCTTGATAGGTAATTGTACAGATCTTAAAAATAATGCGATATCACACAGGGAGGCAATGCAATGATTTTAGAAGTGGCACTGAGCGAGAGAAACGAGGAGATCGTGTAACTACCCTAGCCAAACAATTTTGGACACGTTGAAGTTTTGTAATAACCTTGATAGCAATATTATGAAGGAGGGAATTGCAATAATCAAGTCTGCTGCTAACAAGAGCTGTTGCAATAGTTTTAGCGACAGAAAGTGACATATACCGGCGAATACGGCGAAGATCACGGATATGATAAAAATAGCAACGACACGTTTGAGAAATATGTTGTCTAAAGTTGAAATACAGACTCGCAACAGCAATGTACATTAAACTGATCTGGTATGGTATTTATAATACAATGTAACATGTCTAATACTTGTACTTACATTTATCAATAATGTACTCACTGTGTGAAATTGTGTTGAAAGAGATGACAGTTGGCTGCCTGGGCTTTCCTCCTATAACATAAGAAATATTATGTGGAGAAGTGAAGACCACATTTTAATATTTTACAAATTGTGTTTCAAAAATATAGATTCAGCAGTAAATACACCACAGCAGATGCTATATGGAAAAAACTGAAAATACATCATGCGGTCTCGTCTTTTGAAAGCACTATACAGATCAGCTTGGTTGAAATTAACCAAATGACCCACACAGGGACTCAAAGCGTGATTGTTTTAAAAATTAGCATATCATAACCATTCCCAAGGTAACAAATGGTTGCAAAAGTGTTAATGAATAGAGTAATACTTACGTCAATTTTTCCCAGCTGTGGTGGTTCACTTGATGAAGTCATGGTGGAAGCAGGAGTCTTCCTCTTTCGTGAAATTTGTAAAACATTAATTATTGGTGAGGATAAAGAGCATTACTCTTCTTTTGCCTGCATGGAAACAACCAGGTGAGATTAAAGGCTAAGGGAGCAACCAGTAGTTTCCTGCAGTGCTGGCGATATCAGCCCACTCTATAGTTTAAGATGCAGACATTTCACCAAAAAATATTCAACTCATACATTACACTGATAAGTGAAGCAAATAATCAACTAAAGCATGAGAGAATTTAAAACTGTATTTACAATATGTTGAGGCCAGAAATCTTCAAAGTTGCAGGCTGAAGTCATCAAAGAGTATGGGCCAAAATCACCTGTATCTGTTTCTCGGGGTGGGGTTCAGTTTTAGGGCCTTTGTATTTAATACAATGTTATGACTTTATTTCCCTGTGACTCATATTAATTAATTAATTAATTTCAGTGACAATTCCGATTCAACCGAAAGGGCTTCCAAATCCAATTCTGATTCCACTGCTTTCACAACCGATTCCGATTCCGCTGCTTCCACATCAACCAATTCTAAATCCAAACTCGGAATTAGTCTTCCATTCCTATTCCAGAATAAGATTCGCCCCAAGTCTGGAATGTGTGCAACTGTTTATTAGTAAAAAAAATTATTGACCGAGGCATAAGGATTTTATTAGTTTTTTATTATTATTATTCAACTGACTGATGCATCAGGCTTATAACAACAATATGTAAACAAGGAATTAATTTTTTTTATATTTCAGAGTAAATTTTTTATATTATCCTAGGACATAAATATATGTATACATGCTAAATGCATGCATGTAAATGTTGATATTTGGGTGTCTCAAAAATTTCTTATTATGTCACGGTCCCTAGTAAACCAACTTGTTACATATGGCATGTCTGAATAAAAAAACATGCATATTCACCATCTTATGAATAAAAGAGGCATAATGGCACTCAAGGCAAGTTAAATGTGCAAATTCGAGCATTGAAAAAAGGTGATTAAATGTGTTTTTATGAACGTTTATAATTTACATGTTCCATAGATAACTATGCATTGTGCATGGTTACTATGCGTACTGCATTTATCAGGCCTGGAGTAATAGTAATTTGTAATAGTAATGATTACAATTGCTCAAGTAATAAATCGAATAGAATGCAATGTATTAGTAATAGAAAGCAAAGTAATAGTAATTGAACTATTACTTTGCTATTACAATTGAACATTTCAACCACACCAAAATTAAATTTCATTGAAAATAATCAGACCAAAAAATTCTGTATTTTGACATAATGGGACTCGGACAAACATCATGTTCAGTCATTCATATGCAGTTTTATTTATTTTCCAACATTGGTAATAAAATGGTTTAGCACTATTAGCAGAAGACACTGTGACAGTGTGACTGCTGCATGGCTAATTGGTCATTTGAAGCCAGGTCCACCAGCCATCTATCCTAGCCTATTCATTCATTCACTGAAACAGGATAAGGGTTCCGTCCAGCACTAAACATACTGTCTTTAACATATAAATCAATCAATCAATCAATCAATCATTGCCATCTCCCAACCGTAGCTATTAGCCTGCCATGCTGGGTAATGTTTGAACAAAATCCAGGGGCTTATACCAACTTTTTTCAGTTTTTCTCAGTTGGTAGCTAGCTTGCACACTATTGACCAAGTGTAAAAAATGTCCTATCCTTGAGCCAATAATTAACTGTCCACCAAGCAGCAGCCGAGCAGTATGGGTCTACTATGGGATAATCAGACTGTGTTATATGACAGTGACATTGCTTTTTCGTTTCATTCCAATGAATGAAACTGGAATTGTGTGAGGTTAACTTAAGTGGGAAATTTATTAGTTAATTGTAATTTAATTAATTATACACCCATCAGTTAATTTGAATCTATGTAAGTGATAAAGTATGTCAAATGTTTAATAAAAGGAAAATAGTTATAGTGGAAAATGTAATAGTAATATTAACAGCTTGAAATGTAATAGTAATATATTACATTGCCTTCAGCATGTAATAGTAACAGAAAGGAAACTAAGTAATAGTAATCTATTACATTGTAATAGACCTCAGGCCTAGCATGTATACAACGGCAAAATTGAGGATGTTCCAGATTCTAGAAAAGCACTGTTACTTGAGAATAACCATGCATAAATCTAAGAGCACCTATCCAGTGCTCGGTAACAACAGAGGCTAGCCCAATACGCAATGCTATTTTGACAGCAAAAGTGCCCCATTCAGGCTATAAGGGGCATTCCATTTCAAATCAGTCAAAATAAAAAAATCTTGTTGCTCATATTTTTAAATTCAATAAAAATTTACCAGTTAATTCACTGGTCAATGTAACCACACATGTCAAATGATAGGGCTGTAGCTTGAATAATTTCGGAGTTATGGCCATTTAAACATTTGCGGATTCTTTCATTTTTTTAAATTTTCGGAAATCATGAAGGTTTCTTGTTCTAATTAAAATACCAATAACTCCAAAACTATTTGGAGTTATTGGTATTTTACTCTTCACCCTATGTAGATAATAATACACACACTATAGTTCCACTTCTGTATATTATTTCTCCCACAACATTCCAACGAAGTTGTGCATTTTTATATGCAAAATTTAGCACACCTACATGTCTAGGTATGTGAGAAGTTTGAAGTTTCTATCTTGATTAGTTTACAAGATACTGATCTCCAAAGTGGGTACATAGTGAAAAGTGGCCTATATTTAGCAGCCAAAAATGTTATGTGGCCATGGAGCTAAAATTCCAATTTATTTTTATATGAAAGGCAGGTACAGTGCCTGTGAATGCACTGTATTTGGATTCCCTACTCTTGAGTGCCGAATAAGCATCCCGTCCCTATTCGCATATTTACTTGATGAAAAATGCCACCCTATATGCTATATTTGGCACTATAGTATTATTAAATTTAAACATTTATGCCAGCCTACATTCACTGATAATCATGGCAAATTATGCAGGGCATAATTTTTAGGAGAGCAATCGCTCTCACTCCCTATTGCTAGCACTAATCAATCATCCACGGAGCAGTTTACTGCTCGCGGTAAAATCACTTGCTCTCAACTGGAGCTGCATGTGGCTCCCTCTGACGCCTAAGTTTTCATCCTTTCAAACGACAATCGTGAATTAAGCTGGATCCTAGATTTTCATTCCAAAGTGTTAGATTTCCATGATTAGATGAATCGGTTAGAATCCTTAATTCTCGGGAGCTCGACATGGTTAGTTAAGACGCCATTATTACCGCGTTAACCTCAAACCGGTCGCAACAGGCTGGTGGCGGTTTCCCTTGAAACAGGCTTGCATATTCAATTCAATAAAACTTTAATGTCCATTTAAAAATTCCCTGGTTTTTCAGAGATATAAAATGCGGTTACTATATCAGTGTGGTGATGCAAATACGTATAAAGTTTATGCATATTCAGCAGAAAAAACCCACGATCTGCGTAGTTTTCTAGGGACGCATTGGCTTCACATCGAGTAAAAAATTGCTTCAGTGTTAAAAAAGAGAAATATACTAGTGACTTTTTCGCACTGTACTATTATTTGTTTTGAACAAATTGTCCCCACTATACTATTATTAAATTTTACCGATTTGCCACCCTATACTGATTTGGCCTATATGTTTATTTGGCAGCCGAGTTTTCAAATGGCTTCATGTTGAAAAAATATTTCAGATGGATGCATTTTGTGTTTTTATCTAATCAACAGATTACATCACAATATAAAATCCTACAGCTGATTTTACTACCTATTCCATCTCTAGTAAGATAATTATGTACATAATGACTAATGTTGTCAAACGCAAAAAAAACATTCAGAATATATAGTTAAAGATTATATATACCTGGGTCATTCCATGAAATCAACCAATGGTCAAAAAGTTGATTTCTCAGAATTTACTTTAACCAATAACTAAGTGGCTATGCTTGAGCATTTGTGCAAAAGAACTAAACATTTACATGCAACATGGGCCAAGCACCCAAAATCATACCCATTATTTTTTACCTGTTTTCAGAGACGATTTGCATGTAAATGCTTGGTTATTGCTGAACTGCTGTGCTCAAGCATAGCAATTCAGTCATTGGTTAAGATTTAAGTAAATTGTAAGACCACTGGTTGGTCTCATATTTTTTACCATTGGTTGATTTCATATGGAAAGACCTAGGTACATATAATCTAGAAAGTTCTGTTTTCAGGTTTTTTTTGCATTTGACAACAATATTTGCATAATGTTCTTACTAGTGATGGAAAATTAACTGGAAATGCTTCCATCTGGAAATTTATTTCTAGAAGAAGCCATTTGAATAGGGTATCCAAATATAGTGCATTGCACAGGCATCGTACCTGCCTTTCATATAAAAAATAAACTGTAATTTTAGCTCTATGGCCACATAGCATTTTGGCTGCTAAATAGTTTCACCTCACCTCTCACCTATCCTCTTTGGGCCCAGTGGCCCACAAGGCCGAAGTAAATCTCCTCCAGCTCGCTCTGTCAGCTGCTACATGTCTGGCTTCGTTCCAGCTGTTCAACCCCAGTATGCGTCTTTCATTTTCAATAGTCGATCGTCACATTGTCTTTGGTCGCCCAACCTTTCTTCTACTTTCAGGCATCCAGGTCAATGCCGTCTCACATTTGCTGTTCTTGTCCATTCGTAGGATATGTCCTACCCACTTCCAACTTCTTAACTTGACCTCAGTGTTGATTGTCTTCAATTTTGTTTTTGCGAGAATATCTCGATTTGATACAACATATGGCCATCGAATTTGTAGGATTCGTCTTAAGCACTTAAAAAAGGTATCTAACTTTCTGTTGTCTCCTTCGTTAATTTTCCACATTTCACTTCCATACAACAATACTGGTTTAACAAGTGTTAAAAAGCCTCAATTTAGATCTCAATGTGTATATATTTGAACTCCATATTTGCTTAAGTTTCATGAAGGATACCCTAGCTTTACGAATTCTGTTAACAATGTCATCGCCGCCTCCTCTTTGCTTACTGACATTAGCACCCAGGTAGTTATACTTGTCCACTTCCTTTAGCTCTTGATCATCGATTAGTATTCTGTTTTCGCACTTGCTATTTATCCTCAATATTTGAGTTTTCTTTTTATTTATTCTTTGTCCTGTCCTTGCTGCAAATTGATTCAGTTGTCTTGTCTTTGTTTGCATGTGTGTGTAGCATGATGACATGAGTGCTATGTAGTCTGCAAAGTCCAGGTCCTCTAGTTTGACGTGAAGTTCCATCTTATCCATATTTTGTTTCCTGCTGTTGTATTTCTTATTATCCAGTCCACTACTATCAAGAAGATAAATCCAGACATTGCATCTCCTTGTTTAACTCCAGTTTTGACCTTGAACCACTCAGATTTCTCACCTTCATCTAACACTGCATATTCACTATCTTCGTATAACATCTGTACCATGTGGATTATCTTGCATGGAATTCCATAGCTCTCTATAATTTTCCATAGACTCTCTCGGTGCACTGAGTCAAATGCTTTTTCAAAGTCCACAAACATGATGTATAGAGTTGCCTGCCATTCCACTACCTGTTTCGTAAACAGGTAAAATAAAATATCTGTTCTACTGTGCCTCTCCAACTTCTGAAACCTGCTTGTTCGTCTCTCAACTTGCTGTTAACTCCATCTCTTATTCTGTCAATGAGTACTCTTCCGAATACTTTACTAGGAACAGATGTCAAAGTTATTCCTCTCCAATTCCCGCACTCTATGAGGTCACCTTTCTTCGGTATTTTAGCGATCAGTCCCTGCTTGTTCCCAAAATGTTCTGAATAATTTGGCAAGCCATTTCTGTTGTATTCATGTCTGCTTTTAATAATTCTGCTGTAATTTCGTCCTTGCCCCCCGCTTTCCCATTTTTCATCTTCCTTAACGCTGTTCAAATTTCTGCTTTTGTTATTGGGTCATCTGTTACAGGGTCATCAGGTATAGGTCTATTAAGGATTTCCTCAGTGTTTTTTCCATCACTCCCTTCTGGCCAATCCTTCCATTATTAAATTTCCACATTTGTCTTTCACTGCATTTGTTGTCTTACGTTTGTCATTACTGAGGGTTTTTGTAATATCATACGCTTCTTTCATTCTTCCATTACGTGCTGCTTCCTCTGCTTCCATTGCAAGGTGGTCAACCCACTTCCTCTTGTCTTGTCTCATGCTCTTCTTCACTTCTTTGTCTTTACACCTATATTTATTTATCCATGTAATTCTGCTTAATCCTATCTGACTTTGTCTGCTCGTTGTTGTTCTTCAGTAATTTTCTCTCTTCTACTAACTCCCACGACTCCTTGCTGATCCATGGTTTTTGCCCTTTCTTTTTTGTACCCCAGTACTTCTTGAGCTGTTTCTTTGTATGCACCCTCAAAGTCTTGCCATTGTTTCTCAACTTCTTTGTTGTCTGTTTCATCATAGTCTTGTAATATATAATATTTGTTGCGCAACTTCACTGAGAATTGGGCTTTAATGGCTGGTTGCTGTAACTTAATTATATCAAATTTCTTTCTAATCACCTTGTTCTTTTGTTTTCTCTTTAGTTTCAGCTTGATTTTTGATCGCACTAATTGGTGGTCGCTTGCAATGTCGGCTCCTCTCATGGCCCTAGTGTCCATTACTGATGTCCGGTGTTGCCTGCTCACTAACACATGGTCTATTTGATTCTTTGTCTTTCCTCCTGGAAACTGTATCAGTTTATGTAGGAAAATGGTACCTGTTACCATGAGGTTATTGAGTCCGCAGAAGTCAACAAGTCTTTCTCCATTGTCATTTCTTTCACCTACTCCATGGCTTCCTATTGTTTTCATATCCTTTGTTGTCTTCTCTTTTGGCATTTAAATCCCCCATTATTATGAGTATGTCATGCTTATGAACACTTGGCTTCATTTGTTGGTGCATAGACTTGCATGATCGATAGCTTTACATACCTGGAGAAGAATCTAGCATAAATAATTCTATCGCTGATAGGTTTCCATTCCATCAATACTTGTTCGGCTTTCTTTGTCATCATTCTTGCCACTCCGTGTCTGTGTATGTTGTCTTCTCTCCCTGAAAAATTACGCTCTCTCCGGTGTTCATCTTAACTTTTTCTTTTCCCATCCATCTGCATTCACTAATGCCCATGACATCTATTTTATATTTATCTATTTCTCTTGCAAGCTGGGCTGATTTCCCTATAGAGTACAACGTTCTCACATAAATAGTTTCACTATGTACCAACTTTGGAGATCAGTATCTCATAAATTAATCAAGATAACTTCAAACTTCTCATATACCTAGATGTGTAGGTGTGTTACTGGTCCAAATAACATTTATTTGTGTTCTTTAGCTTTTTATAGGTTTAAAATCATTCGTTTGCTAAATTTCATACATCAAAACACACAACTTCAATGGCAGATTGTGGGAGAATTATTATACAGAAGTTGAACTATAGTATGTTTGTTACTACCTACATATGATGGCGAAAAAGCAGACAGAATGACTGAGCTAATGACAGAATCCGCAAAATTTTAACTCAGAAGAAACTATTCCAGTTACAGCACTGGTTTATAATGTGTAGGTTTAGGGTCATTCTGTGTCAAATCAATCACTCAAAACATCACCCGACTCCAATTTTGATGAAATTTAGCAGTTGTTGGCTCACATGAGAACACTAAAACGTCAAATAAAAAAATTAGGTCAAATATTATTGAAGATATTGGTCACAGAACTTTGACCCAATTTGCTTACTGACCATGACATTAATGCCCATAACTCCACTGCTTAATCAAGCTAGAAAAGCAAGTAAGATATCATTTGGAAAGCCAGTAAACAGACACATACCTTAATGGCACTCACCATGTAAATAAAAATAACAATTTATCATACTATGATTTTTGACCTCAGATACCCAAAAATGTATCCTCCGATTTTTTACAGCATCCTATGCCATTGCACAAGAAACCCTGAAAATGTTAAGATGGGCAAGTAATAATGTTCAGAGATACATAAAGTTTAGTATAGCCGGGCGACTTATTTTTGGTCTGTAGATCAGTAAATGAACATTGAATTTCACTAGTTCATCTTTTTCAGATCACATAAAAAGCATGCTAAAGGGCTATCTTATAATAAAATGGGTATACTTACATGCTGTAGTGTCTGTCTTAACATATTCACATTCTTTGCAGGGCCTCATTAACTTTTTCTCTCTCCTGTTTGGATATCTTGTAGGTCCGACCAGTGTCAGTTGTTGGGTGAGAATATCACAAACGGGAATACAAAGAGTGTCACTGTGTCGTGGGTAAAAATATGATGGTGATGGACCATGTGGGTGAAGGAAGTTCAGTTGTGTCTCTTCATCAGCTGGAGTGACATCTGTTACATATGCTAGCCACCAATGTCCATTGTAGATGGACATCACATACCCTTTGACATCCACGAAACTGAGGCCATCACACTGGGCTGTCACAACCTCTTCTCTTTTCATGGAAGATGTAGAATATAGTGCTACTTCCAAGTGATTCAGTGATAATGGCTTGAAGAAGTGTAGCTGCTGTGTTCCTGCTATTGTTTTAGCTCTTTGCAAATGGCTTACGAGAAGAGTTGCTTCTTTGTAGTACTCTTCTGTGGTCGAAAAGCAGAACTAGATTGCTGGAATATGGGCTGATGCAAATTCAAAGAGCTGCATTGGTGTGAAGTTACAAAAAAAGTGCCACTCTGCACTTATTCCAAAGTCCTGTTCATGGTGGCAGAGGTTGAGAAAGTTTTTGCAGTTCTTATACTAACCGGCACAGCTATCAGAGAAGTGGACGATTTGTTGCACAGCTGTAAATTGTGCAGTGAGGAAGTTGATGAGGTGTTTTTGGAAGAGGTGCACAGCAATGGTGTCATGTATGTTACAGTCAGAAATGACAACATAACTAACATGTGACACACACTCATTTCCTGCTTCACGATAGTAGCAAACAAATGGGTGCAATGTTGTCTCTGCATTATTCCAATGGAAGGATTGTACCTCATCCTGCATGACGAAAGAGTAGTTTTCTGCAAAGTTACAGACAACAAGAAAATGGCCTGGCTGAAGTGGTTCAAGAGTGTCTCTTAGACATGAAGATTGCTGTCTGCTTATGAAATTATGCCGCTGCAAGACTTAAGTTGGCTACAGAATTCATGGACGAAATCATCTGCACCGAGCTTCATGGTTTGTAGTGTTGATCGATCAGTGATTATCCATTTTTTTATTTCAATTTGCTCAATTACCTGGCTATCAAATGTAATCCCCCGTCATTCACTCAGATTACTTGAGTCACCACACACATTGTTGCAGAAAGTACTCATGTGGTGGGTTACATCATAGTTGTCGACGACAATGGTTGTAGTGAAAGAGTGGGATGTGACCATTTTCAGTAAGTTTGCTGAGTTTTGCACCAACCATCATTAATTTCACATTATGTTGAATTGTGCAAATATACACTGAGTGAGTACCCAATGATCCTGCCAGAACACACTGATTGGGCATAGCTCTGCAAATTTGCCGAGTTGCACTTTTTTGCAACTTCACATGGGAAGTAGGCATGTGATGGCGCAGGTGGAAAAGTCAAGAGACTTGCAGAAAAAGCTAGTCTACAGACACAGAATGATCATCACATCACAACACCAATGCAGCTCTTTGAATTTGCATCAGCCCATATTCCAGCAATCAAGTTCTGCTTTTCGACCACAGAAGAGTACTATGAAGAAGCAACTCTTCTCGCAAGCTGTTTGCAAAGAACTAAAAACAATAGCGGGAACACAGAAGCTACACTGCCTCAAGCCGTTATCACTGAATCACTTGGAACTTCCATGAAAAGAGAAGAGGTTGTGACAGCCCTGTGTGATGGCCTCAGTTTCGTGGATGTCAAAGGATATGTGACGGCCATCTACGATCGACATTGTTAAGACAGACACTACAGCATTTTATTATAAAATAGCCCTTTAGCATGCTTTTTATGTGATCTGACAAAGGTGAACTAGTGAAATTCAATGTTGCATTTACTGATCTACAGACCAAAGATAAGTTGTCCGGCTATACTAAATTTAATGTATCTCTGAACATTATTATTTGCCCATCCTAATATTTTCAGGAACTCCTGTGCAATGGTATAGGATACTGTAAAAAAAATTGGAGGATACATGTTTTGGGTATCTGAGGTCAATGGTCATAGGTATGATGTTATTTTTATTTACATGGCAAGTGCCACTTTACCATACAGGTATGCATCTGTTTCAGTGTTGGCAATTTCCCGGGAAATAAGAGTATTTCCCAGGACGGTGGGAAATACCGGGAAATACTGGGAAATATGGAAAGTATGTTCTTACCTGGTTATTTAACACTTGATGCCATGACAATTTGTTCATGGGTCATATGGCTCATCATAAATAACACATTATCTATCTTATCTATATCATGATCCCTTACTCTTAGCTACAGAAGTGTCATTTCACAAAAAGGTGTCAATCTTCATTGTCTTTTAAAAATACAGTGGTACAAAGACAGTGAATGACAGGTATACATGGCTTCATCTTTACACTGTTACTCAGGCATGTACCAGGTATGGTTCCAGTGTTTGTTTAAGAAGAGTCATTTAATTGATTAACAAAAGGTGTCAATTATCTCCACATTGACAGTCCACAGACATGAGCTTAAAACAGTTAAAGGGGGTGCTAGTTGTCAATTTGCTGTCAATTAGTTTCACAGCCAATCACAGGAATAAGTGCTAAATGGCTTCATATCTTGCTAAGGTATATAAGGTTTCAGTAAATTTTGTCAGAGCA
This sequence comes from Lamellibrachia columna, assembly GCA_963662155.1. NCBI lineage: Eukaryota > Metazoa > Annelida > Polychaeta > Sabellida > Siboglinidae > Lamellibrachia > Lamellibrachia columna. The sequence continues at coordinate 32,341,556 of OY759265.1, forward strand.
CATGCATATTATACTCTCAGTCTAGCAGCAACTTAACCATGAAAGCCAAGAATCCAATATGGGGTTTCTACACTATTACCGTAGAAGGGAAGAAGCAAACTGCGAAATGCAACGACTGCCAGACTATTGTTAGCACGAAGGCCGATCGACTAAAGAGTCACAGAGAAAGATGTCCGGGTCTGCCAAAACAAACCCACAAACGACGACATGAAGAAATTGAAGATGGGCCACAGGAAGTTGAGACCGAGGTGACTACTACTCCAGCTGCCAAGCGTCCCAAATTGCAGCAGAGCAATATCAACAACTATGGTTGCCAGACAGATCACAGAATGAAGACCCAGCTTGACCAACAAATTGCCAGACTGTTTTATGCCTGCAACATACCATTCAACATAGCATCACATCCTGAGTGGAAGAAAATGCTAGAAATGCAGCGTCCAGGTTACCAGGGGCCAACTCGGAAGGATTTAGGTGGACCACTCCTCGAGACCACTCCTCGAAATTCTTATTTCCCAGTATTTCCCACTTTGAAGAGTATTTCCCGGGGCGGGAAATACCGGGAATTACCGCCGGGAAATACCGGCCAACCCTGATCTGTTTACTGGCTTTCCAATGATATCTTGTTTTTCTAGCTTTAATAGCAGTGGAGTTATGGGCATTAAATGTAATGGTCAGTAAGCGAATCAGGTCAAAGTTCAGTGACCTATATCTTCAATAATATTTTACCTGTTTTTTTTAATTTGCAGTTTTAGTGTTCTCATATGAGCCAACAACTGTGCTAAATTTCATCAAAATTGGAGTAGGGTGATGCAAAAATGGCCTAAAAGTGATTGATTTGACATGGAATGACCCATTATGTGTAGTTATATTGACTTGTGCTGTGGATTAATTGGTAAAATTTTGGTGGAATGGATGATGGAATGCCCCATAACGCAATATTTTATAGTAATAAAATACTAATATAATTATGACCTTCATGTGTGTGTGTGTGTGTGTGTGTGTGTGTGTGTGTGTGTGTGTGTGTGTGTGTGTGTGTGTGTGTGTGTGTGTGTGTGTGTGTGTGTGTGTGTGTGTGTGTGTGTGTGTGTGTGTGTGTGTGTGTGTGTGTGTGTGTGTATTTGCGATTAGGCATCTTAGCAGTATAAATATGCCAAGCTAATGCAGGTTTATCCACGAATGGACTATGTAGACAGAATCAGAGTCGAAAAGCAAAACACACGTACGTACATCGTCCCAATGATCTTTCTCATATCTAAGCCTTTTTAAATGTGGTTCCACTTCATCAAATATGGAATGTTCTTCCTCTTCAGTTATGAAATCTTGATACACTGCAATGTTGCCTTTGAGTATATCTGCCGTTTCGGGGTCGCTGGCGTCGATTACATCTTCTGGCGGCATCGGCATTCGCTTCTCGACCTTCCCAGACACGCACGTGTCACTATTTACCTGCGTGACAGCCGACACGCGACTACAGATACTAGTCGAAATCATTTTCCTTGACAACTGACAACATCTGACGTGCATCATGTGTGCACATCTTATGAACTGAATTCCGAGAACCATTGTGCTTTGCAGACTACCCGTAGTTCTTCCGCTTACTACGAACTATTCGAAATGGTTTATCTGCGCAAGTATTCTCCTCCCACATCGGAAACCATGTTGAATTACAACGACTTGTGGGATACTTCCGGAACGACGTGTGCAGCGTGACGCGTTTCCTTGGCAACAGTGAGAACCACTACAGCAGATCGAATTCGAAGCCAAGCACTACAGCACTTACGTAGCAGTTGTACGATTTTGATATGCTCTCGAGAGTAAGTATTATATTTATATGTTTCGAAGTAGTTGCGTATGTTTTCAATAAAACAAATGTCCAAGTTTCATGTTTGATTTGGCTTTGCCATTGGCTTTGCTTCAAGCTTGGGCCTGGATCATGGATGGATCCACCCGGCCCCTACATTGCTACAGGCTACACTTACAAGTAATGTGCATTTGCCAGGCTACTGGTAAACATTTTATAATTCGCCCATATCTTAAACCAGTCTTTATGGATTCTATTTTTGTCTATATTCGTAGAGGTTGCAGATATAATATTGTCGGGCAATGAATTCCATACACCTACCACTCTCTGACTAAAAAATCGGCGTCTAGACTCTAGCCTAGGGCTAGGGGAGAGTTGCCGGGATTGGGACCCCTAACGATAAACTTGAATATAAACGCGAAAACAAATGGAATTGATGTAAACAATATACTAACATAGAGTTTATATTTTAAACAACAAGCTATTAATCACAAGAAAATCATTGATGAATTTTGAAAAAAAATTATAAATTACAAAACGGTCCAATCGTGGCCACGGTTTCCTCGATTGGACCACCCAATGTCTTCGATTGGACCAAAAGTAAAATTATTATATATAGGACTAAGCATAATTATGAATTGATACATAAGTAACATATAGTGTTCATTATAAACAATAATAGTTATCAGTGGTTAAATACAATATACTGATAAATACCAGTGTTTATAATCTTTGTAGTTCCATCCACCCTACACAATGTCCCATGTCTTCTTCGACTGGACAAACAAACAAATTATTATTAGTTAAATACAATATACTAATAAATACCAGTGTTCATAATCTTTGTAGTTCCATCCACCCTACACAATGTCCCATGTCTTCTTCGACTGGACAAACAAACAAATTATGTAGACCAAACATTGAATTAATACGTGAGTAAAATGATTTGCCATACACCGTGAAGTCCACAGTACGACTCTTTGCGGATGACTGCCTGCTCTATCGGGAGGTCCGCTCCTTTCTAGATCACTTCACCCTGCAGTCTGACCTCAAGAAATCTAGGAATGGCCAGCCTGGTGGGGGATGCGCAGAAGTGCTACGTCCTGTCCACCAAACCCAGATCACAATTCTACTATAGACTTGGGGGCACCATTCTCAAACATGTAGAGCAAAACTCTTACATTGGCATTGAGATCTCTGCCGACCTGAAGTGGTCAACACACATCACTGGCCTGGGCAAGAAAGCTGGATCAACGCTCGACTTCCTAAGCCGGAATATCCGGAACTGCCCTCAGGAGTGTCGACGCCTTGCATACATCGTTCTCGTTAGATCCACCCTGGAATATGGGATGGTAGTGTGGAACCCCTACCTCAAACAAGATACGGAAAAGCTTGAATGCACTAGACTACAGATCTCGGGAACCTGGATGCATTGGCGGGATGCTTGACTTCCTCGACCTCCCACCCTTGGAAGAACGACGCAGGCAACTTAGGCTGTCAGTGCAACATAGCAAAAGGCCTGGTCCCAGGCCTACCTGCTGACGCCTTCCTCACAGCAGCCAACATAAACAGATGTATAATCCGAACTGGCCACCACCTACGAGGGGTACGAAACTCACAACATTCTAAAAAGTCAAGCAAACGACAACAAATGCTGCTTCAAAATACCAAGACTGACCAATATATAGGCTCATTCTTTGAAAAGACCATCATCGAATGGAACACCCTCACAGATGACATCATCAACCTGCCCACACCCTTTTCGTCTGCAGTTGGGAGGCAGAGGGTTGCATTAAACGTCTAGCAACCTTCTCCATGTTTTTATTCTTTTAACCATGTTTTATAAAGTATTTTATATTATATTTATCCGAATGCGCTGCATACACCCCAAACATCACATTAATAGCCATGATCGGCTTCTGTGATGCACCCACATACAACAACTGCAGTGGGATATTCAGATTCGGTGTTCTTTAGAAACATAAAATTAATCAATAGTCATATGAAATGTTAACTGGGCCTGATGTTCATAGTGTTCTGTCAATGGCTCCGGAATAGGCTAGCGAAAATGATCGACATCCTTTAGAGATAATCACATGTTCTGTCTCGCAGTTGCATGCACTGGCACCACAGAGTATTTAATAACATCCATTACTCATTGCAATATGCCTGCATAGTGTCAACTGCAATTCGTATACTGCTGTGTCATCCTTCAGAGGCCACTGGAACCTGTTCTATCCCACACTTTACATGCAGTGCACCGCCACAGTTTCTTTCGTCACATCCATGACTCTTCGCATTATGCCTGGGTAGATTTTACCATTGTACAAAATGGTGCACCATTTACCAGTTCTGCAGCCTTTGATGTCCTTGATGAGCTGCAATCAACTAGGTTTGGGTGGATCAGAACTGTTGTGTGCTCTCGATTGAGTTGCAGTGGTCTTAGAAGTACTGGGCTCTTGAGTGGGTGTTGGCCTAGTAGGCGTAGCTATCTCCGGTCCGACTTTGCTTTGTTTAGCTAGTTTCTATCTTCGGTGGGCATAACTCTGGTACAGCTTCCATGGCAACATCTGTCAGTGCTCGAGCTGCAACAACTGGTGTCAGAGGTGGCATAGGGGTGTGCTCTTCTACAGCTTCCGTGATCACATTAGTTACATAGCAGTTGCGAAGTCTGAGTCTTGGAATACGTATATGGTCAATGACCACAGATCTGCCACTAACAGCATTCTGGACAGATGCCGCTTTTCTGTACGCCACATTAAGAATTTCGGCGACTTGCCACATTGTCACTGGTCTGCCTACATGCTCATCCACATCCTCTCATCCACATCCTCAACGCATCATTTCCAAACGGTCCAAAAAAGGCCCCATCCAAAGTCTGGAATCAGTGAGTCATGTGTGACGGAAGTGAGACCATATGACCACTCCAGCTTCCCGAGCCATATCAGTTGCAACCAAATTCTTTGTGTGGTCACGTGGCTATCGAGTATGAGCACAACAGTTGGTTTAACAAAATCGACGAAATGTCAAAGCCAAGTAACAAAACCCTCATTGGACATCCAGCCTTTGCCCCCGGAGCTCCAACATTTGTCAACTCTATTTTCATCCTCTTCCGTTTATGTATGACCTTTGGCATTAAATTTATGTAAACCCTTAAAATAAAGTCTTTGTTAGACCGAAACAATGTAAATTTGCCTGTGACCAAATGTGTTATGTTACAAGTTCCCTCGATTGGACCACTTAGCAACTTCCTTTATTTGCATTATTATAATTGCTCCCTTGTCTAATATTACTTTATGGTAATCAATAAACTGTGTTGGAATAATTACACACATCTAATGATGCCATACCCTTATGTGAGTCACTGGTCCAATTGTGGCAACTGCAGTGGTCCAATCGTGGACTTTCACGTGTTAAAAATATTGCATTGTCATCACAAGCAGATGACATCAACTTTAAAATTCTTATTATCACCACATACGTTGGGCTCCTATACTCTTGGTGGACACACATTTTCGCCTGTAAATATGACCAAGGGTGCTGTACTCATGACTGATCACAGCCTGATTATTATGTCGGGGACATAGAAAACATACTTTTGGTGATAAATATTTAAAAAGTACTGCTATTTCGTCGAAACTTACCGTGTCATCCGAAATGCCACTGATTAATGACATAATCAATAGAGGATGCCACGGTATACAGTAATATGGAATATATAGCACTGGTCCGATTGAGGAACTGGGCCAATCCCAGCAACTCTCCCCTACATAGCCATGGCATAAGCCATAGCTTAAAACATTGTTGTTTGTTTATTTTTTTACTGTGGCCTCTGAGGTTATTTAGATTAATGTTAAAAAACTTATCTGGGTTTATGTTCTCCTTCCCAGTTAATAACTTAAAAGTCTCAATTAAATTTCCTCGTAATCTCCACTCTTCTCTCTTCTTCTCTCTTCTTTCCTCATATGTAAATACCTTGAATCCTATTACCAGTTTTGTTGCCCTATGCTGCACTTTCTCAAGCATGAAAACATATTTAGCATAATAAGGTGACCATACTTGTACACAATATTTTAGACGTGGTCTAATATATGTGTTATAAACAGTGTTGAACGTTTCTCTGTCAAAGTGAATAAATGCGCTCTTTACTGAACGCAAAACCACCATAGCTTGTTTGGATGCAGCAACAACTTGTTTCTCACATTTCAAATTAGGGGGGCTTTAGGATTTGGCTTCTTCCTTTCTCATAAAGTCTCGTTTACCCTTTTGTTTCCATTTCTTCTTCCCACTTAACATTATGAAAGGCTGCATTCATTGCTACCATATTTGCTTTCTAGTAACCACACCTTTTCCCACCATATGCTCTTGTATCTATAGCTGAATAGGTCATGAATGTCCACAGTCCAACATGATCACTTTTCCCCAGTGGAGCAATAGATTTTAGGTTTGTGAAACTTAAATCTAACATTGATGGTTCATTTCTTTTCCTAAATCTAGTGTTAATCAACATGTTGTTTCATGAATAAATCCTGTGTTGTATAAAAAAAATTGCTGTGAGTCATCACTACCTTTCAACAAACAGCTCTTCCAGTCAATTTCAGGAAAAATGAAGTCCTCTAAAAAACAATAAATGAGATATATCATGTTTCTCAACTGCTTTGTTTATTAAACTAATAAGCAACTTAATATTTTGTTCAGTTGCACTCATACCGTTCTCAATATAGAGAATAACTCCTCATCTCTGTATGGAGTAAAACCTTCCAGATTAATATCACCTTCACTTTTACCTCCATTACATGATTATGTAATACCAATAACTTTAGGCTTCAGTACTGATACTACCTCTCTAAATTCATCCATTTTATTATTTAAACTCTGTGCATTTGCATAATAACAATCAAATAAATAATCCTTTGTGCCTAGAACTGAAATGCAGTGTGCTTTTTTGTGCTAGTGCTTATGCTTTCTTTTTGTTCATTTTGCTGAGTGCTTACAGCCTCTCCCCATTCGGGGGTAACAGCACTTGAGCTCCTGTCACCTTCCCTTTCTGAGTCTGATTTACTTTTTTCTGGACACCACTCACCTCCTTTTGTCCCTTAGTTCTATCCCTGCGCTTAACTATTTTCCCATCTCTAATCATAATATCTGCTGTCACTGCTGTTATCAAGTGAGACAAGTGGACAAGTTATTGTCCACCTCAAAGCGATGTTCTCAAGATATGGCATTCCTATCACACTGATGTCGGATGGAGGTCCACAATTCTCCAGTGCCGAGTTTCAAAGATTTGCAGAGGAATGGGGCTTTAATCACAAAATGTCCAGCCCATACTACCCTCAGTCCAGCGGGCTTGCAGAGAATGGCGTCAAGGTGATCCAGTGCCAAAGCTGCAGAGAAAGGAGAGGATCCTTATCTAGTGATGCTAGCATACAGAGATGCACCCTTGGACAAAGGTAAATCACCAACAGAACTGTTGCTCGGACGGAAACTTAGAACACAGTTGCCTTCCGCAAAGTTCCAGAAGAGAAGAACAAGACGCAATGACAGAGGTAAACCATTGCCCGAGCTTCACCTCAGCTCGACTGTGTGGGTGAAATCACACAATACACATCAAGGACAGTGGCCTGTCAAAGCAAGAGTCAGGTCCATGGTCATATGATATCGAATTGGAGGGTGGACGTGTAATGCGCCAAAATCGCCAACACCTGCTACTCAGCAGGTAATCATACCAGTCATCCATGGACAATGGGCTAACACTGAGGCCGCCAACACTGATGGATGCCAGCCAAGATGTGAGTACACCCAGTACACAGTCATCCGCTGTGTTGCGCACAAGTCCAACAAGTAAGAGTACACCCAGGAGTGAATCGCAAGAGAAGGCTGTACGCAGATATCCGGAGAGAGCAAGAATGCCTCCGAAGAGACTAAATCTATAATTAGTAACACTGACATATTACAGGGCAGAATAATCCCTTGCCAGTGGTTGGAATATAAGCAGTCTACTTGTGTTCGATAGATTAGGTATCAGATACCAGGATGTTTGTTAAATTATAGTTACTTATATTTATATATGTTCCTTATATATTAGTTACATGGACATTAGATCAATGGACACTTAGTAGGTGGAAAATGTTCAAGTTACACTTAAGTTGAAAAGGGATATGTGTTGATATTAATGTCTTACATCCGATCTGGAGCACCATACCGTGTAAACATCCGGTGACCTTTTGGTCTAAATAAAGCTACATCAGCTGTCACTTGTACTCGAGCACACTGGTTGTCAATTTACTTTTATGATAGAACTAATCATAACACTTTCTACTTTCATTAGTCTTTCGTTCATATCTGACTGTTTAATCCTAACATCATTGAAAAATCTTAATGTTATCCCTACCATTGGATGGCATTTACTGCAAAAGTACATCAAATTATCATTCTTTGAGTTCACTACTGCTTTTGTACTCTGATTCTGTAACTTTGGGTTTAAGCATTTGCTGGTCCATAGATCTCACCTTTTGTTTGCATTATTTCCTCTAGTGCTGTATGTGCTCATTTTCAGAAACGGGCATTTTGGTGCTTGTGCAGTGAAAGGATCCAATTTGTCATTCCCAGGACGCAGGAAACATGCACCCCTGAAAAGCCTAATTAGTAAAAGAATAGAAGGGAAGTGCACACTAGCAAACAATTGCCTTGCCTTTCAAGCAAGACAAATGCCTTGCCTTTGGATATTATTATTATGCACAAGATTAAAGTGCAGAGGTACCAACTTTACTGCTTTGGTGGTGGAACTTCAGCATATTTTTCAATATTTAAACAATCTACCGCTCCACCTGCTTCAAACCAAAATTTACCACCAAAACGCAATTGCATGGTTAAAAAAATTATTTACGAATTTCCAGTCTAAATATACCGTCAAACCACAATTCCACAAAGTAAATGCAATGTAATGTGCACCAGAATTAAGTAAATGAACCATAAAATAAAGAATTTAATCTTCCGCTAGGAAGGGAAACCCCTTGGCACACTCCCCTATGCGACCACGGCGCGAGTCCCATGGCACGAGACAGCAAAAATGTGCATAATCCAGCCCACACACAATAGATATTGTTAACAAATTAATGTAATTACAAATTTTTTTGTTTTAGGCATCTAATACAGTGTTTGTGGAGTGACAGGAAACCAATCACAGCCAAGATGTCTATTGCCATTGCACAGCCGCGCCACATCTTTGGCCTGCGCAGTTCCATAGCAGGCAACATTGCCTTCCATGATGAGCAGACCATTGTCTACCCATCTGGCGCCAACTGCATTCTCTATAATACAGATGCCAAAAGCCAGAGGTTTATCCCTGGCTCAGAGAAAAGTGAAGGAATGACAGCCATGGTAGTCAGTCCCAATCGACGCTACATTGCGATTGCTGAGAAGGGGGAAAAAGCGACAATCACAATCTATGACTTGCACTCTCTGCGCAAACGGAAGATCCTCAGTTCACCTGACATACAGTCAACCGAGTTTGTGAGTTTGGCCTTCTCTCCTGATTCAAAGTACCTGGTTGCTCAAGGAGGAAAACCTGACTGGACACTTCTCTACTGGACCTGGGAGAAGTCCAAAGTGATGGCATCAACCAAGACCACCAATCCACAGACCATCTACCAGGTACTGCATGTTTGTGGAAACATTATGAATATGTGCATATATTCACATGTCCAGTGCATATCAGTTATTCAATCATGTTTTTGGTCTATTTCAGTGACCACAATTCCAGTTTTCTTCAATTTGTATATCCTGTTCAAAATGTCACTGCCCAAATCTTTTCTCCAGCTATTCTACCCTGCCACTTTTAAGACATCTGTGATATTCTTCTGTCATCTTTGTCATGGTTTGCATGCCCATACATCTTTTCCCTGCCACTATTCCCTCCAGTATCATCTTTTCCCTGCCACTATTCCCTCCAGTATCATCTTTTCCCTGCCACTATTCCCTCCAGTATCATCTTTCCCTGCCACTATTCCCTCCAGTATCATCTTTCCCTGCCACTATTCCCTCCAGTATCATCTTTTCCCTGCCACTATTCCCTCCAGTATCATCTTTTCCCTGCCACTATTCCCTCCAGTATCATCTTTCCCTGCCACTATTCCCTCCAATATCATCTTTCCCTGCCACTATTCCCTCCAGTATCATCTTTCCCTGCCACTATTCCCTCCAGTATCATCTTTTCCCTGCCACTATTCCCTCCAGTATCATCTTTTCCCTGCCACTATTCCCTCCAGTATCATCTTTTCCCTGCCACTATTCCCTCCAGTATCATCTTTCCCTGCCACTATTCCCTCCAGTATCATCTTTTCCCTGCCACTATTCCCTCCAGTATCATCTTTTCCCTGCCACTATTCCCTCCAGTATCATCTTTCCCTGCCACTATTCCCTCCAGTATCATCTTTCCCTGCCACTATTCCCTCCAGTATCAACTTTCCCTGCCACTATTCCCTCCAGTATCATCTTTCCCTGCCACTATTCCCTCCAGTATTATCTTTCCCTGCCACTATTCCCTCCAGTATCATCTTTTCCCTGCCACTATTCCCTCCAGTATCATCTTTTCCCTGCCACTATTCCCTCCAGTATCATCTTTTCCCTGCCAATATTCCCTCCAGTATCATCTTTTCCCTGCCACTATTCCCTCCAGTATCATCTTTTCCCTGCCACTATTCCCTCCAGTATCATCTTTCCCTGCCACTATTCCCTCCAGTATCATCTTTTCCCTGCCACTATTCCCTCCAGTATCATCTTTTCCCTGCCACTATTCCCTCCAGTATCATCTTTTCCCTGCCACTATTCCCTCCAGTATCATCTTTCCATGCCACTATTCCCTCCAGTATCATCTTTCCCTGCCACTATTCCCTCCAGTATCATCTTTCCCTGCCACTATTCCCTCCAGTATCATCTATCCCTGCCACTATTCCCTCCAGTATCATCTTTCCCTGCCACTATTCCCTCCAGTATCATCTTTTCCCTGCCACTATTCCCTCCAGTATCATCTTTTCCCTGCCACTATTCCCTCCAGTATCATCTTTTCCCTGCCACTATTCCCTCCAGTATCATCTTTTCCAATCCATCATGTCTCCTAATGTGGTCAAAATATTGCAATTTTTGACACTTGACAAAATTGCACAACCAGTTTTGCATTACTTGTAGTCTGCTCAGTGCCGATACAATTCTATAGTAAAACAATATATTAAATTTTAAGTGTGTCATGCAATTGCTGTTTACGATATCAAGCTGCCATGATGCTTAATTAGATTAATGTGTTTTGCAGGTTGCCTTCAACCCACAGGACAACACACAACTGTGCGTTGTTGGCAATGGCGTCTTCAAGTTGTTTCGCTATAGCGAAGGCAACCTGAAGCAGTTTGCTATACAAAAGACGGAGGGACAGAAGAACTATTTGTGTGAAACATGGGTCTCAGACGAACGCGTTGTTGTCGGCACTGACACTGGGCGAATGCTACTCTTTGAGTCGGGTGAACTGAAACATGAATTCAACTTGTCTGGTATGCCTCACCCAAGCCTTGAGAGTGACAGGTGAGTGACTCAGTCAGCCCATCACTATCAGCCCATTTTTGAAATTCAATGGCCGAGTTTCCCTGTTTTTTATGTATCTATACATATGTATGTATGTTTGTATGTACATACATATTAATATGTCATAATAGATTTCCAGTTCTGTTTATACAATTTGGGTATGGTTTCCATCGCAATAGATTGGGCAGTGCTGCAGATACACACTCTCTTTCCTCTGGACCACCACACATCACAGCCTTGGTTGCCTATTCCAAGGGTTTTGCCTGTGCTGTCGGGCGTGGAACTGTGCATCTCTATGAGAAATCAGATGACAAAGAATTCTTCAAGAAAGTTCGCGAGATCAAGGTAAGCATATCCTGACATTTTAGCAGGGTTCACTACGTATTTTTGTTTATATATTTTTAGATTTAGTGAAACCTCTATAATGGCCATCTTCGATTTCCAAAATGATGTCTGTTGCAAACCTTTGACTCACAATAAAATTGACTGACCTCAAAACATTCTAGAGACATAATGTTGACAGAAGAACATATAATCTTCAGAATAAACAATTGAATGGTGAAATTTATAACATAACTATCCCAGTTGCATGGGAGAAAAGACAAGAGCTTATGAACGAATGAACGGACAAATGAATGATATTTACACTTTTACACACCTTTCACATGACCTACCTTAATTATTATATGGTTAGTTTTAATGCTAAAATAAAATGGGTGCAAATTCATATTTTTTTTTTTACAAGTAAGGACTTTCATATTTAAATTTAAATGTGCAATGTAGTGCAGCATGCAAAGTAATCTAGAACATTAATGCATTCAGTATATCAGGCAACACTCACCAATTTTATAAAGTAGTTATTGAGGCGTGTCTTCATATATACTATACCAGTACGCTGCAGTTCAATGTTGAAAGAAACGTTGTATTGCATAGATCCCACAGGATCCAAACAGCTCAGATCCTGCGAGGGCCGAGAATCAGATGATAACATGCCTGGCTGTGAGTCCATCAGAGGAGAATCTTGTGTGTACTACAGATGTCAACCAGATGTACATGATTCCACTCTCTAGTGCCGACCTCAGCAAGGTCAGTGTACATGATTCCACTCTCTAGTGCCGACCTCAGCAAGGTCAGTGTACATGATTCCACTCTCCAGTGCTGACCTCAGCAAGGTCAGTGTACATGATTCCACTCAGAATGGCATGGAACAGCTTCTTATACAAATAAATCCATACAAGGTGTAGACTCAAAGCAGTAGTACACATTTTCCCAAGATACACCGATTGGAGAGGACTCCTACAGTTTGAACCAAGTGAGCAGTCATAGAGAGAGACTTGTATATACATTATGTATACATAGGTTCACCATGCATTTGAAATATGAAGTGCTAAATACTCTAATTGTACCATTTGGCTATATTTATGAAGACATAGTTTAGAATATATGTGACATACTTATTAAGATTGATTATAATTGTAGGGTGATCAGGCGACCTTTGAAACCCTCTCCCAAATGTTCCACTCGAGCCAAGTGACTGGACTGGACATCTGTATCCGCAAACCAGTCATTGCGACCTGCTCCATGGACAGATCCATTCGAATCTGGAACTTTGAGTCATGGTATTATCACTAGAGATTCTATCATCTGGAAAGCTATGCCTGAGCAATTTAAATGCAGTATCACAATATTTTATCTTGTTACTCAATTTTTATTTTATATTTTACTTTACAACAATAAAGATGGCAGAATATTATACATAATTCTTAATATCCAGTCCTTATGACCACTCTCAAATTTTTACACTTTATCCTCAGTCAGACCTGCTCATTTGAACAACAGCTCAACCTATCTGGAAGAATTCAGCCACGCTGCAATTACTGCATGAAGACTTATATCCACCACTGTCTATATTGCCAAAGCTTCGGACTTGGCATGCATGTTTGCATGTGTGCATGCATGTGTCCCCTGCTGTCAGAAGAGGCAAAGAGATGCCTGGCATATGAACAAAATATGCATTTATTAAGAAATAATAATCTGTATGTACATTGACATTGATGTAATATTCCTGGTCTATGAGATGTGACTTTATTCATTTGAAATTTGTAAGACTCACCAAAAGTTTGTGAGACGTGGATTAAAAAAGAAAACATTACTGCTTCATATATTATGTTACTTTATTTACTTTGTACAGCAATGTGGAGCTCTACAAGGAGTTTGCAGAGGAAGCCTACAGCATAGCTCTGCACCCCAGTGGTCTCTATATACTGGTTGGGTTCAGTGACAAACTGCGGCTGATGAATTTGCTCATAGATGACATCCGGACCTTCAAAGAGTTCCCAATACGAGGATGCCGCGAGGTGTGTCATTGCAACTATTCTTTGGCAGGTGTTAAGGTTACTCCAATACATTAAGAACTATTTAGAAAAAACACTGTAAATGTCGTATGATTTCATATATAATACGCAATGTGCATATCATGTAATATTATAAGCCTGCATCCAAAATAGTTATCTACAAATTGTACAAACTACAAGAGTATTGGACATTAATTGGTGTTTACTGTATCTGCATCATAAATGATATCTACATTTTTATTCTAATAATTCTCTATAATCCCTGCAATAACCTTATCTGTCTGTAGGTTGCCTATCTGTCTGTAGGTTGCCTATCTGTAATGGAGCATATATATCCACAACGCAGAAATATGACGTTATTTAATTATTTCTTTAGTGGTTGTTTTACACATTTATTGGTGTTGTAATTCATATGATATATGTAGTTTGTTCAGCATTAACCAACCCTGACTGTATTTTAATGAGTCATTTTAAAAAGTACTTCTGCTCGTTATGCAGTGCTCCTTTAGCAATGGTGGCCATCTGTTTGCTGCTGTCCATGGCAACATCATCCAGATCTACTCGACTACGACCTTTGAGAACATTGCTAACCTGAAAGGTCACAATGGTAAGGTTCGCTCAGTTGTGTGGAGTGCAGATGACAACAAGATCGTGTCCTGTGGTCTTGATGGCGCTGTTTATGAGTGGGACACCATCAATGGAAAACGTATCGGTGAGAGTGTGCTCAAGTCTTGCAGTTACACCAGCGTGGCCATCACGCCTGATGGAAAGACAATGTTCGCTGTTGGCTCAGATAAGAAGCTCAAAGAGATTGCAGATTCACAGGTTGGTCTTTCTGTCAGTTTCTCTATATTTCTTTGCAATGATCTTTTTATTTTGTGCATTATCCTGAGTAGTTCTGCTTTCTTTAAAATGTTTTCACCATTATTATTTAGCTTAAATTTTTATATGTATATGTTTGTTTACAAAATCTCTTCCTGTAAGAAATTACAATACATTGTGTTTTTATTTCCACTTTTGTTTATTGTCTGTAATTTGTAGTTTTAGACTGGCACGAAATCAGATAAGCATGTTTCCTCTGTAAATGGTAGATGTTTTGAAACAAACTTCACACCTAATATTTAAAAGATATTTTGAGGGTGCTTAATCCATGATTGCTGTGTGTCACGTTTTCCACTATTACGGTGTAATTTCAAGAGTTACGTTCCAAGAAGCCATCAAGACATTGACTGGCAGCACTAAGTACCAAGACATAGATGGATATTTTGGTTATTACAAGTGTATGTTGTGTATCCTAAAATTTGGTAAACACAAACTACCAACTACCAAGTTATTTTGCCATAATGTTCACTAATGGATTACAGATGTATTCTGCTTTTAGCATCACAGTCTTTAAGCCAAAGCAAATAGAATTTCCGAATGTGTTTTCGTTAAATATTTTTTATGTTGTGCTGTAGTCCTGTTCAAACATGTTGAATAATTTTTGTCTGATGATACTCCTAAATGTTTTGTTTGACATGAAGAGGTATTCCATACATGTACCTGAGTTGTGGACATTTAAATTTTGCTTTTTTTGCATGGTATCTAAACAGCCACAATGGATTAAGTACCCAGATATTATCTTTAAAAACAGAAAAGTGTAAATTTTCCCTAGAAATGTCTTATTTAACTATGCATGGCATTTTGACCTCTGCTATTCTGCAGTTTGCCTCATTATTCTACAATTTAATCATATTATGTATATGCATTCCCAGAAATACAAGAGATCATGTAACAGACAAACCTGTAGATGGAGGGAAAAAAGTTTTTTTCAAGCTGAATGTGTCACGAATCTACTAATGTGAGTTTCGTATAAAGATGATATTGTGGTGTCACATGTTTTAGATCCTGAGGAATGTTGAATCTGGAGATGTCACATTGACAACGGTTGCAATGTCACACTCGGGAAGAATGTTGTTTACGGGCACAAACACAGGCACACTGCGGGCGATGAAGTTCCCTCTGACCCAGCCGGGGGAATGGACCGAGTACCAGGGCCATGCTAATGCAATCACCAAGGTGAGACATCATAGATACACAACAGAGGAAATAATATTATGAAAACTCCCTTTTGACAAAATGCTGTAAAGAAATCAGATATAATAACTGTTTTGTATTTGGCAGGATGGGATACATCACAAGCATTATACGCCTTACACAAAACTCTGTAAGTAACTAAAACAATGTTTTGGTCACAATAGATCATCATGAAAACAAAAAGGTCTGGGGGCCCCTAGATGTAACCTTATTCACTGGATTCCATTCAACAGAATCACTCCAGGCCAAAGTAATTTGATTCTGCAGCTGATTCACACAAACGGTGCTTAATACAATGGGATAGGGAATGATTATGTCCCAGACAAAAATATATTAGATTCTACAAAATAACTGATTCTGTTAAACGGAGTCCAATGTTGTAACTATCACTTGTACCTTAATTTAAGGCAATGCATGTAAAATTACATAATCATGGAACAGATGTTTGCAAAATTGGCCAGGTATAAAACATGTTAGTCATAATTATAACAACTCTTCCATATTTTCTTTAGCCTTTCAAACTTTCAGTTTGCGTTCCTTATTTGTTTTCCTTTCTTGATAATCTTCACTATCTCATTATATGCTATAATCCACATATGTGCTGTTCATTGTGAACAATGTGGTTTGCTGCCTGGTTCCTTCAGATGAAGATCACATACGATGACCAGTATCTAGTGACAGTCTCAGAAGATGCATGTGTCATGATCTGGAAGATCCAGGACAAGGAAGGCAGAGGGATCAAGAGGGACAAGGAGGTTGGATATGCCGAGGAGATCTTAATTACAAAGAGTGATCTTGAAGAGAAGGTCAGTTGCAAAGCTTTCTTTCTAAGTAAAGCTTAGTAAAAAACTAACAGGTTTTGTTTGGGTATCCACAGAGGGTGTTTGATCATTGTTTCTGATACTGCTCAACTGGTTGAGCTGTTGTGCCAATTGACCAATGCATGCATATAGTATACCTTGTTGTATTGCAAACCTGTACAGAGCACAAGACTCAAGCATTCTGGATGTAAAGTCCAATTGTCAACTCCTCCTGTAGTTAGATTATGTTATAATACTAGCAAGTGTACTAATTGCTGTAGAACACAATCATGGCCGAATTGAAAACTCGTGTGGACGAACTGAAGATGGAGAATGAGTATCAACTGCGTCTAAAAGATATGAATTACAATGAAAAGATCAAAGAACTTACAGAGAAGTTCATCCAAGAGATGGAGTCACTGAAAACAAAGAACCAGGTATGACTTGAAGCAGTGTAAAATCATAAAATTATATTCATTCAGGCAGTATCAGTAATGAAAACAGTAAATCAAGCCAGTATAGATTCCTTTACATTTTTAACTGCATTCAGAATATCATTTAGACCACTATCATCAGTGAGAAAAACAATTTGAATATCCATCTAAAAGACATAATTTTGACAAAGCTAGTTTTCGTCCATTGGTGCAAAATAGATCAGAGGACTAAGCAAAGTATTCTGTTGTAAGGTAAAGATAAATGAAGCATTTGAGTGCATTTAAAAGCCCACTAAAAAAGTTTTGCAAGAGCCTCTACAGCTTGAAGAGGTGTCTTCATTCGAGGATATGACACTTGTGCATTGTGTAAATCATGGTGATGTAACAATCACACTGCTATGTAGGTTCTGAAAACTGAGAAGGACAAAGATGAGTCAAAACATGAAGAGGAACTAAGTGAGACAATGGAGAAACATGCAAAGGAACTCCAGGACCTTGGTGAGTAGAACTAAGTGAGACCATTGAGAAACATTCCAAAGAACTCCAGGCCCTTAATGTGTACATCAACATGCCGAAGAATTTAGAAAGTTCTTTTCAAACACAGTTTTAGCTCATCAGGTATGAAGTAAATTAGACCTGCCAATGTGTGCTAGTGCATCATTGACACTCCTGTAATATCTTTCTGTGAAGAACTTTGTCTTTAATGCTCCATCCTCAGACCATGCGAAACAAGATATTTGAACTTTAAAGCAATGCATAAGAATATATTACTAGTGAAAATATACATGCATGTCATTCTATCTGGACCGGTAGTGAAGATAGTTGTTAAAAAATCCCTATCTACCCTACCTAATTTTTTTTGGCCAGTTGCTGGAAACACACCTGTGTTTTTATGCCTTACAGAGATACTTAGAGATCTTTTTAAAATATTGCAATGAAATGATTGTTTCCAGAGTCATCCAACAACCAGAAGCTGATGATGGAGTATGAGAAGTATCAGGAGTTGCAGGCCAAGAGCCAGAAGATGCAGGAGGACTACGAGCGACAGTTGCAGGAGATGGAAGAAAACAAGGAGCGCTCCCTGGAGGAGCTCACTGAGTACTACGAGACAAAGCTGCAGGAGATGACTACCAGGCTGGAGCAGGTGGAATTTCTCAACTACTCTTGCCTAACATGTATCTCACTCACTCACTTTACCAGTTCAGCCTCAGCCTTCTACATTGACCACCTCTTACATTTCACCAGTTTCACCTTGATGCCTACTTCTCCTTCATTCTTTCTTTCAAACTGGTATGTCTCACACATATTTCAGTAATGGAACCAGTTGCACGTAATCATTTTGCATGCAACTATAATTTTGCAGCATGGCTACTAGTGCCCACACTTTTTCTTTCAAACTACCATTGATTCTCAGTGATTTGTGTTTTTGCACAACCATTATATTTATCTCCCATTGTCATTTTGCTTGCAAAGTGTTTCATTAGAATGACATATTTATTGTGTGACCACCAGATGGTGACATGCAGCAAAACAATCTATATTATAACTGAACATATTTATCACATTCTTCATTTTGTCACCACCGTCTCAAATCATGTGTCCTCTCCCACTTAAACACACAAAGTTAGTACTAGATTGTGTGTTAATGCAGGCGCATGATGAGGCCCGCCAACAAAGTCGAGAATATGATGAGACAAAGCGTCAGATTGAGGAGGATGGTGACCGTGAGATCCTCGACATGAAGAACAAGTATGAGAGACGGCTGAGAGAGGAGAAGGAAGCAAACACAAAGCTAAAGGGAGAGACAGGAATTATGCGTAAGAAGTTCAACAGTTTGCAGCGTGAGATTGAGGACCACAAAGAGGAAATCAAGAAATACCATGTGAGGATCACCCAAAATGAACACCATACACAATCTGAACACACACGCACACGCACAAGCACAGGCACCACCCTTTAGTATGACTGTGACTGTGACTTCATGGCAACTGATAAATACATAATTATATGGTGATAATCAGACTTGTTGACTCAACATACTCAAGTCACCCATTTTGACTTGACTTGACATTCAGAGAAATGACTTGAGACTTGACTTGGAGGTCATTGACGTGAGACCTGACTTGATTTGCCAGTTTGTGACTTGCCAACAAATCTGGTAATAATCATGTTAGCATTGTGTAATACAAGGATAATTGTGTTAATAACATCATCATAGCAACCATTCTGATTTTGGTGTGATGGACGTTTATTACCTGGACAGAACAGAAACATTTTAAATTGACTTTTGATAACAGTAATACAAGCAAATATTAGACAGTATTCTAGGAATACTTGAGGTGACAATAAGCAAGAATATATATTTACTTTACATATTTATATTTTCTACAATTATGTTTGTCTGTTAACAGGTCGAGACTCTGAAGTTAAACAACATCATAAAGAACTTGGAGAAAGATATTGCTGGTCTGAAGAAGGAGATCCAGGAGAGAGATGAGACCATCCAGGACAAAGTTAGTTCATTACTCTTATTGTGACACAACAAACTATTTTAAAGCCTGTCACAATGAACCCATATCATATACAAGACTGCTATGTGAAACTAAGAAACATTAAATGAGCCTTTGGTATCTATCTGCAGGAAAAGCGAATCTATGACTTAAAGAAGAAGAACCAAGAACTTGAGAAGTTCAAATTTGTGCTTGATTACAAGATCAAAGAGTTGAAGAAGCAAATTGAGCCACGAGAGAATGACATCAAAGCCATGAAAGAACAGATACAGGAAGTAAGTAGGCAATAGAGTACTAGTGTGTGTGGTGATGATGCATTATTTAACTTATTCTGACGAATTTTTTTATTTATTTAGAATCAGTACTAGAAAAACTTTCATTTGGGTCTAAAACAGTGAATGATGTGAAACTTTATTACTCTTTCGGTTTATTCCATTAAGTTGAAATAAAGTAACAATATAATACATATGCATATTTATGCACTGCTATGTTGCAGTTCACTCAATATTCTGTGCCTAACATAAGGTACTTTTGCTGTGCTATTTTAGTATTTGTAATGTCAGACGCTCAATCAAGGGGACCAGGGCTCAAATCCTCTTGCTATCATTTCAAAGCTCATGGAAAATCCATCATAAAACAGAATCAATCGTAACATTTTAAGAATGTGATTCGCTAAGATACTCATAAAATCCATCATAACCCTAGGAGTAATGTTATCATCATGAGCTCAACAGTGTGCACAATTGCAAAAAACATTGAAAAGTTGTCAAAAAGTGGTTGAAAATACTTTCCATTGGCTACCTTACAACCACTTATGACTTGTTTGCTCATTAGATGAAGAGCAAAAAATTTAATATTACAAAAGACAGCACTATATTACATAGGACACTATTTATGTAACACGCCAGTGAAAGTGTGGAAAAATTTTTAGTTTTCAAAAACAATGATCGCATAGAGGGCCAACAACCTCAACTGAAATTGTGTCATAAGGTAGAGCAATATGAAGGTTAGTTTTTGAGTTAGATACAAATAAAAAAAATTGGGGGGGATATTTAATTGTAAAAATGGAGCGTGGTCAAAAGATTTGGGGAAAACGGTAGGAAACCTAAAAAAAGGATGGAATCATGAAAAACAGGAGATTTCATTTCCCATGCAGGAGAACGGGAGATGGGTCCTAAAAGCTGGAGCCTCCCACCAGAAACATGAGACTTAACAGGTCTGCCCTGTTTGAACTACAAGACCTGTAACTGAACAATTGCACTGTCTTGAGCGTGTGCTATATTACTGGACAGATGGAGAGCGAGCTGGAACGATTTCACAAGCAGAACACACAGCTTGAACTGAACATCACTGAGCTGCGACAGAAGTTGAAAGCCACCGACAAAGAGATGCACCAGGAGAGACAGAGGGTATGTAGACATTGCACACCTTCTGGTAGCCACAACACCAGGAGAGACAGAAGATATTGCATACCTTCTAAGTGGGTTCATTCTAGTGTTTCTTTGTAAAATTAATAACGCTTTTTCTGATGGTTGTGTTTTAAGTCAATCAGGAGTTTCCTTCCATTTGCATAAAAATATTTTTGCTAAGGAGAATTTGTAATTCAAAATGCCGCAGTTTTGGGAGTTCAGCAGCAATTTTAATGATTATTTCAACATTGACTGTAGAGGCAGGAGCGAGGGAGAAAGCAGTAGTGAAAGTTGCAACGTTTGATGATTACCTGGTCAAAAATGACAAGTTTTTGACCGGTGTGCCCGAGTATGAGCCAACATTCGTTGAAAAGTTTAATTGACAATTATCTTGGTAATACAATTATCAGATTATGAATACAGCCTCCTGGAAAAAGGAAATTGAAGCTCTTTTAATGCTGTATCTGATAAATAAAAAAACAAAAATTGTCAAATGCAACATTTGGTTGAATTACTACAGCAGACACACACACACACACACACACACACACACACACACACACACACACACACACACACACACACACACACACACACACACACACACACACACACACACACACACACACACACACACACACACACACACACACACACACACACACACACACACACACTATATATACTGGGTATAAATATGTATATATATATATAAATATATATATTCAGAAGCATTACTTTGAGACCAGAAGATAAAACAGAAAATAATTAAAACACCTTTTTTTATTTCCTTTTGGTAATCATTGATTATCCACTAAAATGTATATTCTGTAAAGAAAGATTTGATCGAACTATTTATACATAATACAGGACAATTACCCAAATAACACCTTGGCTCTAAGTTGACATGCTTCATTGGTTGTTGATTTGCCTGCAGGTGCGGGACGTGGAGGCTGCAGTGAGACGGTTCAAAACGGACCTACACAACTGTGTGGGTTACATCCAGGACCCCAAACTACTGAAGGAGAGCATCCGGGCACTCTACCAGAAACATGTCCAGGAAGACATCGTAAGTAACATTTACATTCTCAATCCCAGGAGAAAACACGAGTATCTCACTGTGAATTTGAGGAATTTTATCATGTGCCGCTTTTATTATTCATATTTATAATAGCTTTTAGTGGTATTGTGTGTTGTAATGTGCTGGAGCAACCCATTGGGCAATCACCCTTCAAAAAAGATATTCTCTGTTCACAGTCGGAAACAGCCAGCGTTGATGCAGACATTCAGAAGGAGTATGCTAGACAGAGAGAACACCTTGAGCGGTCTGTTGCCTCACTACGCAAGAAGCTGGTGAAGGACACAGAGATCCACCGTGCCGACAACGTGCGCATTATGCAGGTTAGCACGTTACTGGCAAACACACTGTTACTAGCAATTGTTCATTTTTAATGACTTGCAGAAATTACTTCTAACTTCATCCATTGTAGTGTCTACTTGGAAAAGTTTAATGCTGCCTAATTTTGAAGTTTTTGACATTTCAAAATATAACATACAACATTTGAGATCAGCATTTCATTGTGAGAATGTGTTTATTCACACATGAAATTCCCAATCTAGTTGTAGTGATTATACTTTTAAAATATATTTAGATATTTTTTTGACAGCTGTTTTTTTCATAAGGTGTTTATGACCAAATGATAGACTGTGGTTTTACTTTGACAAAAATAGTTGAGACTTGACAGTAAAACAAAATTTGTAATTTCAGGAGAATGTCACCTTGATCAAGGAAATCAATGACCTTCGCAAGGAACTCAAGATTGCACGTAGTTCTGTGCATGATCTAGAAGCAGCGCTAGGACTGCACCGTAAAAGCAACAAGGACCGAGCGATGGAGGTTGTTGCTGAACTAACAACAACCAATAAGAATGCAGCACTGCAGCGAGAACTTGAGGAAAAGGTGAAGGTCGTGACCTTGCAGAAAGACGAGATTGTGCGGCTACGTAATCAGATTCGGGAAATGGAGCTGGTGTTACCAATCCGAGCCGGGTCTTTGTCCCCTACACTGATTCCCATATAATCCAAGAGCACACATTCTGTGGTAGAACATTAGTTTGCCTTTACTGAGCAATGTCAAACTTACATGTTTTACCAAACCAAGATATTGATTGTCTAATTTAATCAGAAGAATGTCTTGTAATTGTTTGTTGATTTTAATTTGAGTTATTGTTAGACTGAAAACATCCATATTATATATTGTTTTATAATAACTAGGCACAGTTGAATAGAAAATGCCTTGAAAAATATTTCATCATATACATTGCCTACTCTAAGCATGCAACGTTGGAGAGTTTGGAGAGTAACATTGAACGTATGTGTGTTCTGTACAGGGTGGACATATACATAGTTACTGCATATCATGATTTTTTGTTACCTGAGGTATTTTGCAACAATTCCAAGCATGGGTTATATTAAATTTACAATGTTTTATGAAACATCAAAACTATTAACCAAGCTTTATAATAAAACTAGATATTTTCAACAATATTTTGTTATATAATGATAGCTTTTAGTCATAGAACACAGTTGATGTTGCTCATGATATACACAAATCTGTAATTGACATAAAAGTGTATCTAGAGATTTATTCTAATTAAAATATTATTTTATTTCTATACACGCCTCAATTTTTAGTTACACGTTCTGTGTGGCTAGTATACTAAATGAAATGAAATGCAAATGTGAAACAGAATTATGGCTAGCCTAAACAGCTAACACCAATTCTCACACATCTCGGACAACGTATGTCTTCAGAAAGTTCTGTAGCTTCACAAGAAGGCAGGGCATCTATATTATAATTTTAATTTCCAGAATTGTGTTGCTCATATTTTCTTCAAGCCAAGTCGTGATTTTCACAGGCAAATAAAGCAGTGAAATGTAACAGTCAGACATCTGTTGCATGATACAAAAATGTCTTAATTATATTTCTCTATGCTAGTTTCCTGCATCTTTCAAGGTACACTAATGGATGATGGATGGATCATCTATCTCGCAAAACTTTTTCTTCATAAAACTAAGTTTAATGTGGGCAAGTTACACCCAAAATCTGAAAAGAACAATTCTAGTTTGGGTTCCTGAAGTTTAGTTAATATATTTCCCATTCCTTGGCATAATTTGTCACCCTACACTATACAATCCAACTCCACAGTATCAGCTAGCCCTGTGCCCTGATAGAGGGCAACACATTTTACATTTGCTATGCAATTTGCTCATATTTGATTTTTATTGCATGCAACATGCTCTATCATAAGACTAGATTAGTGCTAACTTGCGAGACCACATTAATACTTCCTGTGACCAAGGTGGTTGTGCAAACACCACAAGACATAGAGGGGTCATATACACCTTTATATGAAGGTTCTCACATTACTTCAGGAAGTCTTCATAGGTTGCAATCATTCATAATTAGTTTCTGTAAATCAAAGCAAGGTACACCGATGGACCCAATGCATTGTTCTGGCAACACAGGGTACACCGATGGACCCAGTGCATTGCTCTGGCAACACAAGGTACATTGATGGATCCAGTGCATTGCTCTGGCAACACAAGGTACACTGTTGGATCCAGTGCATTGTTCTGGCAACACAAGGTACACCGATAGATCCAGTGCATTGTTCTGGCAACACAAGGTACAATGATGGATCCAGTGCATTGTTCTGGCAACACAAGGTACATTGATGGATCCAGTGCATTGCTCTGGCAACACAAGGTACACTGATTGACCCAGTGCATTGCTCTGACAACACAAGGTACACCGATGGATCCAGAGCATTGCTCTGACAACACAAGGTACACCGATGGATCCAGTGCATTGCTCTTACAACACAAGGTATACCGATGAACCTAGTGCTTTG
The DNA here is from genome assembly GCA_963662155.1 of Lamellibrachia columna. Lineage (NCBI taxonomy): Eukaryota > Metazoa > Annelida > Polychaeta > Sabellida > Siboglinidae > Lamellibrachia > Lamellibrachia columna. The sequence goes on from OY759265.1 coordinate 32,366,427, forward strand.
TACTCCCAGTCACACACTAGTCTGGAGTTGCATCAAACAATCCATTTTATTAAACGTTTCATTTTATTAAACGTTTCACATATCAGATAACTTTAATTTTACATATCCAAGGTGTGTTTAGGTGTGTAGTGGCTTTCGTCAGTGTATCACGTCGACTTCATCAGTACCAATGACGCTGAATGACGTCATCGTACACGTGAGGCAGTTCGTAATTGCCCTCGTCTCTGTTGATGGGTGTTCTAGTTTTCCTGATCCAGATGGCTTCCTTGATATGCCGGATTCTTCGGTTGGGTTCCTTGTCTACAATTTTCACTCACTCCCATCAACAGAGATGAGGGCAATTACGAGCTGCCTCACGTGTACGATGACGTCAGTCAGCGTCATCGGTACCGATGAAGTCAACGTGATACGTTGACGAAAGCCTCTACCAGGTAAATTAAACACACCTTGGATATGTAAAATGAAAGTTATCTGATTTGACAATGAACTATCCTGAAGAACGTTCAGTAATTTCACACACTAGTCTGTATTCTGGCTTCGTTTCCATGACCACAGGCACAACATAAATTTTGTGAAACCAGTTTACAAAAACAAGGAGATGCATATTTAGCAAATTTCAGAGGTTTAATCTACCACAGTTTGAACAGCAGGCACAAAATGGCATATATTCTCTCTATTTAATCGTAGTGGATGATTTTGCACAATTTTATTTTATGATTCAAACACCAGTGTGTGCAACTTTAACCAGGTTTCAACAACAAATTATAGTAGCTCATCATGCTCATATTTATTTTAAAAACATTGCTATACTTTGACACAGGCATTTAATTTAATTTAATAGCAACTGCATGGTGGCTACACTCCTAGCAAGGTTACAAGATGAAAGGAACTATCGCATGACGACTGCGAGGATAGTTGCTAAATTCACGACAGTAGTTCTGATGCTTGCCAATTGCCCACATCGTCATTTGATAGAGTCCCGCAATCATGAACAGGCCAGCTGAAACAACAAGCCAGCCCATTAGTGCTGCAAACATGAACAGGCCAACTAAAGCAACAAGCCAGCCCATTAGTACTGCAAACATGAACAGACCAACTGAAACAACAAGTTAGCTCATTAGCGCTACTAACATGAACAGGCCAGCTGAAACAACACGCCAGCCCATTAGTGCTGCAAACATGAACAGGCCAGCTAAAACAACAAGCCAGCCCATTAGTACTGCAAACATGAACAGGCCAGCTGAAACAACATGCCAGCCCATTAGTACTGCAAACATTAACAGGCCAGCTGAAACAACATGCCAGCCCATTAGTACTGCAAACATGAACAGGCCAGCTGAAACAACATGCCAGCCCATTAGTACTGCAAACATGAACAGGCCAGCTGAAACAAAAAGCCAGCACTGCAAACATGAACAGGCCAGCTGATACAACAAGCCAGTCCATTAGTACTGCAAACATGAACAGGCCAGCTGAAACAAACAAGCCAGCCCATTAGTACTGCAAACATGAACAGACCAGCTAAAACAACATGCCAGCCCATTAGTACTGCAAACATGAACAGCCCAGCTGAAACAACATGCCAGCCCATTAGTACTGCAAACATGAACAGGCCAGCTGAAACAACATGCCAGCCCATTAGTACTGCAAACATGAACAGGCCAGCTGAAACAAAAAGCCAGCACTGCAAACATGAACAGGCCAGCTGATACAACAAGCCAGTCCATTAGTACTGCAAACATGAACAGGCCAGCTGAAACAAACATGCCAGCCCATTAGTACTGCAAACATGAACAGACCAGCTGAAACTACTAGCCAGCGCTGCAAACATGAACAGGCCAGCTGAAACTACTAGCCAATCCATTAGTACTGCAAGCATGAACGGGCCAGCTGTAACAACAAGCCAGGATATTAGTGCATGTCTCACTGCACGAACAGGCCAGCTGATACAAGCCAGTCCATCAGTACTGCAAACATGAACAGACCAGCTGAAACAAGCCAGTACATTAGTGCGCAAACATGAAAAGGCCAACTGAAACAACAAGCCAGCCTATTAGTACTGCAAACACGAACATGATAGCTGAAAACAGTGAAACACATTTCTGTTTTGATAAATTGTATTATGAGATCATAAAAATCTTAGTGAAACAGGGTAAAGCAGGTTGGTCACCTTGTTTTTACTACAGGCATTGGGCAATTAATCTAATATGTTAACTAGTTAAATTAGTAGATTAATTGCCCAACTAGTTAACTTTCAAATTAACTTAACTTAATAAAAAATAATCCAAGTTTAGCTTATGTTAACTAGTTGAGTTAATCTTGAAGGATTATTTTCGATTAAATGAAGTTTAAGTTAACTTGTAATTAGTTAAGTTAATGTTGACTTACACTACATGTAAATCTGGAGTTTATAGAATGTACAGCCGGTCAACTATTTTATTTTATTTCTCTTGTCACCAGTAAAATAGTTTACCTGCTGCACATCCTATAAACTCCAAGTGTGACCCACTGAGCCAATGTCCGTCTACCTGAATCTAAACATGTGGATGACATTATTCTAATTACCTTGTAAAAAATAAGTCAATTGAAGTTAAGGCCACACATGGCAAGTGAAGTTACTTATTTTGAAAAAATATGCTCAAAATGTGTTTCCTCCTTTTTCCGATAGCTTTATATGTTAATTATCAATAAAGTTAATTTTTATGACGATCACATACCTCTAAATCACTTTTATTCGTGAATAAAGTCTACCCCTATCAAGTAAGTCCCATTTTGATTTTCAAAAGTTCGAAAATATGCGATGTATAGACCTTAGCGACACTGCCGTAAATTCACCGTACGCCATCTTGTTTGGTACGAATAGATTCCCCTTTCCGTTCTCTAACCGCCTGTCTACACGGCATCCCCGCCCTTTGACCCGTATTCGCTGGACATAGTCATATATGCAAGCAGTATTCTACCGACTATCTCCTTATTTGGTATTCGGCATCGTGGTACGTCACCGTCAGGACGCTCCACTGTACTTGCGACCCGCATATTTCCATACATGGCGCGGACATTTGCATATGACGCATGATCTCCCACAATGCATGATGTTGCTATTTCCGAGTGTAAACAACAATGGCGTCTAACGAAAGTAATCATCGAGTCAGAACGAATAAGTTTTCCACAAAGCATGCTTTTGGGCAGAAAAAGAAAGGGAGAGCACAGCAACTGCCGGTATGCATGTGCAAATAGGACAATTTAGGCGGCGAAACAGCCGGATACGGCAGAAATGCAGCTGTGTGTTGCCACTGCAGACGACGAGTTAGCGACACCGTGGACGCCAGCAACGGTTCCCGGGACCGGCGGCAGAGTTGGGAGTAGAACGGGGGCACAGGTCAAGCGCTGAGGAGGAAGAAGGGCCAGCATGCAAGGCTGGCGGATTTGACTGAATGTTGTGGAACCTGGTTTGTCTTGTGGACTCTGTTACTGTCTACTTGTTTCTTAATTGTTCCTGAGGTTAACAAATTTAGTTAATATTTGTTTATGTATATAGACGTTGTAGCCTGTCCACGGGTGACCTGAGAATAAGGTACACATTTGGAAACATAGCTTTCTATTTGTTTTATCAATCTTGATTGATGTTATCATATACATGACACTTCAACTTCTTCAACACCTTCAAGTCATGCATCAAGTCATTATTTGAGTAAATACACAACCCTGTCAAATACCTACCAAAGAAACTTGCTAAAATCAAGTACTCAAATCAACAGAAACTGCTAATAAAGGAGCTTATACAGGCCAGATGGCCTCCTGTCCCACCAACCATACTGGTAAAAATACTGCTAAGAAACTTCTGTTATATATTAATAATGACAAAAAAAAATTCAAACTTCCTTGTGGACTGTTACCTTGTCGTGGTAAGGAGGCTTGTGTACCCCCATGACCCTCTGAGCTATACCAGTGGGAGGCAACTCCTGGCAGGTCCAACCATACCGGGCAGGTCTGGGGCGAGTGGTCAGACAAAGCACAGTCCAGCCACATCTCTTGATCATGGAGCCCGGGAGGAAAATGGTCTACGACCACTGCGGAAAACTTGTGGGCACAGCGGCTTGGGCTAATCACCCACTCAGTTGTTATTGAAATCGATTACAGAAACCGAAACCATGAATACTCAACCACACCTCGATCTGAGCAAAGCAGGCTGTCCTGAAAGGGTGCGTATGAATCCCTTGGGTGAAAGCCGACAGGAAGCCCAAGGGAGGAAGAGTCTGCTACAGCTCAAGTCAAAAATTAGAATTGGATGTTGGAATGTCAGGACACTGTACCAGGCAGGAAAACTGGCACAGCTCGCCAAAGAAATGAGAAGATACAAGCTGAGCATCATTGGAGTCTGTGAAAGCAGATGGAACACCTTTGGGAAGGTTACAACTAGCTCTGGAGAAACTTACTTGTACTCTGGGAATGAGAGAGAAGAAGATGCGCACACACATGGAGTAGGGCTGCTCCTCTCAAAGGATGCAGCAAAAAGTCTCATCGAATGGGAACCAGTCTCGGAGAGAATCATCACAGCCAGGTTTACATCAAAAGGTCGGAACATCACCATTATACATTGCTATGCACCAACCAACTCTGCTGAATTTGAAGAGAAAGAGACCTTCTACCAACATCTACAAACAGTCACCCAAAAACTACCGAAGAGGGATATCCAAGTTGTTATGGGGGATATGAATGCCAAGATTGGAAAGGATAATGACAATTGGAAAGGCACAATGGGGAAAGAAGGTCTGGGACAGATGAATGAGAATGGTCTCCTGTTTGCAGATTTCTGTACTCTCAATGAACTGATAATCGGAGGAACTCTCTTTCCACACAAGCCTACACACAAAGCCACATGGATATCCCCAGATCTAAAGACGGAAAACCAAATTGACCACATAACAATCACCAAGAAATGGAGGAGAGTGCTTCTAGACGTCAGAGTGAAAAGAGGAGCTGACATTAACTCCGACCACCACCTCCTTGTGGGTGAATTTAGGATGAAGCTAGCAGCAAAGAAGAAGACGGATAACAAGGTACAAAGAAGGTTTGAGATAAGAAAACTTCAAAATACTAAAATACGACAGGAACTGGGAATCACACTACGGAACAGGTTCCAAGCATTGGAAGAGGGAAAAAACATTGATGAAAAGTGGGCAAGATGCAATTACAGACACCTGTGAACAAGTCCTAGGCTGCTGGGAAGCTAGGAGGAAGGACTGGATTACAGACGACACCTGGGAAGCTATTGAGGCAAGGAGGGAGACTAAAATGAAACTCAACAAGGAAGCAGATGACACAATGAAAAAAAACTGCAGCAGGAATACCAGGAAAGAAACAAAACAGTTAAAAAGAAGACAAAGAGGGAGCTGAGATCGCAGCTAGGCAAAACAACTCCAGATAGTTATACAAGATCACCAGACAGCTAGCAGGGAAGAACAAGAGCACTAGTCGCCCCATCAGGGACAAACAGGGAAACCTTCTCACTAAGGAATCTTTACAGTTACAACGCTGGAAAGAATATTTCCAAGATATCTTGAATAGGCCTCCACCAGATTCAATCCCAGACATTGAGGAAACAAATGAAGACCTTAACATTAATTGTGGTAGGATATCCAAAGAGGAGATCAAGAGAGCCATCAAAAAGCTGATGTCTTAAAAGCTGATATTGGGGCCACCACAGACGTTTTATACAGCGTGCTAAATGAGATCTGGGATAAAGAGGAAATACCAACTGAATGGAAGACAGGTATGCTAGTTACAATCCCCAAGAAAGGGAACCTCAGTGAATGTAAGAACTGGAGAGGGATCATGCTTCTATCAGTGCCCAGTAAAATTCTCTGCCGTATCATCCTGGATAGGATACAAGAAACAGTTGACAAGAAGCTAAGAAAGGAACAAGCTGGCTTTAGAAAGGATAAATCCTGCACAGATCACATTGCTACACTCAGGATTATTGTTGAACAATGCATTGAATGGCAGAGCTCCCTTTACATAAACTTTGTGGACTTCGAAAAAGCATTTGATAGTATAGATAGGACAGTTCTATGGAAGCTCCTGAGGCATTATGGTTTACCCACAAAATTTGTAACCCTAATAAAGAACATGTACGAAGGTTTCACTGGTCATGTCATCTTTAATGGACAAGTTTCAGAAGGCTTCCAGATTGGAACTGGAGTACGACAGGGCTGCTTGCTATCTCCACTGCTCTTTCTGATAGCCATAGACTGGACAATGAAAAGATCCACAGAACACCATCGTACGGGGATCCAGTGGAACTTGTTCTCACAACTAGAAGACTTGGATTTTGCAGATGATCTAGCACTACTCTCAGAAACCCATAAACACATGCAACAAAAAACAGAAAGGCTTCAAGAAAAAAGCAGCCAACTGGGTCTTAAGATCAATGTGGGAAAGAAAAAGGTGAAATTCAACAGCAGATCCTCCGAACCCATCTCACTAGAAAGTGGTACTGTTGAGGAAGTACAAGACTTCATCTACCTCGGGAGCAACATCAGTACAAATGGTGGAGCTGACAAAGATGTGGAGCTACGCATCAATAAAGCTCGCCATGCCTTCAGAACCCTACGCCCTGTATGGCTCTCTTCCCAACTATCCGCATTTTCAACACCAACGTTAAACCAGTTCTTCTCTATGGCTGTGAAACGTGGAAAACTACTCAGTCTCTCAACAACAAACTCCAAGTCTTCATCAACAGTCGCCTCCGATACATCCTTAAGGTATGGTGGCCTAACAAAATATCAAATAAAGAGCTCTGGAAGAAAACCAAACAGGAAGAAATAAGCACTATAATCAATAGGAGAAAATGGAGCTGGATTGGCCACACACTCAGAAAAGATCCAACAAATACAACCAAACAAGCACTGGACTATAACCCACAAGGAAAGAGAAGGCAAGGAAGGCCAAAAATCAACTGGAGACGCTCCACACTACAAGATCTTGAAAAAGTGGGGGTCACCTGGCAAGAGGCCAAAGCTATAGCCCAGAAGAGAGTGAGGTGGAGAAACATGGTTGACGCCCTATGCTCCTGAAGGGGCCAAGAGGATTAAGTAAGTAAGTAAGTAAGTAACAGGCCAGATGGCCTCCTGTCCCACCAACCATACTGGTAAAAATACTGCTAAGAAACTTCTGTTGTATATTAATAATGAAAAAAAAAAATCAAAAATGGCGGCCATTTTGTTTGGTTCATATATCACATTTGCAGGGAGCATATCTCTGGAAGTACTTATGCCAGCAACATAATGTTTACATTGTTATATTCAGTATAATAATGTCTATAAGCGTGCCAAAGGAAATGTCTATGTGACACATAGTTTGAAAGTATCAGAAGTATTGACGGTAAGTAAATCTTTGATGGCCGTTTTCTCAAATACGTTTTCTGCATTTGGAAAAAGGATATCTCTGTGAGTAATTATGCTATACAAATAAGGTTTTGTATGTTACATTCAGCATACTTTACTCTGTACAATGACCAGAGACATTTTTAAAATCATCAATAGTTTGAAAGATAAGCACGTATTTGTTGCCAAAAATGAAGCAAATTATAAAATGTTGGGAAAGTGCCATTCATTGTGATTCGATTGGCGATTAATAAACATTTTATAATGAACATGATTATGTAGCAGGTAGTGGTTTCTTGTTTGTCTTGTTATCTTGCATGGGAATTGTTGGCAGTAATCTTCTTGGGAGTAGTGGTTTATATGGAAATCACAATTTTCTAGAAAATCACAATTTAATTTAATTAATTAACTTTACTGGAATAGGTTAATTTAAATTAATAAAAAAAAATCACAATTAACTTTCAATTAACTTTTTTATTGGGTATATTATGTTATGCAATCGGGTGGCAACTGCCACTGGCTTACTGTCAGGAGTAAGAATTTGCCTTGATGATCATAGTGTCCATTAGACACAGCCACTCAGCCAGTGGCTCAAGTTCACCCAGAGTCTTCCCGTGGCAGCTACTTCCCGTAACGGCTACTTCCTGTTATGGCTACTTTATTTTCCCGTTATGGCTACTTTTTGGAGGAGCATTGATTTATTTGTATGTGGTTATTTGTATGTGGTTAAAAGCATAAATAGTTTTACCTAGATGCATGTAACTGGCAGTGTTGTACATGGCTTCTTTGGAGTAGTGATTATTACTTATAAGCTGAGACATTTTCACCATGAATAATTCTATGTTTAGTATCACTGAGGACACTGTATCTGTATCTACATAATATTATTGAAGATGGATGTGGTCGAATTTGTCATGTACAGAGGTTCCGGTGTAGGTGTACTGGGCCAAATGGCTGTAGTACTGGGTGTGTACCAGATTTGACTTTAAATACAAGTCAACACTGACAACCAGTGAGGCTGGTGTTTTTATGAAGTAGAGTGGTGAGCATGACCACCCTCCTTGAAGTTCACAAAACTTGTGGGTAAACATCACCCCAACATCTTCAAGTTTGTGGAGGCGATGAGGAAGGAGCAGGCAGCAACAGAGCTGAAGCTGGCACAACATGATGCAGCCATACCATCACCCCAGAGGAAGAGGAAGTATTGGATTGTGAACCAGCGTCTGGCTCAGTTCAAACAGTAGTATGTGGCGGGGGAAAGATCTGTACTGAGTTTTCTGCTTGTAGATGGACACTTACTTAAATTAGAGTGACATTCACTTGTGATGATTGATGACAGTTACTTGTTGATGTTAGAATGACATTCACTTGTGATACATGACTTTCATGACTTTCGTTCAATGCATAATTTTTGGCATAATGTATGGAGTATCTTATACTGAGTACTCTGTACAATTAATGTCTTCATAAAACTGTAATGCATACACATCAGGTATTTTAATGTTTTATACCATCTGAAATAATTTATTCTCCATTGGCTCAAGAATAGAATCAAGGAAGTAGCTAGTTTCAATTTCTAATTAGTTGCTCCCACAACAATAGCCATAACGGGAAAAAAGTAGCCATAATGGAAAGTAGCTGTAACGGGAAGTAGCCGTAACGGGCCTAACTCAGCCACCTAACCAATATCAAAGAAAGCGTAAAATGAGGTCCAGGCAGTGTCAATCAGTGAATAAGCTGAATTGTGAGTGTGCCTGGCCAAGTACTATGACTACCTACTCTTGCTTTTGTGGCTTTCATCACCCAATGAAGGGGATGCAATACAAAGTGTATCTGAGGTCTGGGGTTTTTCTAGAAACAATGCCATATGACAAAATCCAAATGTGAAAAGTGAATGAAATCCCACAATACAATATTTAACTTAAATTCTTTTAATGTGCTTTCAAGGTGTATATATATTTGTACAATGTAATTAGGTTTCATTAACTTGCTTGCCATGTTGCAGACAGGGACACCAGTTAGGTGGGACACCAGTTAGGTGGCTTTCATCACCCAACGAAGGGGATACAATACAAAGTGTACCTGGGGTCTGGGGTTTTTCTGGAAACAATCCCATATGACAAAATCCAAATGTTCATTTTCCACCTGTATTTCTGTCTCCATGTCTAAACCACGTGTGTATAAAGAATTTGACCTCCCAGTCAACATTGAAGTTAATTGAAATTAATTGTTAATTTAATTAAAGTTAATTGTTAATTTAATTTAACTGAACAATTTGGGAGGTTAATTTAATTTAATTGACCTGATAAATGTGTGAGGTTAATTTAATTTAACTGTAATTTAACTTTCCAAGTTAATTGTCCTATGCCTGCTGGTATGTTACATTTTGCCGCAATGGTAAAACATGTTACAACTTGCCCCGCTGGCTGTTGCAACTTGCCCATCATCGGGGTAAATTGTAACAGATTAGGAGACCTCATAAAACATATCAATGCGCAAATGTATACTGCATTAAGCATTTGTTTATGCACCTGCTATGTGCAGGAGATATTTGTGGTTTCGTTGTCATTAAAAAAGTTTCGATCAGGTAACAATTCGAACCGCAATCCTTAAATATGTTGTTTTTGTTACAATTAGCCCCAGTCTCCCCTATATGGAAAAGTAGTATCCCAAGATTTTCATTCATGTTTGTCATTACAATTATGCTGACAAAGCAATTCAGACATTGGCTCAAATAAGTGGTCCCTACATATAATAATATGATAACATCTCAATAACTACAAAAATCACATTCCAAGATGTAGAATTCTGCTGATTCCTGGAAGAGTCTCCTCCCTGGTCATTCATGGTAACATACCTGGTAAGCACTGTGTCATGAGGGTGAAGCTGAACCAAGTGGAGGCTTCATAGGTGTAGTTGGGGCAGGAGACAAAGTTGAAGAGCCAGGTGAACGGGTTGGCTGTAGGGTAGGGGATCCGGCGCACTTTTGTACCTGCAGTAAAGTCACTCTTATTATCGCTTTAAGAATTTTTTATTTTCATATGTACAATTCAGGTTTTTTTAAGGTTCAGCTCATACAGGCAACATATTTTGACAACTGGCTTACCCTAAAACTCCATCCTCAGCCTATCGCAAATCTGGTTTGTCGATATCCAAATACGGTGTATGTAGTGTGTGAATAGTTTATGTAACATCTGCAGTCAATTTAATAAAAAATCCCTATTTGTGTTCAAATTATCGAAAGAATTGACTTTAGTTGTTAAATATGATAAGGCTCAAAATACTGAATATCCAAAATGGAAAAGATGTTCGGGTCAATGCTGATCTTGAGTTTTCAGCGTTTCCATTTTTACTTCAATTAATGTTGGACCAAACATCAAGTATTTTAATAGATTGTCTGACAATTTCACAAAAACTACGTACAAAAGTTGCACAAATGAGCAAGCATGTTGCAGGTAGATTTGATTTTTTGCAAACTGAATTTGAAATGAGTCTAGCGAAAAAATCAAATTGAGGAGGAACCTTTAAGCTGGTGACCAATTGCGTTTTATGTCGCGCATTGCATGCAACAAAATAAGTACATCCCAACAACTGCTGAATTTATTAATGAAATATGCTGTTAAAATTGCTGTGTAGAAGTTATTTAATTTTCAAATCATGAAGCGAACTTTGGAGAATATTGACAAAAAACAAATGTCAACTTCGCCATGCTATAAAAAATGATAATGTTAGTAGACATTACCATCAACCCATAACAAATTCTAATGTTATTAGAAATTATCATCAACCCAGAGAAGCAAGTAATCATGTTTGTTAGTTTTGTTCCACTAAAACAATTATCCAATTCTGATGGTTACTTTTCATGCGCATTTTTGTCAACGTGCATGAAAACATAAAAACTGCTTAGAAATAGGTTAATTAAAAAGGTAGCAGCAATTATAAATCTCTCTCATTTCCACGTATGCATGCATCTGTATGTACATACGTTTTCAGATTTAGAAATAAGCTACAAGATCATAATATATGGGACAAGTATTATTGATCAAAATGCAAGATTCATCATTAGAAAGTAATAATTAACACTTACTTTGGAGCAAAAATTAATGAATGAAATGAAACGAATGCGACGTTTCGACCAGTCTACTGTGGACCTTGTTCACGCACTGATGACCTATGTTGTGGCTCAGATTATGGCGGAATAATCTGATTGATGATGGCGGATAGGTGATATCCCTGGTCTCGATTCATGGTGGGGCCTCTCTGCTTGATGTAGATTGCCTCCTTCACTTTTTCACTGAGTGTCCTGTGGCCAGACAGTGGTCTCCTACCCCTGTAGGTTTATCTAGGTTCGTATGTTCCTTGATCCTCTGGCTGAGTATGCGTTTAGCCTCACAGATGTATGTGTGTTTGCTGTTATTGTCACATGTGATGTGGTAGATAGTCACACACTGGTGTTCTTTCGGTGTCTTATCTTTCAGACGAACTACCATAGAACGAAGGTGTTTGAGCGCTTATGGTACAAGTGCACATTGTGTGACTTGAAAATTCATGCGAGTTGTTCTGATAGCCCTGCTACATATGCTAGTCCCAACATGTGTTCATTGTTTTAGAACTATTATTGTTTGTGGCTGGTAGTTTCTCACTGGGAGGGGAACCTCAAGGGCCCACTCCTGGCAGTCGTTGGCTCTAAGGGCATTACAGACATGTGCAAGCTCTGCTGTTATGTCTTCAGCGGTGGTGACGTATTGCTGTGCCCTACTGGTGAGTGGGTGCACAACTGATCATTTCAGGGATATGACAGGCAGAAGAGGAAAACCCTGAAATTATTTGACTAGGTGGTAAGGGCCCGGAAGAAGCAGGGGGCGTCAACCAAAGGTCGATGTGGTGGAAGGTGCGGGAGGGGGCAACCCCCTCCTGCTAGAGGGGTCTGAATTCTGAGACACTTTGTAGCCAAACCAAAATGTTCAAAATCAGGACTCTTACAAGGAGCAAAATAAAAATTCTGACGTTTTTTTTAAACAAAATACATTTCAGATTGGGAGGATTGGGGGGGTAATCTATAAGGTTATCTAACAGCTATGCTGCAAACTGCTTGTTCCATCTATCCACCTGGTCTGGTCATGGTTTTTAACATGCTTAATAAGTGTCATCAACATTTTGACAGTTGGGTTCCACTATATGTGTAAGTTTTATATTTTAATAGAGTCTGAATTCTTAAGTCTTTTTATGCAGATTCTAGTTTTAATTGAAAATATTTTGCCAGATAATTTTTTTTTTAATTAGCCTGTCCCCACTAAAGTAATACTTTTTTGTGAATGCTATTTAACCTCATCCTCTCACCACCCCTCTCTATTCAAAATACGAGATATAAAATGATTAGATTTAGCACAAATTATCGCCCATTAAACACTTATGAAAAAGCTAAAAATTTGACTTTTAGCATTACCCTCTTAATGAATTAATGGGTGGGACGCATACGAAAACAATTTCAGATATAAATTAGACTCTGAATTTGATGTGTTATCACAAACTGAGAGAAATACAGAGGAAGAGTCGACATAGGCCCTAATTAGAATTTTCGGCAAACAACCGGTTACACGGATAGTGAAAAATAACCTATTTTAAAAATCTATTTCTGATCAAATTTATAGATGAGGCATAAAAATATTCATACTGATAAAATTATTATATTTTATTAGCCATTTGTGTGGTTGTAAGAGTGGATGGCTTTCAATGGGACATATATGAACTGGATTTTCAACTGAAGTGATTTATATTATTTCCTGTTTATTTCGCAAGATGCTAGTGTTGTTTCTTTCAAATGATCCCATTGTTGGAGAGGGCCAACACACTGCACATTCATCCAATCACAGTGATCGTATCAAAAATAGTTGGAGAAATGTTTGTTGACGTCAATGGCAATGCCTCATCTATAAATATGATCACCCTATACCCCCAGATTTTTAAACCGGATTCACACAAATCACAAAAATTTTATTTTCGGCCCTGGAAAAACCGGAAATCCGGGAAAAACTGGAAAAATCTCATCCCTGTCATTTGTGCATTAAGGGGTGATGTGTTGAGGCATTGGTCAGTGTGCGTAGGCTTCATATATATATATATATAGAAAGCTTTGTGGATGCATCATCGAATATGTGCATGCAGAGATCCAGGAATGGTAGTTTTTGGTCTTTCTCTGGCTCGACGGTGAACTTAATGTATGGATCGATGTTGTTGATATGTTCAGTGAACTCATCCACGTCGTACTCATCATTAAGTACAGTAAATGTGTCATCCACATAACGCAGCCACAGCGATGGAGGTTGAGGTGTTGTAGAGGGCTAGTTCTTCAAATAGTATGTATGTATACATACATGTATACGTTGGCTACTAGGGGGGATACGGGCGAGCCCATTGCTTCCTCATGTGTATGTTGGTAGTAGACCCCATCATATAGGAAATAGGTGGTATTCAGACAAAAGTCAAGGAGCTCCACTATCTGTGTGATAGATAGTTCAGTATGGCTGGGTAGATTGTCATCTTTGTGAAGTTTCCTAGTGATGACTTTTAGGGCTTTGTCTACAGGGACATTGGTGAAGAGTGGTGTGATGTTGTATGACGCCAGTTTCCGCCCATGTGGTATTTCCAACCCCTTTATTTGTCCACCAGCTCCTTGGTATTTCGCTGCATTGTATGTGATACTTTCACAGCTAGATACAATTGGCCTAAGAGGGTAGTTGGCTTTGGTCATCAGTGCGTGAACAAAGTCTGCAGTAGACGGGTTGAAATGTCGCATTCGTTTAAATTTTTGCTCCAAAGTGCAAATTATTACTTTCTAATGGAATCTCATAAGATTCATCATGTCAAATAAATTCTATATAGGATTGACATGGGTTTGGTGTCAGTACTTCTCTCTAATGTGTTACGAAAGAGTACTTGCTATATATGTGATGTATGATGGGTTTTGGGTTTTGATAGCAAGTAGACTTTGGTGGGAGTAAGTACACTTGTGGTGGGAGTAAGTACACTTCATTGTGGTGGAAGTACACTTGTGGTTGGAGTAAGTACACTTCATTGTGGTGGAAGTACACTTGTGGTGGGAGTAAGTACACTTCATTGTGGTGGAAGTACACTTGTGGTGGAAGTAAGTACACTTGGGTGGGAGTAAGTACACTTTGGTGGGAGTAAGTACACTTGTGGTGGAAGTAAGTACACTTTGGTGGAAGTAAGTACACTTTGGTGGGAGTAAGTACACTTGTGGTGGAAGTAAGTACACTTTGGTGGAAGTAAGTACACTTTGGTGGGAGTAAGTACACTTGGGTGGGAGTAAGTACACTTGTGCTTGGCTGTCAAAATTTTTTTTAGGACCTAAGTCAGGGGAGAATTTGTATGGGCTATGCCACATGTTTGACATTGGAATAGAACAGTTTGAAAAAAATTATATCAAGTTTGCACTTGACCATTAACAAATGTGTGAGAAGATGAAAGATTCCTTGTCATATCTCACCTGGTGGTCGTAGATTCCTCAGTGCAATGTGTATTGACATATTTCCAAGTTCAGACAACTGAAAGAAAGGATTTCTGTATTGTGCTTATGCTAGGTAGAAATTGATGTTGCTTTTTATCACAACAACAACCACATAATAACCTTAGTGAATGAGCAATAATTTTATAAAAAAATTTCTTAGACTCCAGAAGTTGGTGATGTTTTGCCATTGAGTGTTCACTGCCCAATCACTGCACATGGGTGCAATTTATATTTACATTATATTTATATTAAAGCCTCAATTCCGTTGTAGAACACATAAACATACTTACGATAAAGCTGGCCAAGCCACCATACACTTGCAAGTTTCCAAAGGCTGCAAATCAAGGTATGTCAGAAGATGTTAGCGCCAAACACAGACAAATAATTATCAACAATGTTCTAGGATAGATGAGGGTTATATATACATGCATGTGTGCCCGTGTGATCATTCGAGCACCAACTCAATTGCTATGGGAAGCATTCAACCATGCTGCAATTAATAAACAAAGATTATTCATACATATGCACCACAACATCCCCAATTAAATAATGACTTGGAATAAATGCTACCAGAAATAACCGTGCATTTAATATAACACTATTACAGGGACGGGTCAAGTACATTGGCAATGTATTTAAGTACAAGCACTTTCAATTTTGTCAAGTCCAAGTACAAGTATTCGTCTAAAAAATACAAGTACAAGTACTTTGTGAAAAATTCAAGTACAAGTCCAAAGTACTTTGACATTTTTAGTCAAGTATAGTCAAGTACATCGAACGCTACATTTATGTTTCATAATGGTGAAGGTCAAAGCGATGAAAACACAAAAGCAGCAGTATTATGCATATGCTTGCTGGGTATTTATCATCAACATATCTGAACAGATTGCAATTGACTACTTGTCAGTGATTATCCTAAGCCAAGTTAATTATGTCTACCACAATACAGGTGGATTGGTGGTTTGGATCATCTGAAGCCACTATAGCTGATCAAGAGATCAGTTAGTTTATTCCATGTAATTGGCTCATGGCTTCAAATAATCCTAAGTCATTGACAATGTGTGTATGATTGATTGAAGGGTTCAGCTGATATGCATGTAAGTGCTTATGCTGCTCCTCCCCTTTCAGACCTGGGGCCAAGTATATTTTCATGAGACTGAGTATGAGTACATTGCTAAAAGCTGAGTATGAGTACAAGTACATTGCGAAAAGCTGAATACGAGTACGAGTACATTGCGAAAAGCTGAGTATGAGTACGAGTACATTGCTAAAAGCCGAGTATGAGTACGAGTACATTGCTAAAAGCTGAGTATGAATACAAGTACGTTCTCATGAGTACGAGTACATATTTTATTATAAATATTAAATAATAATGTATTTTAAATACAAAAATATTAATTAATCTAATTTATATCACTCAGCAACAAGTGAATATGCAATGGCAGTTGATCAGATTTTGTTATGAGGAAAACTGTAAAAAAAAATCTTTATTTCATCAACAACATTCACTTCAAGTAAAACAAAGCAACCAACAGGACGATTTGTTACCTGACAACACACTAGCTACATTTCTTTGTTTAGCATTTCTCTTATTTCTGCTCTCTCAATCATTGCTCTCTCAGACCCGAATATAGGAAAGAAACAAGAAAACAGGAAAAAAGAAACGGAAAGACAGAAACAGGTTTTTCAGATTTTATTTCACTGAAAATACACCAATAATTCACATGAAAAATATGTATAATTATTTATTAAATCACACTATCACAAAAAAAAAAAACTGATCCGAATTCACAGATCACGCGTATAAGGGGTCACAGTTCATGAAATGACAGTTTTTTCTCAATGGTGCTTACTGATACGGATGTTATGTCCTACACCACCCAGGAATTCAGGAATAGACTTGGTCCCCTGAACATGGTCCTTACACAAGGTTTTCAGTCTCTTCTGGAGACGAGCCAACCCCTTGTTGACACGCTTCCTGGGGGGTTACCAACGGCATCCTGCTGAAGGATGGTCTGCACAGTTGATTCTTCTCGCTGAAACCACATGATCACCTTCCAGATGGAGGGATGGTGGTGGCCAACCATGCTGAAGAACTTATTGCTCCACCCTTCACACACATTGTTCGTTCAGTGTGAATCAGTCAATGTGGCATCGTGAACTTTCCATACAGCAGGTGGATATAGTGGTGATGTGCGGCGAACTCAGAGGTTGGTGTGGTTGCCATCTTGGGGGCCCATCATGCTGAAACTCCCACTCATGTATGTCTTGTCGAAGTAGGCTACGAGATCGGCCGCTTCTGGAGGAGCTGTGTCCTTCAGGTGGGCCATACCTTCTGGAACTTCGTCGGAGGGTAGGAAAGCGAATCTGTCCAGCTTACCACAGAACATACGAAAGTCCTCATCGTCACTGTAGTGATTCACTAGTCCAAGTTGCTGGATCTCAACTGAGCGAAGATTTGTCCTGGCTTATCCAGTGAGTTTGCAGTTTGGTCATGCATGGTATTGCGGCACTTGGTATAGGATATCTCAGTGGCATCTGGAGGATGGTTATGGGGCCGGTTAGGTTCAGGATCATTCAGTTCCAAGGTAGTGCTCAGAGTCGCTAGACAGCCTGGAAAGACAGAAGAATACAATAATTAGTGATATGTGACCCACCTTAACAAAATGAGTCACATGTCGGTAAACATGAAACTTCACAAATCCCGTTTTTATCAAACACTGGCTAATCCAACGATTTTGAGATTTTCCCTGAAAATGGTTCTTTAGTATTCATTTTAATATCCACAATTTCTACTGTACATTTAGTTATGTTTAATGCATTTTAGTGTTATCTTTGAAGAGCTGTTCGATGTGTTCTGCTTGACTTTCGTAACAAAAAGCCAAAAATGCCAATAATTAATCGCTTTTTGTGTCCGTAATTTTTGGATGGTCCCTCACAAATGTGGCATCGTTGCAAAGCTTTGCATTTCATCTTTCCATATATAGTCATCGAATTAACATATATTACTAATGTGTCGAATAGGAGGTCGTGAGGGGCAGGCACTGTTTGTCCAGCTGTGTAAACAAACCCAGCTTGTTGCTACCACGTGATCCAGAAAAATGATTTTATTGGCGCAGCGACGAAGTCATTTCAATAATGTCCATGGATGCATGCGCACTATGCAGTTCCACCACATCACACACCTGACCCACAGAGCTAGTAGAAATGGCGTTCAATGTAGCTGGTTTGTTGCTATCCTGCCCGAAGTTATCGCGACCAGATCAACACTTTGTTAGACAAGTATTTACTAGAGGAAGACCAGCAGGACAGTGAGTGGGACGCTATAGCCGTTTTGCGGGTCAGAGGGCGAGGTCGTCAAGCCCACAAGACGGGTCCGACTGTGCTCGAGACTATCCCCATTGCTGGGCAGTCCAACCAGCAGGACAGTAAGCGAGACACTATAGTCGTTTTGCGGGGAAGGGGGGCAGGATGCGAGGTCGTCAAGCCCGTTAGCCATCCCCGTCATCTGCACCCTTGCCCACGTTATGAAAGAGAGGACGTGGCCGCTGTCCCAGAGATGGTTAACTGTTTTGAGGTGTAGCTGTTTATGTAATTGTTGTTGTTGTTGTCTTGTACTAAATATGCCATTAACTGACATTGACATTGTCAAGAACCTCTTGCGCATTTTTTGCTATGAAGAGTATCAGATTGAACAAATATTATTATAATTATTTTCAGTATACAATCTGTTACACAACTGGTAGACAATTTTTTCAAAAAAGTAGTTTATTTAATACATTTGTGGCAACTTCCAGAAACAAATATTTTTTGTGACAAATATTGATGTAGCTTTTGGTTCCATTGATAATATGTTCTACCAGTTGTGTAAAGAAAAATAAGCTGCATATAACACTAAAAACCTTACTTTGCTAGCATTATTACTTCCAGAGATATGAGGCGTTTTTGAGAAAATGGGATTATTTCTTGGAAGATGCATGCTTTACCCACAAATAAAAGTGATTTAGAGGTACGTAATTGTCACTGAAGTGAACGTTATGAATGCAATGCTTTCAAAATATGGTGTACACATTTTGAATAAAATAATTTTTTTTTAAATCCACTTGCCAAGTCTCCCCTTAGGCTGAATAAATTATTATTATTTTAAATCACAAAAATCAAGTAAGTTCTTACTGCCCCAACTTTGCTTTACAAAAGAAAACGTTTTGACATTCCTTAACAATGGCGGCAATTACAAGGCAATTAATTGTGTCCATATTTTTTTCTGACAAAGATCATGTTATTATATTAGTAGAATGTCATGCCTTTATCTTCAAGTGGTCCAAATATCTGCCAGATATATGCACGGTAACTAAGGTAGCTTTGGTAATAAATATACTAAACTTTAACGGCTGATTTCTCAGTTTGAAGATTTCTACCACATACATGTTTAGCGAAATAGTTTCGGCTAGAATCAAGATATCTGGATGTTTGATGTTTGATGTGTGAAAGCTGAGATGCTGCTCTTTTCAACGATACTAATAATTCTACATGTTCAAATTGGGACATGTGACTCATTTTGTTAAGATGGGTCACATATGTATTATGTGGAGAAATATTCGTGTAGTTATTGTAATGATTATATCAGAAATTATTTAAATTGCCAATGCCTGGTAAACGTACGTGAAAAAACTTATGCATACCCCGACTGACTTTCTTGGAACACTTCCACCAGATCTTGTTCTTCCTAGTGGCTAACTTCGTATACATGTGGCCGTGGTGACAAATCTTCGAGCCACCCTTCTGGTTCCTGATGATCTCCATGGTAAAGTATTAACTTTAGAATTATTACAACACGTACAATAGTATATGGTTGTTCTGCGGAATAGTGCCCCCATCACTGCTTTTATCCTGTTTTTTGGGAGACAACTGAAATGGAAGCCACCAATTTGGAATTAAATGTCAGTTTGAATTAAGCAAAAGGGATCATCCAAGTTACGAGTACGAGTACATTGATGATGGACGAATATGAGTACATCGCTAAAAGCTGAGTATGAGTACGAGTACATTCTCACGAGTACGACTACATATTTTATAAATATTAAATAATAATATATTTTAAACTAAAAAGTATTAATATAATTTATATAACTCAGCAACAAGTGAATATGCAATGGCAGTTGATCAGATTTTTTACGCGGAAAACTGTAAAAAAATCTTTATTTCATCAATAATAACATTAACTTCATTGCCATTCATTTCATTAGCATCCTATCATCTATTTGCCATTGCACCGAATGAACATGAACTGGTTGTCTCCATATTAAGCAAGTAAAACAAAGCAACCAACAGGAGGATTTGTTACCTGACAACACACTGGCTACGTTTCTTTGTTTAGCATTTCTCTTATCTCTGCTCCCTCAGTCCCTGCTCTCTCAGACCCAGACTAGCATATCTCATATGGCTTCATAAGACATGCTGCATGTGTCATAGTTGATCCCACACTAAGTTCATTGTTATGAAGCACTTGAGTCATTGTTAGCAATTGCAATCAAAGGTCAGTTAGGAGTCCTCCAGATTTGGAGTCCTCAGATGTTACCTATATAAGTCTCAGGACTCTGGACCACATGTCTGGACAGTGGATATGGTTTAATCAATTAATTTATCAGGATTATCTTAAATTAATCACTGTTACAGATTTTGTTGCATTTTTTCTTTTAAAAAAATATTTCCAATAGTTGTACAGACTTTGTGCAGTAGGGAAGTTCTCCATAGACCCATACAATATAATTATGGTTTACTGCAATATATATATCATTTATACTTGAAGACAAACGAATGTCCTCCCCTACAAACAAATGGTTATGTTTTACAAACCCCTCCATTTGACAAACATACATACATGGTATGACTTTAAAAATCAGTTTTTGCTTGGAGTCCCTTCTTAACTGCAGTTAACAATTCATAAACCACATGCTTTGATATAATACCCATTAAACCAATATCTCTGTAGTTAGTCTACCACTGACTAAACATTACCCCCCCAAATTTTTTTTTTAATACATCATTTGAAGGGGTAGAGGTGAGAAGATTTGTCCAAATTGCAACAAAGGGGATGTGTGACAATTTGAATAAAGTTTGTCCTTGTTTTGAATAATAAAGACCACATGAGACCAATTTACATACTTATGCATCAGTTCAGTTTGTCTTCTTTTGGTGCACAAAGGCAGTGTTGCAATTTGCAATCTGTTTATATTAGAAGTTTGCAATTTATATTGTCTGATCTTAGACTACTGGTTGTTGAGAGGGGTAGCGCACGCCAACAGGCTCAAAATCCCCTTTGTACTTTTTAGCCAGGCTGCTGGCACCAGATTATACTGGTGTAGGAGGCAGTTTAACTGGAGTCACCTTACTTACAGGGGAACACTCAGCTGGCAGTTCTTAGCAGTTAGTACTGTCAGCCTGTGCGAAGTGGCATGGTCTCCTGACTGCATCAAAGGCTTAATTAAA
Source organism: Lamellibrachia columna (assembly GCA_963662155.1). Taxonomy (NCBI): domain Eukaryota; kingdom Metazoa; phylum Annelida; class Polychaeta; order Sabellida; family Siboglinidae; genus Lamellibrachia; species Lamellibrachia columna. Next base: position 32,387,829 of record OY759265.1, read on the forward strand.
CAAACGGATTAAGGCCTGAACTGGTAGCCTACAATTGTTTGCTTAACAGGGTGTTTCTGACTGGGAAAAGATGCTGCCTGTTGCCCTTTTTGGGTATTATAGTCATGGTTATTGGAGAATGGGGGGTATACTATGTATAAGGATGGTAATCAATCAGAAATAACAAAGTATTTTTAAAAAATAGTTGAACATTCAACATACTTCAGGAAAGTTTAATTTTGTTAACTACAAATAAAGAAAAGTACTCAGATGTACTCATAATGTACTTGTCAAATCTGAGTACATCGAGTATGAGTACAATGGAGCCAAATATTTTACAAAAAAAGTACTTGGAAAAGTACTTGCCAAGAACTTTGACGGTCAAGTACAAGTACTGCATTCAGCAAAATGGCAAGTACAAGTACAAGTCCAAGTACAGTACTTGCTGTACTTAAGTACACAAGTACTCGAACACTTGAACCCATCCCTGAACACTAATATAACAATGAATCTTGAGCAATAGTTGACAGATATACGACACGTAATTTTTAACTTTACCCCATTAGAGCCTGCAATGGCCGCGGCCGGCCGTTCTGTCCAGTCTTGGAACGGCCGCTGCCGGCTGCATACAGGACCCACTATTAAAAAAAATCCTGGCGATTAACTACTGAACTAAACAATACCAAATTTTGCCACACCCTAGCGGATACATTTTGCAACATCAGCTTGTTATGTGGCATATGTGCATGGGTTGCCCCTTTGGAAATCTTGATTTTCGTCGGTTTTGTTCACACCATCTCGAAATTTTTTATTTCTATATTTTTCATGATGTAACCTGAAAAATAAGCATAAAAATTTTATAATTTTTTTTAGTGGTGCAAAGCTAACACATATACATTTTCTTTGTTGGGTTGCACAGGGTTATAGCATGGGATCATTGTCAAATGTCAGTCGCAAGGTAGAATTACTTTCAAAGTTTTAACAAATTTACTATTTTGTCTTTGCAAATTGTGATCAAATGTCAACATTTTATTAATACATCCTATTTCTATGTATACCGGCATGTGGAGAAATTACTACTCTTCAAAATAAACACAACTTGTAATTGTCAATATTGAATAGTTTTTTCTACTGATTTCGAACACAAGGAGGTAAAATCGCTCGAAATTTGCCAGAAATCCTGGGAACATGTTTTTATAAAATGCCGGGGCGTAATGGATTAAATTAGAGAGTCAGAACAATGACAACGACAAGAACGCAAATATTTATCAAATTATTGTGTCAGCATGGAATACAGCATACCAACAATAACACTTACTGATATTAAACAGAAATCACAATGCTAGCTTCAGAACACAAAAATCAACTGATCTGACTTTTGAATAATTTCAAATGTGATTGAGCACAAATTAACATAGATGCAGTATTGTTTCAGCGTATAGCAAAATAACTGCAGAAATATTTTCGGTATCTAATTGGTCGTTTTATTCACATTGTGTCAGTCACTCGTGGATTTTGATATACCATGACATGTAATCTTAACTAACTTCTTCTACACTCTGATGACAATTTGTATTGTCACAGCTTCCAAAATATAAAAGAAACATAAACCTCAACACTACTGATGGATCATCCTGTTGACATTCAACGTATTTGTAATTTGGTGATTAAACATGTCATTTCAGGTAGGTACTATTGATTACAGATTGTTGGTGGAATCATTCATTTAGTTCCTGAGGCTATAACCCTATGCACTTTATAAATGTTTCTATTGTATTGTATAGCAAGATAAATTTCCATTGGCAATACTGTGGCATTTGTGAGAACCCCTAAACTTTGTGTCCTTTCATCTTGGCCCCAAGTGACTCAATGGTTGTCTCCTCAAGTTTGTATCTTTTCATAATGCCCCAAGTTACTCACTGGGTGTCCCCTCAGGTTTGTGTCCTTTCTTCCTAGCTCCAAGTGACTCGCTAGGTGTCTACTCAAGTTTGTGTCCTTTCTTCCTGGCCCCAAGTGACTCACTAGGTGTCCTCTTGAGTTTCTGTGTCCGTTTTTTCCTGGCCTCAAGTGACTCACTGGGTGTCCCCTCGAGTTTGTGTCCTTTCATCCTAACCCCAAGTGATTCACTGGTTGTATCCTCAAGTTCGTATCCTTTCATAATGCGTCAAGTGACTCACTGGGTGTCCTCTCAAGCTCGTATCCTTTCATCCTGGCCCCAAGTGACGCACTGGATGTCTCCTCAAGTTTGTGTCCTTTCATCCTGGCCCCAAGTGACTCACTGGGTGTTCCTCACGTTTGTGTCCTTTTTTCCTGACCCCAAGTGACTCACTGGGTGTCCTCTCAAGTTAGTATCCTTTCATCCTGGCCCCAAGTGACTCATTGGGTGTCTCCTCAAGTTTGTGTCCTTTCGTCCTGGCCCCAAGTGACTCACCGGGTGTCTCAAGTTTGTGTCCTTTCATCCTGGCCCCATGTGACTCAGTGGGTGTCCCCCCAAGTTTGTGTCCTTTCTTCCTGCCCCAAGTAACTCACTTGGGTTCATTATGTTGATATTAAATAATACCATAATATTGTTTGTAGTGAACTAATACAATGATTTCATGTGTTTGACAAATAGGCTTTAGAGCAACATTGTCTGCTTGTTTTTAACGCGGTCCAAGGATTAAGCCACGCCTCCTCTGTAGCCAGCAAACACCAGATTTTGCGCGGTCACAAATTTTTACAGTTTCCGACAAAATACAAACAAATGTTTCAGGCTTATTAAGCATATTTTGGTGGGCTGTATACACTGAACATATTTATTCTAGTATCAAGAAAATTATATTAATAAATAAAAAAAATAAACGAGGAACAGAACAACTCGTTTTAAGTGAAGTTTTGCCTACCTCAAACAGCATTGAGCCAAAGCGGGATTTATTTATAAATCAGATTTATGGCCACTTCAGTTACAACTCTACATCCATAACCATGAGTTCTGTGGATCCCTACCTGGCTTGGTGTACAGCGGATGATTGACAAAGTAAGCAACAAATGCAGCAAAGCCCCAGTAGTACACAGAATTCTGAAACAAAGGTCTTTATATGTAAGTCTGTACATGCATGTGTGCAGTGTGTGTTTGTGTATATACACATATATGTAAGGCATTCCGACTAAATCAGTTGGATGTTGCACATACTAATTACACAGTATGAGCTAATTGTCCATATTGCCAATTTCTAGATTTTAAAACAAATGAATAAGAAATACTTCTATTTAACATATGTATATGTATAACATACATATATATATAACATGTATATGTATAACATACATATATTTAACATATGTATATGTATAAGTGTCCCCTAACTAACTGTGATTATAATATTGCTTTGATCTACTATCGTGGGCGGTGTCCCCCTACTTAACTGTGTTTGCAATTCTTGCATTGATATACTATCGTGGGCGGTGACCCCCTAACTAACTATGCTTTACAATTTTGCGTTGATTTACTATCATGAGCGGTGACCCCTTAACTAACTGTTTCCATTTTATGTCGATTTATCTAACTAACTGTGATTCCATTTTGTGGTGATCTATCGTGGGCGGTGACCCCCTAATTACTTGGTTACAGTCTTATATTGATGGGTTATTATGGGCGGTGACCCCCACCCCCTCCCAATAAAATGCTTTTCACGAGTAGTGTGGTGGCAGTTTCCAAGCGTTTAGCTGTTCACTCAGTATTGGCTCTTCCACAATGTGTTGCAGGATGGCTCCATCTAAGAATGTTCGTTGTGGACGACCTCTGCGCCACAGCTCGGTGGCAACAAGGTTGTGGGCGGCGGCAGCTAGCAACGCTGCCGTTGCACAATCGGCAGTGGGCCCACCCCCAGCAGAGTGACACGTTGTGCAGCTCTTTGACGAGCCGACCCTCCAGCAGGTCGTTCGTCCGGTAGCGGGCGCAGCAGCGGGTCGGAGAGGTACGATGGAGGAGCGCTTGTCGAGTATGGAGCGCCGGCTTGAAGCTTCTGACAAGATGTTGCAGGAAGTCCACGCAATGGTGCATGGTTTGCAACAACTGCCTGCGACCAACGCCCTACCTGCACCGCCTCCAATAGCGGTCCCTGTGGCAATGGCATCGTCTGCCAGGGGGGAGCCCATCGCTCCGCCCTTGGCTAACCTTTGTCTATGGCCGCAGGGCGGCCATACATCAAGTCGGGTGGCATCGTCTGTGGCTGGCGCTCCACCAAGCCCCATTCCAAGACCAAGGTCAGCCCCATGGCCAGAGGCCATATCTTCAGGTATCCATACACGTAATGAAGTCCACTCTCCCCAGGGCATCCCAGGATCTAGTAGCCTCGTTTGCAACTTCAGCCCTATCCCGTCATTCCCGCATGTCTGACAAGCTCGAAGCCCAGATTTGGTCCGGGGAATATGTTAGTATTTCCTCATTGTTCCATTACTCCTCACCACAAGCAGTGACGACGATACCCCCAGGTTCTGTGTCGCCCTTTGGGCAAGGAGCCGCACTGTGCCATTTGACCAATGCCATGGCTGCAGGGTTTCAAAATTTACATGTCTGTCTTTCTACTTCAGCCGCAACACATGTCAGAATCACAAAACATGCTCATGTACATCCAGACGGCTCGTTCGTTATATGAGAAGGGTGCAGACTGGCGGTCGTATGACGAGGCATTCCGGTCACTTCGTCAGGCTAACAACTGGGGGTGGGAATCGGTTTGCTGTTACCTGTGGATGAATGCATCCGAGAGTCACCCAGCTGTCACACCCAGTGGGACTCCCTCTCGTAGCATGGGTAAGGCCAGCTGGGGTAAGGCTTAGTGGCCATCCCCCAAAACCTGCTTCGCATTCGATCGGGGGGAGGTCTGTAACGCAGCCACCTGTCACTACACACACATGTGTACACGCTGTGGTTGCCCGCACTCAGTGGCACGGTGCTATAGGCAACAAACCCAACCCAATCCTGCCCAACCGACATCAGCCTCCGGCAACCCTGTGGCCCATTCTTCGACTGCCAGTTCGCGACCAGCCGTTTTCAGGAGATAGTATGCCTAGCAAAGGAGTTGCGTTAGGCAGAATCTTAGGTCCATTTAATGCGGTAATCCCCAAAAAAGACTCCTGATGAATTCCGAACGATCACTTATCCTATCCAGAGGGTTCCTCTGTAAATGATTTCATTCCCAAGGAAATTTCCGCTATCCAATACGCAACTATACAGGATGCTATTAGGCTAATCAAACAGCAACCCAGTAATCAGGTCTTTATGGTTAAAGTGGACATAAAATCGGCTTTTAGGATTATTCCAGTCTCACTACTGGACCGACCACTTCTGAAATTTCCAGTGGAAGGGTAAATTTTTCATGGATGCTGTCCTTCCGATGGGGGTCTCCAGCGCTTGTGCGATCTTTGAGTCTTTCAGTACAAAGGTGGAGTTCAGTTGCTGTTAGAAAGTATATCAGAATTGCTTAACAGGTTAGGTCATCGGGGGGGGGGGGGGGAGGGGGGGTCACAGGTTTGTGGGTGACCTTGTGGCGAAATGGCCCTACCTGCTTGTAATTAAATTGGTGTATTGGTGGTGGAATGTCTGTATTCTTTGCATTACATGTTCATGACGACTTCTTGATGTATATATGTTATCATCATGCTTGTAGGAATGTGGGCTCTGAGAAACTTGCCTGACGGGGATGTACAAGTGTTCAGTTCCTGTCTGGTTTGCTTTGAGGAGCTCACATTCCTGTTAATGTTCTTCCCAAAGTGGCTGCGTGATAAGCAGTCCACTTTGCAATAAAAACGTCATTTATTTCGCCCGTTTCAATACTCTGCTACATCAGACTTGTGTTGGTTATTGCATAAATGAATTTATGCAACTTACCAGGTGCATAACAAGTTTTATGAAATAACCAAGGCAGGTCGTCGCTAAACTTGCCTTGGGTGTCTGAGACTACACCGGAACTATTTGGCCAAATAAATTGTATTACTCCGCGCTAGCCAGCCAATCACGGCTTAGTGGAAACCAGTTCAATCCGGAGCCAGTCGTTTGAACCTTTCACTCCTGCTCCAGTCTCTGCATTGCGAAGTTGTGTCTAAAATTTGTCTCTCGAAATCCGCCCTCCTCCCCACCTTTCTTCCTTATTTTCAATGCTTAGTTTAAATGCAATTGTACATCGTTGATGAAATAGGAAGTTGAAAGATGTCGAAACTGCTTTCGCCACTTTTGGCTTTATATTAGATGAACACGGGGGTTTGTCCCCTAGTATTTGGTGTTCATGGGGTTTTCTGCGCAGACAGGCTTCCTGTTTCTTCATCGCTATTCTTGGCTTATGTTTATATAGGCTAGCGAAATGGCCCCACCTGTTTATAATTAATTTGGTGTATTGGTGGTGGAATGTCTGTATTCTTTGCATTACAGGTTCATGACGACTTCTTGATGTATATATGTTATCGTCATGCTTGTAGGAATGTGGGCTCTGAGAAACTTGCCGGACGGGGCTGTACATGTGTTCAGTTCCTGTCTGGTTTGCTTTGAGGAGCTCACATTCCTGTTAATGTTCTTCCCAAATTGGCTGCGTGGTAAGCAGTCCACTTTGCAATAAAAAAAGTCATTTTTTCGGCCCATTTCAATTCTCTACTGCATCGGACTTGTGTTGGTTATTGCATAAATACATATATTTAACAATTTGAAAATATTTTGTTGAAATGACCAATCAAACTTTTTTGCATGCCCGTAACTAAATTCTCCTTTGCCCTAATGCCATCTTTCACAACGCTTTAAATGTCATCTTTCCAAAAAATGGAACTAATAAAATTATGCTGGGAAAATACAAAACTGGACATTCAGAGTGTCAATAACACAGCTTGTTGCTACCAGGTTACCGACTATTCTTGAAAATTTTCTTGAAAAAGAAATTTTTTTATTTTTCTGTTTTGTTCTATCATGATGGCTTATTGGGGAGTTAAAATAAAAAATTCATAATAGTCTATTTAATTTTATAAGACTTCAGCCATGAGAAATTGAAATGCAAGGTTTCAAAATAAATTGTGTGCATCAAAACAAATTCTAAACTTCTATGACGATCCAGAAAATGTTGAAGGGAAAATATGGTGCTAAACTACCACTGGAAGGCTTGGCTGAATGCACGTTTGTGGCCAATGGATGAGTGAATGACCTGACAAAATGGCCAAAAGAAAAAGTCATGTGGCGTTCCCGTTATGTTTTATATGATGGATTTATGACAGAACAACACGACTCATGTAATAAAAGTTTCATATTTATTATTCATCTATTCATCTTGGCAATAAAATGGGACAGTCTGGCCAGATTTCTCTGGGGCCAGTTGTTACACCCTAAGAACTGGATGGGAAACCTGGATATTTCACGTGAACGGACTGCAGTCCTGGGCCAGCTACTTGATCATGATCCCAAGATGCATCGGTCAGTTGTTCTGTCATAAACCACGCACAATGATAACACTATGCCACATCAAAACCAGCAATGGATGGGTTATTGGGCTGTTTCCGCATGATGATGTGTTCCTCTGCCTCCGTTTTGGTCAAGCCTCACAAAAATCGTAGATGTGAACAGCAAAGTTAAAATAAGTCATCTTCTCTGCTCGTGTTGCAAGACAAAGTGGCCATGTGCGCGCTCCCAGTCATCTATATACTAGGGACAACGCCATCTATTGGTCAACCTCCATATTCCACAGTATTATGAGCCTGTAATGTTGATTGGCCAGGTATGTTGGTCTGTTCTTCTGTTATAAACTATGCACAGTGATACCACTCTGCTTCAGTTTATTTCCTATCCAACATGCAGCGACCATTTTCTGTAACTTTTTTTGTAGATTTTTTTTTCCTGCTAGCATAAAAGCACAAACATTGTTTACTAAGAGTGATGTTCGCACTGACCTTGACAATGTTGCGGACAGGCATTGTTGCATGGGAGAAACGATGAATAAAGATGGTTTCCAGCAGTCGCTTAGCATAGTGGAAGGTCCAGCAGCAACAGGCAATACTGTAACACACACACACACACACACACACACACACTATTTATGGTCAGATCATACAACACCATTCTTGATTTCACAGTAGCTTTATATCATGCATTGGTAGAGTTGTGTTATGTATTATATGAACATCAGTGGCAAAGCAAATGTCTACAAGTTCAGTAATGTCACAAACAGATCACATATTTAGAAAAATTGGAACAAACTTATTGACAAAATATTATGGCGATTTGGAAAGAACATGGAACGGATGACACGTCAACATAAAATAGATGACTGCAAAATTTGAATATGACTTTAATAACACATTCAATACATAATGAGGTCTCCTAAAGGGAAAATGCAACTCATTACTAACCAGAGCAAGAAGCTTTATATTTTGTCTATGGCTTTCTAAATCCAATCCAATTTGTCTATGGCTTTCTAAATCCAATCCGATCTCCTTGTAATATAGAAACAAGGGGACCATTTTTCATGTTTCATTATCTACAGATTGAAAAGGTACAGTGATAAAATACAGCCTTACCTTTCTCCTGTTTTAACATTAAAATTCAGTATCGCTGTATTTTGTCTGGCCTTTCGACTCAAATAGTGAAATATTGAAAGCTGACGCCAACCATCGATAACAAAGTAGTATGCACCTTTAGATAATGTTAGGTAATGTGCTTCTATTCGAATCTATTTGGAACTATTCGGTATATCCAATTTGTATAGTACCTTTGCTTCGCAACCACATGTAGTTACCAGGATCACACAGGTTCGCAATACCTTCAGTTTCATCCCTTTACTCAAAACTTTCTTATTTAATGCTTGCATTGCCAGCTTTTGTCCGATGTTCCATTGTCAGTTGTTGCAAACATTGCTCCCAGATACTGAAAACTCTTTACCTGTCTAATTTGTTCACCGTCTATTCCAATTGTAAACTGTAATAATTATAATTGGATACAAGCACGCCCAAAACGTGTATACTTCAAGAAGTCATATTAAAGATAGACACAGTAAGAATACAGCATTAATACAAAACATGTTATGAAATTCTTACTTGATCACGTCTTGCCGTACATGACTGCTAGCTCCTGCTCCATAGATGATGGAAGGGCGTAAGTAAAAGAGCAAGTAGATAACAAGGGGTCCAGCATACTCCACAAGAAATACCTGCAAACAGTTACTCACATTTTAGTCAAACAACAATTTTCTTGAACATGTATGTCTGTATAAGTATAAATAAGCCAGATATGCCAAAGGTGTATAATAAGGTATGTAGATGCAAATGGGGACGATTAGAATATTTAGTAAAATAAAAAACGTAGAACGATTTGTGGGAGCACTACTGTAAAACTTTAATAAAATGCTAAGTTGACAAAATTAATGCTTTTTAAAGCCTAATTCTAAATATCTCACATGTCATGACACTGAATTGTTAGTGTAGGCCACTGTGTCATAGAAAATGTTTTCGTGCAGAATCTTTGTTAAAAGAAAAACTTTCACTTGATCTAGTATAGTTCTAAAAAAATAGGGTGGCAATTTTTTTTAACAGGATATATTTACCAAATTCAAGATGGCCGCCAGCATACAAATGACTTGATTTTCCATCATATTATTTTTTAATAATTTGTTACATGTCTAGAATAGTGCCTAAAGCCTGTAGCATTGAAAATACCTATTTCTATTAATATCTATTATTCATACATAATGTGGGCATTAGTAGAAAGCAGCCATCTTGAATTTCAAAATGGTAGTCACAATAAAATCACCTATTGTAGACTGTACTGTTATGCTCAATCTATGTTGTTCTTTAACTAATAATACTTTAATTGCTGTAATGATTCTATCATTATTAAGTTAAGTTTGAAAAAAGTACTTCTATCATTGTTTTAATAACTTTCAATATATTGTACAGGTTGGACAACTTTTCGTGGTAGCAACATTGATGTATCTATGAAACAACTAAATACAATTTTAGGGCACAAAAAACCTCCAATCTGTGTATGCAATCAGTGCATTGTATAATTACAATTGCCATGTTAGAGATCGTCTTAACACTATCACTTTTATTACAGTATCACTGCTGTGTAATTGTAATTTAGCTGCAGTAACACAGCTGGCACTGATGAGTAAATAGATTTAGCTGCATCAACACAGCTGGCACTGATGAGTAAATAGATTTAGCTGCAGTAACACAGCTTGCACTGATGAGTAAATAGATTTAGCTGCAGTAACACAGCTGGCACTGATGAGTAAATAGATTTAGCTGCAGTAACACAGCTTTCACTGATGCGTAAAAAGATTTAGCTGCGTCAACACAGCTGGCACTGATGAGCAAATCGGGTCAACCGGTGATGATGATGTTTGAGGTTGAAGTGTCAGCCAACACAATGTCAATGAACACTTAAAGTACAAAGGAGTTCACCATTCAATTAGAACTATTAATAGCCGTTATTACAGCAATGTAATGTATATGGTGCTTGTTTATTTAGAATAAATATTCAGTGTAAAACATGCAGTGTCTGCAATTTCTTTTCAAAATGTACTATTATGCATGCATTTGGGTTTGACATACCAGCTACTTATAGCGTTTTACGGCTGCCATTTTAAAATAAAAAATCGCTGTCGTAGCCTTCCTAATCAATAATATCGTTTAAGCATCTCTCGCTGTAAATAGAATATCGTCATATGGCTTAAAGCCAAGTATACCTGGAAAAATGTCATGTTCAATCTGGTGGCCATCTTGAATTTGCCACCATATTTTTGCATGCTCTGAAAATAAGGGCCGATCAGATGCTTATTTTCAGAACATGCTCTGAAAATAAGGGCCAATCAGAGGCTTATTTTCAGAGCAGCTCTGTTATATCTGCTACGATTTTTTTTAAATTACACATATCTAAAATTACTGTGCCCTACATTTGTCTGTAACACACCAGGAAGTCTAACTGAAGCATGATTTCTAATGAATGCACCAGCTCTGAATTGGCAGGGGAATAGGAAGTATTCCATCCTGCATTTTGATTGCTTAAATCAGCTTCCGGTTTGCTCGGGAAATAACGAATTATGGGCCGTTATTTCCAGAGCTGCTCGGTAAATAGCCAGTGCGTATTTTTAAAACCTTTGTAACTTAAATAATACTTAGAGAATATACAGTATCACTGGCAAAGGAACAGTGAAGATTGAGCATAGCAATACAGTCAATAGATAATTCTCTCTTTTCTGAGCAACCGCCATTTTGAAATTCAAGATGGCGGCCATCTTCTACCGCTCACATTATCTAAACAATAAATATCTAATATATAAATGGGTACTGTTGATGCCAAGGGTTCCAGGCACCATTACTAACATGCCAAGAATCATTTTAAATAACATTATGGTGGAAAATTTTGCAATTTATATGGTGGTGGCCATCTTGAATTTTTGTAAACTAATGCTGCTTAGAAAAATTGCCACCCTAATTTTTTTAAGTCTTTTAACCAAAAGATTCAAAATCAAGTGAAAGGTTGCTTTTAACAAACATTCTGATTTAAATTACATAAGGGCCTACACTATGTGACTGAATTATAATTATTAACTTTTACAGGAAACATATACCATCAGGAACCTTTTTTTAATGGCGGAAGACCTAAATGGTTACTTCAGTTCAGTGTTTACCAAAGAAGATATTAGTTCATTACCAGTTGCTGATGCTAAATTTCAGGGGGCTAAATCTGATTATTTAGGACCGTTAGTTGTAACTCCAGAAATGGTAGCTAAGAAAATAAAGGCAGTGAAGGATAATAAATCACCGGGAGTGGATGGGATTCCTCCAAAATTACTCATGGAAACAGTAGAACAAATCAGTATACCACTTGCAAGAGTATTCAACTTGTCATTAAAAGAGGGAGTTGTTCCGTTTGAATGGAAAGAAGCAAACATCATACCATTATTTAAAAAGGATTCGAGAAATAAGTCAGAAAATTACAGACCAGTGAGTTTAACGTCAGTGATTTGTAAATTATTAGAAAGGTTAATTAAAAACCATATGGTGGACTTCCTCGTTAAGCATAAATTATTAAATTCATCTCAACATGGATTCCTTAAAGCGAGGTCATGCTTAACAAATATGTTATGTTTTTGGAAGAAATCACTAAGTGGATAGACGTGGGATCGCCAGTAGATATTATCTACTTAGATTTTCAGAAAGCTTTTGACAAAGTGCCACATCAAAGATTACTACTTAAATTAAAAGCCCATGGTATCGGGGATAGCATAACTGACTGGATAGAACAATGGCTGACTGGCAGAAGACAACGAGTTGTAGTGGATGGAGAAGTTTCAAATTGGAAATCGGTTTTGAGTGGGGTACCTCAAGGATCAGTATTAGGACCTATATTATTCTTAATATATATCAATGACTTGGACGACAGTATAACAAGTAACATACTGAAATTTGCAGATGACACAAAACTGTTTAGAAAGGTTAATACTGATACTGATAAACAACATTTACAAAACGATCTAGACAGATTAGTGAAATGGTCTGAGAAATGGCAGATGTTGTTAAATTTTGGGAAATGTAAATGCCTACATACAGGACATGGGAACTTGGATGTAAACTATAAAATGGGAGATACTGTTCTGGGTACTACTGTAAAAGAAAAGGATTTAGGAGTTACAATAAGCGCTGATATGAAAGTTTCAGAGCAGTGTGGTATATTCTTGGATTGATTAGAAGAAACATAACATACAAGGGAAAAAAGTTAATTATACCTCTTTATAAAGCAATAGTTATACCTCATTTAGAATACTGTATACAAGCATGGAGACCATATCGTAAGGATATAAATACGCTTGAACGCATACAAAGGAGAGCAACTAAAATGATTCCAGAACTGAGAGACCTTAGTTATGAAGAACGCCTGAAGGAATGTGGTTTAACAACTCTAGAGACAAGGAGGTTAAGAGGAGATCAGATTGAAGTTTTTAAGATATTGAATGGGTATGAAAATATTGATAGAAATATGTTTTTTTCACTCAAGAAGGATAGCAGAACTAGAGGACATGAGGTAAAATTAATAAAGGATCAATGTAGATTGGACATCAGGAAGCACTCGTTCTCAGAGGACAATAAATGAATGGAACAAATTGTCTGCAGATTGTGTAACTGCTAGCAGCATGAATATGTTTAAAAACAAGGTTGACACATATCTCAGGAGGGCGGGTTATAAGTAGATGAACATTGTTGGACTCTCGATAAGCCAATGGCTTCCTTGTCCACTTGCCATCTGGGCCTTTGGCTTGGATGGCAAATCTTGTTAAATCTGATTAAATCTTGTTAAACCTGAGCTCTAGGTGCAACAAAATCACAAAGCATAATCGTTAACAGGGAACATTTTCTTCAGTAAACAATTAGAAAAGTTGATAATGTACCATATTGGCTATCATGTATAGTGGTCGAGTTAGTTACAATCCCTACACAAACATGACAATAAAAAATTATTATTTTACATAATAAAGGGCTTCCGGTATTTTCCACGAGTGGTTGAGTTAGTTACAAATCCCTATATAAACATGACAATATTGGCAACGAGATGGGTCTGAGCATGAAAAAACATGGCTTCATGAATACAAACAAGATGGGGAATTATTCGAAAACTACACTGAACATTTCAAATTCTTTGCAACAACAAATGCTGTGCCAGTTGACACAGGCTTTCACAAAAATAAAAAGCCAACTTAAACCGGAAAGTCTGGGTGACAAAAGTTATGAGGAAGTAGTGGCTGCGGCCCAGGATGTATACAAACAGCAACTAACCATTGTCGGTAAAAGGAATAAATTCATGAACAGAAACAGAAAGCCATCACAATCGGTCCCACAATATGCTTTGGCCATGCGGGAGCTATGTGGTGATTGCGAATATCAATAAGCTGTACAAACAGAAATACTGCGAGATGTTTTTGTGAAATGACTAAACCTACCTTCTGTCCAGACAAAACTAATGCTGAAAGACAACACACTAACTTTTGACAATGCATACAAAGAGGCAGTGGCTGAAGAATGCTGCAGCCAAATGCTCAGTCGAATTCAATGCCTCATCATCGGGAGGAAATGGGATTTCCCATGCTACTGCCAGTGCTAACCAGGCTGAAAGTGTCAACCGGATGCAGAACTTTAGTAAGAGAAAAGTTAACAACAAAGGTGCAGTTGCCAATCAAGGTGGTAATGCTTTCAACAGTATGAAGTTCTGCTACCGCTGAGGTGGCCATCATCATGAACAGAAATGCAAATACCTCAATGAACAATGTCATTGGTGCAAGAAGACAGGTCACATTGTTCGAATGTGCAGAACAAAACAGCAAAGTCAAGTTAAAAACAAAATGGCCCATGTGAGTGAAGGCAACGAGCCAACAGAGAACCACACATTGGGGTTGTTTGGTGTTTATTCAGCGGATGTTAATATGAATGGTGTATCCGAGTGCAAAGGCATCAAGGTGAATATAACCTTGGGCAGAGAAATAGTTCCTATGCAATTGGACACTGGGGCTGCAGTCTCCATTATCCCAGAAATCACCTACAGAAGGGTCATATACAGGTGATCTGATTGCAATTGCTGGGAAGGCTGAAATTCCAGTCACATATGGAGAGCAACACTTCACACTGCCAGTTGTTGTTGCATGAGGCGGGTGGCCAGTACTGTTAGGGAAAGGTTGGATACAACAGATGAAGCTGGACTGGAAGAGTATCTTCAGTGTGATGTCCGGAGCCATGTCTGACATTCACAAACTGATGGGCAAGTATGCACACCTGTTCAGAAATTATCAACTATTCAGGGGCATACAGAAACTCTGAGGCTAAAACCAGAGCAGAATCCACTCTACCAAAAGGTGGGTCCTGTCCTGCTCTTTGGGAACTCATGGAGAATGAGATTGACAGACTTGAATCAGCTGGCGTGACGTACAGTGTCCATAACAGTGAATGGGCGAGCAGACAGTGAATGTGCCTAAGATTAAAAACGGCAAGATCTCAGTGCATGTAAGTAGGGATTACAAGCTCGTGAATGTCACCATTGAAGATGACAAATATCCCACACCCACAGCTCAGGATTTGTTTGCCAACCTGACTCACAAAGAGAAGAAACCGACGACATGGGCCTGAAGCCAACAACTGCCAATATCAACAGAACACACAGGATTGGGCCCCGATCATCCACAACAAACAAGCAACATTCACGACAAATAATAGAGCAGTTCAAGGACTACAAGTCAAAAGACGACTTCCTAAAAGCAAGAAAACTACTTTGTGCCAAACGACCGAACGTCTTCATTTCGGAAGAGACTTTACCCAAAAGGGAGCAAGACTCCAGTGTTTATACCAGACAATGAAGCATCAACACAAAATTCTTGACTGTTGTCCTACGATGGGAGAATCGTCATCAAGAACTTGAATGGCAGAATTAAAACCATCAGTCAGGAGGGTGATTTGAAAGGACATTGACTGTTAGCACTGTGGACAGTTGACATTTGTTGTCTTACGACATGTCAGCCTACCACATTGCTTTTTCACATAGGGACTGCAAACTGCGCCAATAACATTCATGGCCTCATTCATTGACACATTCATGCTCTACACATGGTTGATGTTTTATTTAATTGCATGTTATATTTAATCGATATATATAGATGTATTCTAACTAACTCACTTCAGTCTGATAGCTGTCACAAAATGCTGTGTTATAAACATCCTTGTAAATGTTATATGTATTTATAGAAGCACTATTGTGTACCGTAATAATGTGTATGTATGTACTGCATATCAGTCCTATGAGCCAGTTATCTAACACCGCTTTAACATATGCAGGTGATGAACATGATTATGGAAATTGTAACGCTGCAATGCCGAATATAGATCCAGATTGTAATTTGCTTACAACAGATAACTTTGCAAATACTAAATATTATCTTGAGAATGACATTAATGATGTCATAAAAAGAAATAATCTCAGTGAGGAAGAGTTCTCTCTCATGCATTTAAATATTAGAAACTTACCAAAGAACATTGGCAAATTTAGTGATTTCTTATTGGTGATTGATAACAGGTTCTCATTCATTGGTTTAAGTGAAACCTGGTTAAATAATGACAATATTGACCCATATGAATTGCCAGGGTACAAAAGTATACATTTGACTAGACCTTCCAAGAAGGGAGGTGGGGTATCCTTGTATGTTCATAGATCCCATGATTATATTGAATTATCAGAAATGAGTATCATAACTGAATATTTGGAATGTGTTTTTATTGAAGTCAAGACTCAGTTAAAGACATGTAACAAGAAAGCAATAGTTGGTGCTGTCTATCGACCACCTAATACAAGCATTACTGCTTTTATAGAACATGTTATCAATAGTATACAAACTCTTCAAGTTGAAAATAAACAGTATTACATAATGGGTGATTTTACCATTAATTTACTTAATTATGGTAGTCATACGGAAACCCAAGATCACATAGATGCAATGTTTCAACATGCATTTATACCCCTAATCAGTAAACCTACTAGAATAACACCAACTGCTGCCACAGATAATAATATATATATATAATATATATATATATATATATATAATATATATATTAAATATATATTAAATATATATATAATATATATATATATATATATATATATATCAATGATATACTTGGTGCAAATTATCAAGTGCATGGAATATAATAAGATATAGAAATAAATTATCTTATTACTATAGCAGAAAGAGACCACTACCGACATGTGCTTCACAAGCACAAGAGTAATTTGCAAAAAACCTGGAGAATTTTAAAAAGTATTATAGGAATGAAGAAATCTTATCTAATGACTAATTACTAACTGATGGTAAATTAAAAAAAAGCATATAGCTGATAAATTTAACAAATATTTTAAAAGGATAGGTCCAGAGCTGGCTACCACCTGTATCAGGTAGTCCTGATGATTACCTTCAAGGAATCTATAGAAATTCAATGTTTTTGTCGCCAGCTACACCAGATGAGATAAAGAGAATCATTCAGAATTTTAAAAACTCTAGCCCTGGATGGGATGGCATAAAACCTATTATTATCAAACAGGCCTTCTCCAATATACTTGAACCATTATGCTACATTATTAACTTATCATTTGATCAAGGATACGTTCCTGATCAACTAAAAATAGTTGATATAGTTTTTTAAAAATGATGATACATCATTAATTAACAACTATAGACCTATTTCTGTCTTGCCTGTATTTTCAAAGGTTTTTGATAGATTAATATGCAATAGATTAATAAATTATATAATGAAACATAACATCCTGTCTAATTCTCAATTAGATTTAGGAAAGAATGTTCCACTGATATGGCTATATCAGTGCTAATTGATAAAATTAGATAGGCAATTGATAAAAAAAGAACATGTAATTGGGTTATTTTGGGATTTTGCCAAAGCCTTTGACACTGTTAATCATATCTTATTAAGAAAATTATCACATTATGGAATCAGAGGAAACATACTCCAATGGATTCATAACTATTCAAGTAGCAGAGAACAACTAGTAAAATTTTATGGAACAAAATCTGCCCGTAAAAATATAATATGTGGTGTCCCACAGGGTTCAATTCTGGGACCTATACTCTTCCTTATATATAAATATAATATTATACATAAATGATTAATTAATAAAATATTATACATAAATGATTTCGCTACTTTATCTGACATGACATGAAATGGAAAATTAACTGAACTGAAAAAAAAACTATTTCTATGGCTTAAAATTAATAAACTTTCAATATACAGAAAACACACACAATGACCTTTAGTAATACATACAGTATAAGAGAGAGGAATAACAATATTGACACTGTAAACAAGATAAAGTTTTTGGGTCTACTTATAAATAACAAATTGAACTGGAGCGACCACAT
Organism: Lamellibrachia columna; assembly: GCA_963662155.1. NCBI lineage: Eukaryota > Metazoa > Annelida > Polychaeta > Sabellida > Siboglinidae > Lamellibrachia > Lamellibrachia columna. The sequence continues at coordinate 32,405,732 of OY759265.1, forward strand.
TCAATATGTATGAAATAAAATTTCCAAGAATATTGGTATTATAAAAAAAGGTGACCAACAAATTAGATAAAACATTATTGATGGGGTTGAAAGTGTACCAAGATAATAAGTAGAAGATAACTTAATGCCTTGTTTTTATTATGTAGGATGATGAAATAGACCATTCACATTTTTTGTCGAGTCTGTCACACCTATAAATCTATGTCCTGCAAAAGTTTCCACAATGATAATTCTTTTTTTATTGTAGAGGTGTATTATGATGAAAGTGATCAGACAAAAATATAAATGTTCGGTTTTTCATCGAAACTATGGAATGATAGTGCTGACAGTGCAAAATTGTCCCTTTTTGAAAAGTCCTACCCAACATAATTTTTGTTGACAGAGAAATAAACTAACTGTCTGGTTATGTCCTACACCTCACACCTCACTCAGTATACCTCACACCTTACACCTCACTCAGCATACCTCTCAATCTCATGGGGCACTGATTTTCATAGATTCCATACTATAGGACAAAACCTGTGTGACAGATGCGACATTAATTGTGACAGACGTGACATAAACGACAAGGTAAATAAAATGAATCTTATTTTCAAACTGTTTCTATACTTGGTTGGGTTGTTGGTTTACATGATTAAAATCAGTTTCTTTTTCACAATATATTATGAAGAAAATTACTTTAACATAGTAATACCTGGAAATCTAACTACAGGTAAATTGGTATTACCAGACATGTGATTTACATAAAGCATAAAGCTTAATCTATCACAATGTTAGGATGTTTGTGGTGATTTTCCAGGATCTAATTTTATACTTTCAAATGCTAACTTGATCATCTTAAGAGCTGGAATTACTAGGTGATCCACTCCGGTGAGGTCTAGCGGGCCAAAAAAAATAGCAAATGGACAGGCATCATCAGTGTCATCCTTTCTTGACCACCGGAACACAGTCTCCTCATTTGTAATGAGCTGGAAAAAAATAACAAATACATTTTTTAAATGTGACTATGATCAATTTTTCTTCATTTGATAGGAAATTTGCTGTATCAACTTTCATTTCAACTTTTCCTGAAAGGTCTACTAATTTTTGTATCATTAACAGTTATTTCCAGGCTCACTAAATATATATATATAAAATGATATATATATATATATATATATATATAACGCTCTACGTGGCGTTCATTGACTTAACCAAGGCCTTCGATCTTGTCAGCAGGAAGGGACTCTTCCGCCTACTTGAGAAGATCGGCTGCCCTCCCAAGCTACGCAGCATGGTGGTCTCCTTCCATGAGAACATGAAGGGTACAGTTGTGTACGATGGTTCGACATTGGAGCCCTTCCCTGTCTGCAGCGGTGTCAAGCAAGGCTGTCCTTGCTCCAACATTGTTTGGGATCTTCTTCTCCCTCCTTCTGTCATATGCCTTCGACTCTTCCTCAGACGGTATCTACCTGCACACCAGATCTGATGGGAAGCTGTTCAACCTGGCACGTCTGCGTGCCAAAACAAAGGTGACAGAGATATACGTCAGAGAGATGCTGTTTGCAGATGATGCAGCGCTCACTGCCCACTCAGGAGGCCCTTCAGAGGCTGGTCAATTGCTTTGCACATGCCTGCAGTGAGTTTGGACTCACAATCAGCCTGAAGAAGACGAACGTCATTGCACGGGATGCCAGCAAAGTCCCCTCCGTCAAGATCAATGACTACACCCTGGAGGTAGTAGAAGCCTTCACCTACCTCGGGTCAAACATCTCTAACAACCTTTCGCTGGACACGGAGATAAACAGGCGCATCGGAAAAGCCGCATGCACTATGGCCAAGCTGACCAAAAGAGTATGGGAAAATAAGATGCTCACTGAGAACACAAGATGAGAATCTACCAGGCCTGTGTGTTGGGCACCCTCCTCTATGGCAGCGAATCGTGGACAACATACATGTGCCAAGAGCGCCGCCTCAACACCTTCCACATGCGGTGCCTCAAGCGTATCCTCGGCATCACATGGCAGGATCGTATCCCCTACAGCGACATACTGGACCGTGCCAGGATCCGCAGCATGCATTCACTGCTGAGCCAGAGACGCCTGCGCTGGTTGGGCCAAGTGTGTCGCAAAAAGACATCCTCTACGGACAACTCACCAGTGGCGCGAGGCCAGTGGGACGCCCAACCCTCAGATTCAGGGATGCCTGCAATCGTGACATGAAGGCCTGTGACATCAGCCCCAAAGACTGGGAAGCAGTGGCCGAAGACCGCACTGCTTGGCGTCAGGCAACACGCAGTGGCATTGAAAGGGCAGATGAAAGGAGACACCAGCATGCGGTGGAGAAGAGGATGCAGCGAAAACAAAACGCAGCACTACCACCAATGTCATCCTGTTTCGTCTGCTTTGGCTGCGGCAAGGACTGCCACTCAAGAATCGGCCTTCACAGCCACAGTGGACACTGCCAAAATTAGAAAATTTGACAACGGGGCGCATCAGCATCGTCTCTTCGAGACTACGCTCTGCCTATATATAATATATATATATATATATATATACATATATCATTTGATAGGTAATTTGCTGTATCATCTTTCATATTGATGAAAGGGGTCTACTAATTTTGTTATCATTAACAGCAGTTATTTCCAGGGTAACTAAATATGCTTTCAAAGTCACCTGATGCATTACTGAAAACAGCTTTTTCACTTCTGCATTTTGAGTAAAAATAAAGTAATTACATAACAATGTCCAACATGGACAGTGTAACACATTGCTTGTGTCGGGTATTCAAATATAATTGCTACTTTGCATCATAATGATAATTTTACAACAATGATATTCACTTCCTAATATCATCGGCTCAACCATAAAACTTATCACTAGCCATTTCGCTTAAGTTTTAGGCAAGCCAAAAAATTTAACAACATATCAGGTCTTCTCTTAAAAAACAAAAACGTTGTATTGTTCGACAACAAAGTTACATTATCTAAATGGAACTGATGGCACTTCTCCTTTGAGCCAAATAAATAATAGGGGATAGTATCATGACACATCAAAAGCAGTCCAAAAGGTGTTCATTTAGAACTTCTAATACAAAAAAACAGATACGCATATGTTATACACATGGTGTGGGCAGCAAAATCAGATGTACTCATTTAGCTGGTTGAGGGAGCTAATATTCTGTTCATGCTAAATGTCGGGCAAAATACCAGATTTCTTTCATTTGTATGAATTTATGAATACCATAATTTACACCCTTAGTTGAGATGATTTTAGTACAGATACCTTAAAGGCATGAGTCAACATGTGCAAAAAAAATGGTGAACAGCTAAGCTTAAAATATCTAAATATTTGGGGTTTGTCTTTTGTTTTACATGGGTAATTAGTATAGTCTGTGGTGCCATCTGCATGATAAAATAACATTAACAAAACAGTTGTACGCTACAGCCAACTAACTATGAGTAGATTGTTTGTGAGTAGATTGTGTTTTTAATGTAATTTTAACCAAGAAAAAGATGGATTATAACAGCTTAGTTTACTCACAGGTGACATCATTGTGGTCATAAAGTGTCTCATCTGCAACAACCCAATCTTACCATTTGAAAGTGTCCTGGCCTAATACCTATTATTCTAAATTAGAATATTTTTCATACCAAGACATCTGGACATATGCCATTTATCATATAACTACAAATAAAATTTATTTAATTAATAGAGCAAATTGATCATTCTGGTACTTATGTCGTCAGAGTGAGACGCAACATTTTGAGGGACGGAATTGATAAACCCTTTGCTACTTCATAACACCAACTCATTGATAAATGTTTTTGTATCTGTGAATTGCAAATGGTTCAAGCTGTGTACAACATATTTTTTTCATATTTTTCTCCGTCTTAATTTTCTGGGAAAATAGGGTGTGACAAACGCAACATAAGGGGACAGAATTTTTTCACAGTTCTCCACTAAAAAAATCTGTATGACTTATGTTTGCTCAATTTATTTTTGGGAAATCAATTAAGGATGGATTAAAGATGGGTTGTAAGGCAAAAAAAAGTTTAATGTTAATTTAGCCACTTACCTTTTTTAGATAGATCATGATACAGCTACTGCCCAAAACTGCCATCTCTTGAAAAACAACGCCAGGTTCCCACCTCAATAACTCGGCAATGGGTGGGAGTAGACAGTTGATTTTTTCACCTAAATATACACTGGGGTATATATTCAACAAAATAAAACGAGGCATCCAGCTGTGTAATTTTTTATACACATGAAATGCCATCGTCGAAAGTTTACATCGAGGCCCTTAAATAGCTGTACAAGAGGCAAATCTTGATGAAACTTGCCAAAGTTGTCTTTGCTGAAAGATAATTTCTTTATCCCTAACAATAATTGAAAGTGGGATATTAATCTAAACAACCGAACAGCAAAGCTCATAAGTATAGAAAATAAGTGTTCCATTTTTAGTGACTTCGCCCCTTTCTAAAATTTATATACTCCAAAAAAGCGTTTTGCGTATAATTAGTCATGTAGGATTTACTGATCATACGCAGCCCTTATTTATCTATTATCAAATAATTAATATTTATGAGCTAAATAAATACTTATGTTGTATCCTAATGTTCAAGCATAATAGGGGTATGCTGCCAGATATTTTTAAAGATTTAACAAGATTTTAACAAGATTTGCCATCCAAGCCAAAGGCCCAGATGGCAAGTGGACAAGGAAGCCATTGGCTTATCGAGAGTCCAACAATGTTCATCTACTTATAACCCGCCCTCCTGAGATATGTGTCAACCTTGTTTTTAAACATATTCACGCTGCTAGACAATTTGTTCCATTCATTTATTGTCCTCTGTGAGAACGAGTGCTTCCTGATGTCCAATCTACATTGATCCTTTACTAATTTTACCTCATGTCCTCTAGTTCTGCTTTCCTTCTTGAATGAGAAAAACATATTTCTATCAATGTTTTCATACCCATTCAATATCTTAAAAACTTCAATCTGATCTCCTCTTAACCTCCTTGTCTCTAGAGTTGTTAAACCACATTCCTTCAGGCGTTCTTCATAACTAAGGTCTCTCAGTTCTGGAATCATTTTAGTTGCTCTCCTTTGTATGCGTTCAAGCGTATCTATATCCTTCTTACGATATGTTCTCCATGCTTGTATACAGAATTCTAAATGAGGTCTAACTATTGCTTTATAAAGAGGTATAATTAACTTTTTTCCCTTGTATTTAAAATTAAAAGTGACCTGTCAGGGTCCCTGTCCTTGTCCTTGATATTATTTATGGGTCAGCTTGAATAAGCCATTGCTGGGGAAAGATGCTACCAAATGGCAGAGTATCAATTCTTTACTGTTTAGTTCTGCAGAGTAATCATTATTACGAATTTATTAAACATCTCAATTTGAATTTTATTCGTGAAAGTAAAATGCTGTTTAATGCTGACGTAAGCCGGTAAGGCCGTTGCTGACAATTCCAATAGGCGAAAATCGGTTCTCGTTCTCGATCCACGATGCGCGTTCGCTCACGAATATAAAAATTGTGTCAGTGTATGGGGATTATCAATACATTGTCGAAATTGCTAATTTTTATAATTATTATACGTATTGGAAACTTACTGATTAATAGTTTATATGGTCAACGGAGACATTTGTATCGTGGTTTGAGATGGCATTCAAGCGTTGTGTGCTCGAAGTGACATTTCATGTCAGCAGCCTTGACCTGACCTATGCCAATATTTGGCAGACTTCGTTCACTGACGTAGATATAAAACAGTGGTTGCGTCGATTTCCCGAAGAGAGGTATGCATGCAAATATGATCGCGAACTGGCATGCGATTGAATATTAATATCTTTTGGCCTGGCAACTATGAACAGTTTTTTTAAATGTTGTTGACGGTGGAGTGCCACCGGCAGCATCGGTTTCGCAAAAAATGTAACAAAAATATATTGCGTAAATAAAAGTAACGGAGTAAAAAGTCGCGTTACTTTAGATAAAACTACTTCGTTACAAGTAAAAGTATTTAGTCAAAATTCTACTTCGTTACATGCCAATTACTTGAAATAATTAATTGTAACGAAGTACTTTTACTTCGTTACATGCCAACCCTGTGCATATCCAAAGTGTGTTTAATTTAACTGGTAGAGGCTTTCGTCAACTTATCACTTATCACAAATTGGACGCGTTTAAAACTCGCCCTAGAAACAAAGTTGTTTACTTCGTTGTCAAGGGAAGAACAACAAAACGTCATGTGCCACATCACGCATATTAGCGAGAGTATGAACAAGAAAACAAAATGGCATCATAAAAAAAAATTCTGATCTTGGAAGCGAAGAGAGACAGAACAAACAAAGCTGACCTTACCAGAAACCAGCTGAAAAGGTGGGTGATAAACCTGTCTAAATACAAACTGTCCAGGGACCAGAATAAGATATTAGCGAAGGGGCTAAATTACGCAGTAACGCCAGAGAAAGTACCGACCGAGGAGTTTGTCGTAGCGGCCGAACAAGCGACATGGAGCCTATCACAAGAACAAAAAGACAAAACATGCAGACATCACAGGAGTTCTGAAGTCAGCAAAAGCTCCAAAACAGAACCTAACCAGACTGGAAAGAACAGCTTTAAGAGTTACAGAAAGAGAAGTCCATCACCATACTCCCTGCAGACAAGGGAAAGGCCACAGTCATCATGGAAACGAAAGAATATCAGGAAAAAATTAAAGAAATGCTAAATGATGAAGCAACATATGAGAAGTTAAAGAAGGATCCAACCAAGAAATATAAGGCAGAACTCATCAGAATGGTAAATTCCTTGGAAAAGGAGGGGAAGATCACCAAAGATCAGTACTGGTACTAGTATCCTATGCTAAAAAAAGTACCACGGATGTATGCAATTCAGACCAACTGTCGACTACACACAGACAATAGCATACAGAGTATCCAGGGAATTGGCCAACCACTTGTTGGAAAAACACAACACCACAAAAACTCACAAGAACTGGTGAAAGAAATGACAAAGCTGAGAGTGGAAGAAGGAGAATCATTTGTGTCATATGTTGTGTTGCCGTTCACGAAGACCCCGATCAAAGAAGCGTGCAAAATCATCAAAAAGACTAGAGAATGACAAGACAATAAAGAAGAGAACAAACCTAGACGTAGATGACATCATGGAGTTGTTGAAATTTGTCATGGAGATGACATACTTCAGATTTGGAGGAGAAATTTACTAGCAGAAGTTTAGAGTAGCCATGGGCAGTCCGGTATCCCCCATTGTTGTCAACCTGTACATGGAGGACCTAGAGCAGAAAATAATAGCCACAGCACTGGTAGATTGCCAACCGAGAAACTGGAAACAATATATAGATGATGTAATTTGCCTGGTTTACACAGGAAAGGCAAAACAATTACAACAACACATGAACACTGTAGACCCCACAGGTAGCATCATTTCCAAGCAGGAAGACGAGGAGAACAGCATGCCCTTCTTGGATGCGAAGTTCACCATAAAGGAAGATGGCAGTGTGAAGTCTACAGTGACCAATACGTTAACTTTGCATCCCACCACCCCAAACATCAGAAGTTAGGAGTTATCAGAACCCTTACGAACAGGTGTGAGACGATAACTTCAGAGGAGGAGGACAAGAAGGAAGAGGTGGAACACTTGAGAGGAGCTCTAAGAGTATGTGGCTATCCTTGAGCCTTGAAAAAGGTGACAGATAGCAGTAAGAAGAAAAAGAAAAAAAAACAAATGACAGGACCCAGGTAGTCATCCCATACGCAGAGGGGTCTCAGAGAGAGTACATCCCAAGTAGAGCTAGAAAAACAGGGCGAACTGGTGTACCAAATACCATGCAAGAACATTGGGGAGACAGGAAGACTACTTAAAACACGAATGGAGGAACACAGAAAGGACGTAGACGTAGACGAAAAATGTGAAATACACAAGGAGCGGAAAAAAAAGATTGATGTCTACCATCAACAAATCCGCCCTTACAGACCATACAATAACTGAAAACCACATCATAGACTGGGAGGGAGTGAAAATTGTAAACAAGGAACCCAACCAAAGAATCCAGCATATCAAGGAAGCCATCTGGATCAGGAAAACCAGAACACCCATCTACAGAGACGAGGGCAATTATGAACTCCCTGACGTGTACGATGACGTCATTCAGCGTCATCGGTACTGATGAAGTCAACGTGATAAGTTGACGAAAGCCTCTACCAGGTAAATTAAACACATTTTGGATATGTAAAAAGAAAGTTCTCTGATTTGAATTCAGATTACCTTATTTTGTTGTATACTACTTGAACTGTAGTTGTGGTTAACTTGGTTAAGTGTGATATAGCGCTATAGTGTTACAACGGGTTCGCGATGCACCGGTTGCAGCTGTATGTTTTGTTGTTTTACATAATAAAGGGCTTCTGGTATTTTCTACGAGTGTAACTAACTCAACGTTAGTTACAAATCCCTAGACAAACATGACATTGGCCAAATGTATTTAGATATATAAAAATAATAAATTATCAGTTTTCAAAAAACATGGTACACCTGTGTAAATATATTTTTTTTGTGTTCCTATATAATCAGACCCAAATTTGTATCTCTGACCAGCAGCAATGTTTCTCCCACCTTTTTCTCGAGCATTTTCTGAAGTCCAATTGTATTTGTCATCTTAATGATGTATTTTCCAAACAAAATAAATTATGGTTAAAAACTAAATACTGTGAGATAACAGATGGCCACAACCTGGTAATTAGCCAAAAATGTTTCAGTGACAAACTAAATTGATACTGTATATCGGCACAATCTATTGCAACATAACTAATGTTCTATTTATGATGTTGATAACCCGGATATATGCCGTTTCAAGCCTATCACAACCCACTCAGCAGGTGTCACCACCTAAATCAGTTGAGCTCATTCACCGATGTCCTTGAGCTAGGTTTCAAGAAAGCATTTTATTAGTTGTGTCGATTGCAGTGTTGCTTTGTATAATATTTGGATGTGTCATACAATAAAACAATATTGTTTAAAAACTTCTCACATATTTTCACACAACTGTTAATTTAATTATTTTTAAGTGTCCGAATACATGTGGCCAATACAGTTGTTGATGGTCAATCAACCCCTACTATGATTGAAGACAAAGTCGACGTAATGGCCTTGATCAGCCTCGAAAGATTACAGGCTTTAACCCAACAGCGTTCCTTCAACTTCTCTGTGATTACCTTATCTTTCTGCAAATATATTTCTTATTTCTCTGTCATCATCGTGAATAGCAGCACAGAAAAGATTGTGTGCTTGACAAAAGGAAGCACTCGAATTGTGACGCAATATATACTAATTTCCATGCAGATTTAAAACAGTTTTGCTGGTATAAAGAAAAAATGCGAAGCATGTTGGGAGAATAGAGACCTATGATGTTGGAATGTGATGGTTCCAGACATAATACACATAACTATTATAATATAACAATAATAATATATAAAATACTTCTATTATGCTTGTGCAAATGTTGGGTTAATGCAAAGCATTATGTACATGTGGAAATGGGATAGGCAAGTCACTATTACAAATTGGTTTCTTCCTGTGTAAATCAAAAAGGTTGTGTTTGTGCAAGAGGGACTTACTGTTGTCCAGCTAACTTGAGGTCCTAGGTCCTTAAAGTAGAGTTTGTCTCCGTTTGAGATCCCCACTTGTTCCAGAGTGTCTTCATCCTTCAGTATTTTCCCTCCTGATGTTCACCAATCATACTTAGCATTATTTACCAATATAAGACAGACTATCTACACAGATCACATTGTCAGCCAAGATGCCTTTAAAGGTCCACTACGAATTCTACAGATGCTAAACAGCTTTAACACAACTACATCAATTCAGTTTCAATTACGTTAATTTACACAAGCTCACAAGGCAGTAAACTATTTTATGTATATGTCACTATGTTTACTCATGAATCAGACAAATGAATATTTATCAACCACATGCCAAATTAAAATTCTACAACCAATAGGGTGGCTATATGTCATGTGGTATTCACTTCCTTACCTGCATGCCTGTCAAGTTACCAAATTCAACCTAAGCGTAAATGCCCTAATTAGCATACACCCCCTTTTTTAATCCGCAGGATCCATAATTATTGTAATTTCACTAGTGTGCAACAACTGAAAAGTGTCGCCATCTGGTGTTAAACAGTTGGCTCCACTTTTCAGTTATTCATCAAACTAGTGTTAAACAGTTACCTTCTTGTCTATAGAAACACTTGGTGTACACTTATAAGAACAGATTCCTTGACATTTTATTGTCAAGGTCAAATATGGGATATGCATTTTATAAAGCACAAGTCTAGTCAATAATAAGTGTAATTTGGATTGATATGTCTTATTAGGTATTCCAAAGTGGCTGTCGCGGCTGGCGAAAACTGCTGCAGAAGGCCGGTTTTGGGTGATGTTCAAAAATCAATATAAAATCACTGATACCATTTTTAGCTACAAATGTTACCTCAATAAATGTTGGTATCTTTCCTGTGTTGTTCAGTGATAATCAATTATTTTAAAAAGGCTTACTTATTTGTTGATGAATTTTTGAAAGTGACAGGGGTCGGTGGCCGCGAAAAGCGATGTTCCGAATTCGCGTCGCCGACATTTGCACGCCACCCTATTTCGTCGCTTCGCGGAGGAAAGCATAACCTCGGGTGATGCTGAATTTATGCTGAGGTCAAAGGGGAGATGTTCAGCCAAAACGAATCCCGCGAAGATTACATTTTTCGATGATGAAATTTTCTTTTTGTTGTTTGACATGAACCAGAAAATTATTTCTCAACATGCAATATATCATTAAATAGGCCAGCATCTGTTCTTTTTAAAAAACTTTGTTTAATTTGTAATAAAACAATGGCTTCCCTCCGCTGGCCGGTCAACGTTCCCCCCACTAATAAATGCCAGCGAGTTTCGAAAACATGGTTGCGAAGGTGTGTCCGTGTCCGTGTCCGCGCTGTGAGACATTGGAGTCATCTGCTTCGCAGAACGTCGCTCAGAAACATGTTAACTTCACCCAGAAAGGTAAGTTATTGTATATTTTCATTTTGTGAAGTAATATTTGATTAGTTTAACGATAATACGCGAGAACATTTAGCATCAAATAGTTGAGTCGAAGCCGATGCCATGCGTCCGACTTTCACGGGATCGGTCCCCATACGATGCGAACGTTTTATTTCTTTTTAGGCGACCTGTCTGCCCAACAATACCAACAGTTTGTGTCCCAAATATATACGAAGCATTTGAATTATTAACATATCTTATTTAGTGTTAGTTTCTGCTGAGAGACAAAATCGTTGATCACATGACCAGGTTGTTTCTCGTTGCGTTGCAATACCGAGTTGCCACGATATTGCACGATGGCCTATGCACGAAGTTAGGATGCAATTATACATGTTTTAGCTATCATATTTTCATGGTTACCCGTATAAACTTTGTTTTGTTTATTGGTATATTATTAAATGAACACCGACATTTTTTTCTCGGGCAGAATACCCATCCATTTTTAGATTAACTGGAATAATGCAACTTTATATTAACTTAAGCTTTAATCTGTTTATGCACGTAGTATTTGTTTGACTGTACAGGCAATTTGTTATTTTATCATACTGTAGTAATGTATATTGATATATTGGCTGATTCAGTGAATTGTAAAATAATAAACAAGTCAACTGTCACTTTACAAAAAAACTGGAATGATTGCCAGTTTGGTTGGTAATTAATTTTGATTTCCACTTTTTTTTAGTTGGAGCTTCATGTTGGTTTGGTGATGTGAAAATCTTCCGTCCTGGCTGACTGGTGCAACTTGAGTGACGACCACTTTCAACAGTTGATGTTTGTCAAATGCAACCAGGTCTTGTAATAGTTCTAAATTGTAATAGTACACAGTAGACAAAACAAGGAATTTGGATGACAGAGAAGACAAAAGAAGTAAAACAGCAGATATGTTAATTATGAAAAGCATACTTCGAAAGGAAATGTATTTGTATTAGAACTTAAATGTATTTAACAATTAAAAAACACTGTATTTGCATTTGACCAAGTGTATTTGTTATATTAATAAACATATTTAATAAATGGTATATATGTGTCCAATGCTTTTTATGTTTGTTTATTATTGTTTGCTTATGTATAATGTTAAGGGCTCACAAACAATGTGTTTTTAAGTAGAGAATGACCAGTACGGTCATGTGTAGTCCATGCCAGCTGTGAAGTCAATTTCAACAGATTCTGAGAAAATCACGAGTGTGTAAATCCTCTCTTGACTGACGGTCACGAAGAGTCTGAAATGATAGATATGATGTTATATCTGAATAGCTCTTCGTAATTTATCTCCCTAGTGTTTTTGTGCGCAAGTAGCTACACAAAATAGCAGTTTTGGCATCATGAACACTGTTCGGCACATTATTTTATTTGAGGGAAACGTTTGTGTAATTGCGATATGTTGCCCTTTACTGCCTGTAAAAGTCAAGGTTAACCTTAAAGAACCCAAGCTCTGTATGTTATAAATGTATTGATGAAAGTTATACCGTTCCACAGATACAAAAAATATCCCTGTACCTCAATTATGTCAAAAGTTATGAACTGTCAGAGTTATAAATTTTGACATGTTTTGACCCATCAGCACAAATTAAGGAAATTTACATTTTCAAAATAAAATTGTGAATTGTATGTTGATCTTACATGCTTGAAAAAAATTGGGTGTGGTCTATATGTATACTGAATATAAAAACAAAAGTTTTGAGAGTTCAGGTTGTGTTGTTTGATATTTGTGGTGTCTCAAAGTAGGCCTTTCGGCCAAATTCGGATTTTTACGAAAAATGTACGTAGTTAAAAAATCCGGGAAAAAATCATATCTCTGCTAAATATTGGAGTACAGATATAACATTTATATCACTGTGTTCAGAATCAAAAGTTCTATCAAATGGCATAATTTAAAAATAACTTGGTTGAGTTTGAAAAATCACTTTGGAATACCTAGTCTTATAGATCTCCGACACACAATTAATTAGTCACCTAGATCACAACGTTTTTCTTTAATATTTATATTTTAATCTCACAAGGACATCATTGATGTTAGATCGCATGTAAAAGAAATAATCTACATCTAAAAAAAATGATAGGTGCAATTTGTTAAATTTTTTATATAATGTAACAAGTGACAATTTTTTTTATGTTAAAGCAAAAGTTACTGGGACAATGCTAAACTTTTCAATAGTACCCATACTACATTTTACCAGTGTCAACTACAGACCTGAATGACAAGCATCACGTGACACTTACTTGGCTCTGTTCGGAAGGCCTGTCTTTCTGCATACAACTTTGGTTCTGCAAGAAATAGATAATTGAATTTATCAGCAATCAGAAGATGGCAAAATCTTAACTTTACGATGTATTAGTGTTGGGAATTGGTAACATTTTCATGATAGATCATTGGTCTATCTATCCGATCGATGATTGATCAATGATCAATCATCGAAGTTAATCAATATATATGATTGATAAATATCACTTTTTCTATTTGTATTTCTGTAACAATATATATCAATGAAAGAGAAACAAAACAAATTTTGCTTTATCTGCATTTCACAAATTCGATGTATGTACGCAGACATACATGGTTCGCTTGCTCGCTGGATCTAGTTGATTGGCAGTGGTGCTGCATCAAGCAGACTCATGTCCAATTCTTTCTTATTCATTATTACATTTGTTCCCTGTAACCTTGCAAACTGGCAATTGGATTCAAGAAAGTGATCTCAGTCCTTCTTTTCCACGCCCAACTTCGTTGAAGCTATTATCAATAGAATTATAATGATACAAAGGTTTTCATTGGTCAATGACTGAGAGAAGGGGACAGAATAGCCAATCAGAAGTCTTCTCTCTTTCTATCATGTTCGTACTCATTGTCTTGTCCTAATGTTGGACAGACAAGTCATAGTCACAGGGAATGAAATTCAGAATGAATACAACTGAAATAATATATATAATAGATAATCAATCACACATGATTGTGATCAATTTATTGATCAGAAAGATGGAAACATGAACCAATCAATGGTAGACGAAATTGTTTATGCGGAACCACACTACTATGCATACGTTTAGAAGAAATAGCTATTTCATAGTTTATTCCAAATCAGAATAATCAACTGTAATTGATAGCACATAGGGTAATTATGTAAGTGGGCAGTTCTAGTTATTAACAACTGAATCAACTATGTAACTGACATTTTTTTCAAAAAAATATATAAAATTGTATGGTCAACAGATGTAGGGTAGCTTCAACAAGATTAAATCAGTGGAAGTGTCTGTGGAACCATAGAGACTGCCGACTGGACACACAAATCTACAAATAGTTGTGAACTCACTGATTGCCAGATACTGCTTCTTCACATCCAGAATAGTGGAGTTCTTGGAAAGCTGAAACATAATTGAAGTTGTTCACCTACCTGACAGCATGTTTCAATTTATTATTCTATACTTTTTTTTCAACATCCTAATCACCAACATGTATTCTCCATGGGGAAATAAACCTTGTCCACTGAGAAAGAATACGAGATAAGGCCTGAATGGTCTGACTTTGTTTTACTGTCTGTTATAGTAACTTAGTATTTGTTTTTGATGCAAATGCTTGATTATATTGTTCTTGTTCAGAATGTTTCAATAATAGAGTAGACAGTGTATATGCTATAATGTTGACAGCTTCGTGGCGTGGTTGTTACCAGATTCAGGGTGACATATTAATCGCAGACAAATATGATTTTCATGATTTTTAATAGTAAATTTATGGGGTAAAGATTAACAGTATCAAGTCAATAATTCGAACAAAATCAATTCTAATACCAATTCCAACTTACTTTCGAAAATCAATTCCAATTCCGACTTCGGAATTGGAATTGAAGGTCAATTCCTATTTCGGAATTGGAATTGAGGGTTAATTAAAAAAAAAATTTAGAATTGAGGGTCAATATCTATTATAAGTACAAAAACAACACACTACACTATATCAGGGCATTAATAAACAAAATAACTCCCAGCCCTTTAAATTTTCCACCCATATTCATGGATTCTTTTGATCAAAACTTAATTTTCTCCGCAGGCCAAAATAGTACTTTCAATGGTCAATGAGGGCATTCGATAAAGAGCACATCCAAAAGTGGATTGATAAATAGTAGTTTTTCCATATGGACTTTTCCAAAGTCCATAATGAACCTGCCACGTCCATTTTCTTTGTGTCAATATTCTACACGAAACTGGACATAATGTGATAAAAACTCAATGCTGGCTTCTCAGTGCCACTTTAAAATGGTATTTTGACCCGGGGGTAAAGTGACCAAGGGGTCAAAATTTAATTAATTATATAGAATATCGACCCCTGGCTTACTTTACCACAGGTTTTTCCCTATTGGAAAGAGACCCACCCTATAATAAAATACCCCTCCCAATTAATTGAAAGTACTAGAATATTTTAACTTTCATGTTGTAAAAACAATTACAGATACAGTGGAACCTCAGTATTATCTTAATAGGGAATATGGGCACTGAAGCATCATGGGACTTGGAGAAACTTCGTGTACTACCATAAGTCATTTAGCATGCTCGATTGTGGCAAAACTATTCATACATCAGATCGACCGATGTTTGCTAGTTGGTTTTGTTACATATCAGTAAGTATTAGTGTTGGCACGATACATTATTTGCTGACATGACAACTTGTTAAATATTTGCTGTTCAGGATCGAACACGAGTTATCCACCAGAGGTGCCACGGTTCATTTTGGGGAGCCATCGAGCTTTGCTTTTAAACTATGCTCATTCCTAACACATCTTTTCGCTGTCGCTTCTATTTCGTTTTGATTCGTTATGCCACTTATTTTGCAACGTTTTGCCACCTGTGTCAACTTTCCAAGACTCTTGCTGGACCGTGTGTGTACAATTTCCACCTAAAACAACAGACAACATTTAATACAACATGGCCATTGCTAGATGTCATTATTTAATCAGAAGATAGATGTTGGCTGGTCACTGATTTATTTTCATTGAAAAGATGCATGTCCTGGCAAGTAATGTGACAAAAGTAGGAAATCCATGCTGTTAAAAATGGCGAAAACTGGTAATGGCAGTACCAGTACCAATTTGCTGAACCTTTTAACTTGTAACAATTGGGACATGTACATGTAGATCACATCTTCTATACATACAGGTTACAAGTTTGGCATGCTGAACATCTCTAACATGAATTACTTTTGTAACGACACTAACATGAAGTCGAACATGATTCAGCATCATCTACAACCATTTAAAAAACAATATACAATTTGAACATCATTTCAAAATTACAGGGACATGAGTAAAGTGATCTAGCATGCAAGGCAATGAATAAGAGACAAAAGGAATAAGTTGAAATTTAACTTCTTTTCTCATGCCGGTTACTAAATTTGATGATAATATTTGCAGTCAGCTAAGTCAAGATCAGCGTGTCATTTTTGGTTTAGTAGTTAATTTTTTTTAAATAATATTTCCACTCAGCTAAGTCAAGATCAGCGTGTAATTTTTGGTTTAGTAGTTATGCACAAGTTACATATATAATTTTTTTCAAAACCTGTCTCGTTTATGATTTTTCCCCAAACATTGTTATTTTACCATGTCAATGAAAATAAATAAAAAATAAACGTTTAAATTCAGGGGGAGCCATGAAAGGCATAAAGTACCAAAAATTACATTATTTTCAACGTTATGCATTTGCAAATGAAAAAAGGCTAATTTTCATTACTTATTACCATTCATGGTTGGTGTTTTCTTGTGGCTAATTGACATATGTTATGAAATATAATATGTGTGTGTGTGTGTGTGTGTGTGTGTGTGTGTGTGTGTGTGTGTGTGTGTGTGTGTGTGTGTGTGTGTGTGTGTGTGTGTGTGTGTGTGTGTGTGTGTGTGTGTGTGTGTGTGTGTGTGTGTGTGTGTGTGTGTGTGTGTGTGTGTGTGTGTGTGTGTGTGTGTGTGTGTGTGTTAGCTTTCTTTTGCAGGTTACAACATTAAATTACACAATTAATTAAACAATGTGCAAACTTACCAAGATATCTCTAAATTACACTTTTTTGTTGGATTTGGATACACATTCCAGATTTAATTTCAGATTAGGAAGTTTGTAAAAGCAATGCTAACCAGGCCAAGACATTGACCCACCAATTAATCCTATCCTATCCTTGCCCCTAACACTTTGTTCAGAATTGTTAGGTCAGCTGAAAAAAGTGTCCGGAAAATCCTATAGTATCCCATACAATTCCTACCCCAATAAAAATAGCAATTTCATATTCTGTAGTGTCCATAACATTTTGTAGTGTCCACAATGCAGTCTTTTTTTAATTTAATAAACATTTAGCAACAAATTATATTATTAAGAGTTATATTTATGTTTCCTGATGGTTAAGCAATGACATTCACACATAAATTCCTTTTTAATCAATAACCATTTCTACACAAATATCTCACATTTGTTGCTTGAGAATCACCTGTCCCAGAGCATAGTTGATCAAATGTGTAAAAATGAGTCACATATGCAAAGTTGAAAATATCGAGTAGAATTTTCCGTTTTTAAATAGACATTACAGTTTTATTTAATTGAATACGCAAGCCCGTTTCAGGAGAACCACCGCCAGCCGGTTATAACCGTTTTGAGGCACTGCACACGCCAGTCATTTACGGTCGGTTAACGTGGTGATAATGGCGTTTTAACTAATAATATACCATGTTGAGCTCACGAGAACTAAGGATTATGACATATTCATCTAAATCTAATCATGGAAATCTAACGGTCTAACACTTCGGGATCAAAATCTAGGATCCTCAGAAGCACGGGATCCCGCTAAATTCACGACTGTGGTTTGAAAGGATGAAAACTTAGCTGTCAGAGGGATCCACATGCAGTTCCAATTGGGAGCAAGCAATATTAATGCGAGCTGTAAACCGCTCCGTGGATGACTGATTAGCGCTAGCTATCTCAGAATATAGGCTGGAACAAATGTTTAAATTTAATAATAGAATAGTGCCAAATAAGGTGCGTATAGGGTGGCATTTTTCCTCAAATAAATACGCATATAGGGATGCTTATTCGGCACTCAAGATTAGATAACAACTATGATTCACTTAAAACTCCTTTCTCAATTGATTAGTACATTGTTCAAATCTGCATTGTGTGAATAATCATGCAATTATGCCCAATCAGTTTATATGAAAATGGGCATACTTGTTTAAATCACCAAAAGAACTGACTGTACATAATCATTATATCAAGTAACTTGCAAAACTGTACACCCTTAATTCCTTGTTATAGTATACAGAGGCAAAGCAACTTTTTGCCATTTTTGGCTAGACCCAGACAAAAACATTCAATGAAATATCAAAATCAGATAACACATTTGCACAAACGAGCTAGCATGTCGTAGTTTCAAACAGGCCATGGTGCCACGGACCAGAATTAAGTAGTATGAAACAAGTTAAACTCTATAAACCATGGATTAGATTTATTCAAGGGGGACCAACTGTGGCAACGTTGGCAAGTTTAACCCGACCCCCGGGTTAAACCTGGGTTGGGCTAAACTGGGTTAAACCTGGGTTAAACTATTTTTCAGGCATATTTTATCACAATATAAAAGAATAAAGCTAGTCTTACTCTTAGTTGGTGAGTTGAGCTAATTGACTTGACCATGAATTGGTGGTGGCTCTGTGCATGGCTCTGATAATTGTAGGGGCTAGAGGGTGAATCCAGCTGTTGGCAGTGAAGGCAAGTGCTGCTTGCTGGATTACCACCTGCCCGTCTCCAAGGTTCAGTATTCCCTCTAGCCTTTAATCTGCAAGCTAACACTAGACTATACTGAATTACTGATTGTCTGACTTGAATCACTACACTTCTTCAGAAGAAGACTCAGCTAGCAATTCATGGCACTATCCATTGTGAGGACCACAAAGGCATTTTATGGCTATGGCTAACTGATAAAAGTCCCTTTTATTATGGACTTCCTGGCCTGGTTTAAACAAATAAAAGGATTATGGTCTGAACTGGTAACTAGTACAAGTTGTTTGCATAAGGTGGATATTAACTTGGGGTTTCTGACTGGAAAAAATAGTGCCAACTGAAGGGAAATCTTTGTAGCTTCTACGCATTCAGCGTGCAGAAAAGTTGTTTTAATCAATAACAGAACATACCAATAGCATGATTATCATACAGCGATAGGTAGACACATTGACAGACTTATTTAAAGAGCAATTTTAATCTTTTATTGCATCAATAATATGACACAGTGACACCATGTTAAACCGTCATCAATCCACATGTCACCTGTACTAATGTTGTCCCCTAGTACTATTATCCTTAGTTCTCAAAGTAAATCCCAGTTTAACCCAGGTTTAACCCGGGTTAAACTAGTAACAGGTTTAACCCACCAGGCTGGGCAAAACCAGTTTAACCCAGGTTAAACTCCAACCCTGAATTGTAGCTGCCAAGAATGGTCACGTACCCCAGACCAAATTTATCATGACAGTACCTAGACAAGCAGGCTGCCTATTCTTCATATTTTGTGTATGTAATCATTATTATATGTATATCCAGGGTTGAAAAAAAATCATGATTTTTTTTTTAAAAAGAAATCTGGTATATATATATATATATACATTTATATAGATATTTATATTTATAAACTCTTTCAAATCAATTCAGGTACTTGTCTGAACAGAGCGTATATGATTTTTGCTTATAGAGTTATATAATTATAACATAGTTTGATTTACAACAGCAACAAAACTGTCATTTTTAAATACATGTATAATAATATATTTTATTTGATATAGTGCCAGATCCAATTTTAAATTGGCATTCATTGGTATGAATCCACCCATTAAACAATGTCCACAAGGCCTCACCCCCCCCCCCCACCTTCATTGATCTGTGGGGGGAAGAGGAGGTCCAACATCAGTTGGATGGCTCAACCTGAAACAGCCACATTTTCGACCAGATCGTCGAAATTTTGGCAGCGGATGGGTACAACTGGACAGCGTTCCAATGCCGCATCAAGATAAAGGCACTAAAGCAGGAATACCAAGTGATCAAAGATCATCTATCTTGGATTAAAATGATGCTACGCCCTAGCGGTAGCTGTTAGCATCATTTGACCTAATTAATACCCCGCCCACTATGGTCATTAA
The DNA here is from genome assembly GCA_963662155.1 of Lamellibrachia columna. Classification (NCBI taxonomy): domain Eukaryota; kingdom Metazoa; phylum Annelida; class Polychaeta; order Sabellida; family Siboglinidae; genus Lamellibrachia; species Lamellibrachia columna. Next base: position 32,425,954 of record OY759265.1, read on the forward strand.
TCAAAAGAACCGCATTATTTGACGAGAATTACTCCGGTTCAGGCTGTTGCAGCGTGAACACAACGGGGTATCTGAACCGGCTTGGTTAATGCACATTAAATAATCCGGCTCGAAACCTATTTGTAGTGTGAACGGGGTGCAAGGGTCTCTAACCAGACTGCAAACTGGTACAGTATTAGTCTGTAGCCCAGACTGTCTCACTTGAGTCAACATACTGAATTGATAACAACTAGCACAAGCTCTAAGTGGACTTTAACTCAGGGCTTCTGACTTGAAAAGATACTTCCACTGGAAGACAAGTTTGTGTGGCTTCATTGCATTCAGAAAGGGAACAGCTCAAACATACACAAAACTTTGTTGATCTCGATGCTTGTAAACAATTATTTGTGTTAAATTCATATAAATTAGCGATTCAAAAAATCATAAATCATTGATTTTTTTGGAGTGATTTAAATCAATGATTTAAATCAAACAACTCTGTGTATATCACTAAAGCTACTTGACAAAAAGTACCATGAATAAATATAAAATTATGACATTTTGTGATGAAAACAGCATCATGTGATGTTGTGTATTCGTAGATTTCAGACAATATTAAACGATAAATTTATCAATCAATTATTTGGAGCAGATGTGCAGATGGTATGTCACGGAATACACATGTGAAACTGTTCTGGTCGTCTTGTCACATTTCTGGTGGTCTGAATCAGTTTTAGCAAACAGAAGATACCTTTGTAACATCAAACTAGGACGAAAAACGTAATATTTATTCTATCTAACTTTGTCATATGCACGTCGCAGGCAGCTGACATGGCCAGCGTGTTCATGGCCGCCCAGAAAAACAGCGCTGACTCAGACAACAAATGCAGCAAAGCTTAAATATCACACTGGTCGAATACAATTAAACTGCCGTGAAGTGATACAATGTGGGAATGAAGCTGGCAATTTCTGTGTGCTCAATGTTTCCGACTACTAATTTTTAAATGGAGAACGCTACGCCCACAATGGTCAACCCAAATGTCAAATAAGGAAATGTCCGTCAGCCAGTTAGATGGAACAATGACGAGGACTATGTTAACGCTACATTGTCAGTGTGTAAAGGGTGACCATTTGCAAGTATTTCACAACTCAACATCAATCTTTTTGTATCAGCTTCTTTGACAGGCATGTTAAAATAAATTAAACACAAATATTTACTACAGCAATCAGACAAAGAAATCAACGTTTTCAATCAGACAAAGAAATCAACGTTTTGGGTAGTAAAAACATATAATTGTTTTAATTACTGTCTTCATTTGTCCAGTAAACTACCGCATAGGAGGGTTTTGGTGGTTCAGCAGTGTTTTTGGTAGATTCAGGCCACAGGACCACTGTTAATTTCGATTGTGGTTTTATCTTATTGTTTCAAGTAGCACCCAATCATTTCCTAGCCTCTTGTATGATCCTTTTTTTCTGATAGTGAAACATGTAAAATACTTTGCAAGCATGCACCTGTTTACAAGTTTATTCAATATTTCATAGGAGGTGGGGGGAGGCTCAGCAAGTCAGCTGCACCAATACTTCTGTAATTTGTGCTGTCTTTGACATTCAAGTTGATTGGACTTTTTATTTCTACTTCAAAAATGTAGAACCCTGCTATTTTGACCGTAGACAGCATGCCATAGGCATAGCCAGAGGAGCAGAAGTAGGTAACCACAAAAAATATTTATTATAATAAAACTTTGATAAATTGAGCTCATATTTGCACTAGTTCTCCATCTAACATTATCATTACATTAAAGATACATCTTCATATTAGTCATGTATGACTTAGTCATTGACTTACAATAAACAAAACACTCCAACCAGTTTAACGAAATGATGGGTATAATCCCAGTCATAAGTCCATAATTTTATTATCATAGACTAGAACTCAGTATATATATACATTACATCTATCTTGATAAAATCCACCACAAACTGTAATCATGAACTAGATTGGTCTAAATTATTTATGCCTCTAAACAACATTTTTACCTCATTCTTTTCTATGCCAGTGCCAGTGGCAATGCATTCATTCAATCAAAGTACACAAGTCTATATTACTTTATAAATATTATGTTTTTGCTAAGGTTGGAGTCATCGATGGAGTTCATTACATGATATTGAAGATGATCGATTTTAAATTCATGTAATGATAATGAACCCTTGTAATGAAAAATAATTATAATTTGCTGTCGGTTTATTTCATTCTGTTGTTACCATCTATGAGGAAATAGTAGATTCCCCTGGTTTCTTGATCGCCCCCTATAAATCATGGCCCTTAACGAGTTTCACCCTGGAGTTTACATAGCAGGAGACTAAAAGGAATTTGATCAATGGTCATTTGAAGCCAAATACTAGTGCCCTGGGCTTTGGCCTCAAGCCTGGCCCGTGTTTCTCGGGCCAGCCCGGACCTGGGGCTGGGCCTACATTTCGCGGGCATGGGCCAAAAAAATATTAAACCCATCAGGCTGGGGCCAGGCCTAATAAAAATATTAATACAAAACCCATACATATTACTACTACATAGTACATACAGATGCATATTTTTGGCATGAATGCAGCCTTTTGCATAGATTTAATGGCCCCATAAGTTCACTTGGCTGGAAGTAGCCAGCTCCAAATGTTTACTTTAGATATATTTGCAGTGGCAATCAAGCCATGATTAACCATCAACTTATCACCCTTTGACCCTACCAGTGGACATTCTATTGTCTAGGTCTTCCCTCCAAATATTGCCTGAATGACCTGCCCACTGCCCACCCTAGTTGGTAGATGGTATTTTTCAATTTTGTTAACTATAATGTCTACTGTTTAGTGTCTACAATTTCTCCAGTACTGATTCATTCACACTTGTACTAATCCACACATGTCTGAACCTGGAAATGCTACTCCATGACAGTGCCAGTGGGTGACATGGAATTGAAATATCAATATTAATGTTTTTTAATGTTAGTTAATAAAACAATACGTATGCATTAGTTTATTTGTTCCGTTTTTATTATAATAGGTTTAACTTTTCTAAATTTTGTGGGCTGCGGGCTTGCAGGCTGTGGGCTTACCCGTCTTTGGCCCGCAGGTATGGGCCAGGCTTGGAACGTGTGGGCCAGGCCATGCCTGGGCCAACCATGGGCCTAAATTCTAGTTTTGCAGGCCTGGGCCGGGCTTGACAAATTTTTGCGGGCCTTGGTCGGGATTCTAACTTCTAATTGCGGGTCGGGCTTGGGCTCAAATTATAGGCCCGTGCAGGACATTACCAGATACCCACCCAACTTTTACAAGGATATGGGTACAAGCTCCATAGGATAGCCATTGAAGCGGAACCTGGTCGGAATGCACCTCTGCCTGAATGCACCAGTCGCAATGCGCCAACCGACGTGGTCGCAATGATCCAACTACTTGGTCTTGGTCAGAATGCCCCACAGATCATCACAAAATTATCTGTAAACTTGTCACATAATGTTAATGAAACAGCAAAGGTGCATTAGTCTGGCCGAAATTAACGTGTGCTACTCTGATGTCCATGCCTAGGGTTTATTGTGCATGGATGTCACAATGCATAGAGTTGCTGTGTAGCACACACGGGAATGCGCTATCACATTCGGCATGCACACGTGTTTGCGAAAAGACCCCAGAACGGTGCGTGGGAATGAAAACATGTAACCACGCTAATTCGACAAGAGCTGTGTAGTGCACGAAGCAACGAGTATAAATTCCGTTGGCGTCATAATTTCAGATATATTCTTCGATTGCGATCCGCGCAACCTACAAACACGAGACAGAGAGCAAGATACACAGATTCGTCATTTCCAAGATGGCCGGTCGACCAGTGAACGTGACACACATTGTGCTGCCAAATACAATTCTGACAATTCAAACTATGTCAGTGGAGGAGTTGGATCCACTCCAGCTCGGCTTGATGCTCCAGGACAACATCAAGCTTCAGGTGGAGTGGCTGGCTCGCCAACGATTGCTGCGCAACACCCACTGGTGTACTCATTGCGGGATCGCATGCACTCTCAAAAGATATCGTCGACGGGTTCCGATGAGTGTCGACTTTGCGGGGAGAGACGGAACATTCGGCTCCACTCTTTCTTTAAGAGAAACTTTCCATTGGGAAACTTATGTGGCTGTTGTTCAGCTGGGCGACAGAGATCGCCATGCAGGACGTGATGTGGCACTTGAATATCTCGAATCACACAGTCATCGACTGGTACAATTTTGTGCGTGATGTGTGCGCCATAGACATCAGGAACCACCCGCTGCCACTTGGTGGTTTCGATAACAATGGAAGCCCCATTGTTGTAGAAATCGATGAGCTATTTCTAGCATCGGAAGTATCACCGAGGCAGGGTGAACGTTGGTGAATGGGTTTTTGGCGTAGTGGAGAGAGCAGCCTCTGCAGGATGCAGGTGGTGCCGGACAGGAGGGCCGTCACCATCCAGCTCATCATCTAGCAGTGGCTACTACCCGGCACCCACATCATGTCGGATGGGTGGCCAGCATACCATAACCTGGACCAACTCAATGGAGGCATATATCTCCACGACGTGGTTATCCATGAGTAGAACTTCGTGGATCCTCAACACCCTGAGATCCATACTCAGAATGTGGAAAATATGTGGATGAAAGCAAAGAGGAAACTCTGGAGGCAGTTCAGCACAGCGCAACCTCTGTTCATCACGTACCTGGAAGAGTTCCCATGGATGCAGCAACACAGGAACCCACCAACAACGTCTCATGTAACTGCTAGTGTGCATCCACAACCAATACCCATGAACAAATGTATACTAGCAGTGAACTTTGTCCAGCAGTCCGAAAATGGTTCATTTCAGAGTCAACCAGAAGTCACAAAACGGCTCTTTTCAGAGCCAACCACACTTTCACAAGAGTTGCTACATTGGATGTGAACGATGTCTAGGTTTTAATCTTTCTCTTGTAGATATCAATGTTACGAAAATATCTCAATAAATTTGGTCCTCAAAAGTCACCATGGCAGCAGTTTCCAAAACGACAACCATCTTTTAGTAATGTTAAAAATAAACACTTCAATGTCATGTTTTTGCCCTGACTGTCCCCTGAAGAATTAGTTATTACTGAATTTGGGCAAGCAAATTACTTGTTTATGAGTAAAATTTTAAGATATTTACACAATCTGTGAACTTTTAATTATAATTATGATATATGATTGATGTTTTTGTTTTTTTTACATTCTCTTATATTTTTCGTCGATATATTTGTCAGTTAATTTTTTAGTTTAAGGGTAGGAAATTCGTGTGATGGCATGTCGGTGCTTTTTTGCTACGCTAAAAACAGGTCGCATATGTTTCCCCTAGATATCGCCTCTTTAGGAAGCGGGTGGTTCGATTTTTGGGGGCTGTCTGACATTAAATTGTTTTTCTTAAGATTAAATTGCACTTTTTCTTCTATTTTTGTCTTCTTATACTGTGGTACGAGATATTTGTCAGTGAAATCGCCTTTCCGGTTCTGATGCCACCGTGATATTGTTACAGCACATTTCGGATGATCGCCATATTAACAATACCGGCTATTGCCAGTATAGCGTTGTTTTGGGCACTATATTTTTTTTACAAATATACATCCGTTTTGTACCTGAACCGATGGGGAGTGATGAAAAGAACACGATCTGCATCGAAAAAATTAGGTAAAAATGTTGTTTAATAGCGTTAATAGTTTCGGCCAGACAAATGCACTTTTACCAATAAAACATTTATTTTTTATGCAATGATTATGATAATGAACACTCCATAATGACTCCAACCATGGTTTTTACGCACTGCCACTATTTCAGGGGGTTTCGGTCCATGTACCATCCCGCCGCATCTTCAGCATTGAGCGACAGCGGCTTGCATTATCGCTCACCAAGGATGCAATCCGATGCGATATTTGGGACGCAAAAGTACAATATTGAAAAAGAACATGCTTTTTTTGTATGTAGAATGATGTGGAATGATTGAAAGAATGCATTGGCATGATAAAATGCGGTAAGAATGTCGTTTAGCGGCATAAATTATTTAGTGCAATCTCGTTCATTCGTAAGAAGCCAATTTTGGCTAGTCTACATCGGGATGAGTGCGCATGGAATTTAACTGGCTAGATAGGCTGCAGGAGAGGCGGCTGAATTCGTTTATTGTTCCAGCTCACACTTGAGGCTCACTGAGTGTGTTCCATTGAACTATTGTCTTTACAAAATAGGAATTTCTGAATTGGTCTTTGTGGGCTGCAGCCACTACAAAGTCTGTGGAGTTATTGTCTTGATGTCTTTCAACGATGTTAACAGTCATATAATCTGTAAAGGTTAGGCTTCACTCGTCTTTTGTTTGGTCTTTGGGAACGAAAATATTTATCAGGAGGTATGGCCGGCACAGAGCTATCGACTATTCTGAACAATTTGAGGCGCTGGTATCGTCGTCAGTTTTGTAGACTGTTTAGTCCAAGGTCTGTAAGCATAGTGGACACAAACCCCTCAAGCCTTGAACGATAGTCGCCAAGGATGAAACGGGCGGCGCAGTGTTGAATTCGTTCAAGTCGATTTATGTTGCCCTGGCGGTACGGTCCCACACAATAGATCCATATTCCAGGACAGAGCGCACAAGGGCAATGTATGCTGTCTTTTTCCTGTTGATTGGGCAGTGGCGTATGTTATGCCTAAGAAAATGGTGAGGCCAAGGTATGGGTTGTTGTTTATGCGTTCCAGGATGGCATTATTCAAACTGTAGAAGTCAGTTTTGTTTTTTATACTGAGTATATTACATTTGTTTATGTTGAAACTCATCCCCCAGTCCTTTGCCCACTTCTCTAGTTGCTTTCGTTTAGGTCATTTTGGAGAGCAGTGTGATAACTGAATGTCTCGATACTTCTGTATAGTAAGCAGTCATCGGCAAACAGGCGTACTTGGGATTTAACAGATGCTGGTAGATCGTATATATGTATATTATATATATATATATAATATATATATATATATATGGCAGAGCCAGAGCAAAGCCCTAGGCCTAGCACTGTGCTGTGCTTTGTGGGACACCAGGGCCCGAGGTTATAAACCGTACTCAAACTCAAGCTCAAGTCTGTGCTCAAGTCTGAGATTTCATGCTCACCAGAGTTTTCGTGCTCAACCGAGGTTATAAAACGTCTTGAGTACGTACTCAGTTGAGTACGAAACGACGCGGTTTTTTCAAATGCACAAGCGGCCAAGTGGAACTCTCTTTTTGAAAAAGATAAAGATACTTCCGCATATAAACAGTAGTGGACGAAGAATTTTGGCTGCAAGCGTCTCTTTTGCGGGAAAAAGCGCCGGAGAAAAATCAACCCATCACCAATATCACACGCTGTGTGGAAAGTCGAGCACACAGTGAACGATTTAACAGACAGAACGAGACGAGTCATAAGATAAAACTGTCTAAAAATTTAAAATAGCAAAAAGTAATACCTCGCAGCCAGACTAAGACTGCCCCAACTAAGCGATTCGGCAGCCTAAGTAATTATGTTTGCCATGTTCATTTGGCGTAGTAACTTCTTGAAATGTACCGAGGAACACGACACGTTGTACTTTTTTTTAATGAATGCAAGTGTTAATATAACATCAATTTCGTTACAAAATATATTATATTTATGCTGTCAAAGGTAAACAATAATGACATTACCTAAATCCGTGGTTCATTATAATATTTTGTTTTAATATTTCATTAGAATATCCATTGTTTCCATAATCTATACATGTGTGTAACAATACACACGTACTGGAAAGAGGAGTACAAAAATAAACATTTTGTGAGACAAAGGTTCAGTTTCATTCTATGTGTACTGAATATGTAAAAACTACTCTGTTCAGATCATGATGTACCTATGGCTATACACTTGAACTATAGTCTATACACTTGTCTGGTGGAACCATACGTCAGAGTCACGTAGAAGACTGTGTGGTACACAGTGATGTATTCAGATTGTTGCGCAGTGAACCCAGAAACTGAAGTATTTGTCAAAACTAAGAAATAGCGGTGTTAACAACTAATTTTGTTTGCCCCCTTAGCCTAGGCTTAGTTTTGACGTCTGGTGTCACATGTTTGTGTCACAGGGATTACCCACCGTTAGTAGTCTATAATTTTAGTCCAGCCTATCTTTTATATGGGTGTAGTATTACAGAGTAGTGATTGAAATTAATAGATGATATGCTAAAACGGATTTCATTGAATATCATAGAAAGGTTTGTATTACTCCTTAATGATTAATATTTTATAGATAATAAAACAAATATAGTACTAATACAATATCAAACAGTAAAGTGTAAACTGAAAGAGTAAGCTATGTTATCATTGATTTGTAGTGGTAATTCTTAATAATTATGATGAGAGTGCCCAAGCGAATATATTATTTGCACTTTTAATGTGCACACTATCTACTATATGGAATCATTACCGGTAGTTCCATAAAATATATTATTTTATTTATCATAAAGTTATATTTGAAATAGGTTACTGCACAAGACAATATATGCAGCATATGTTACTATTTAGTATTATATTACATACGCCCTGGGTATATGCACTACACATGTCGTTGTTTTCACTAACACCTTGCTTAGTTTAGTGTGGCATGCCTCTTAATCATTGTATAGCTATATTTGCCAGTACTTTATATTCCAATCACATACTTTTCCCAAAGTATGATGTTCTTCTTTGTCTTAGAAAAGTCGTGATATCTTTGTATCTATTATTTGGAAAATTTGCATTTACTATAAATTATAGGAAAGGTGTAAACACTATATTAGAGCTGTAGTTTGTCACCTGCACTAGTTCGTTCTTAGATTTCCTGCGGCATTGGAGTAGTAAGGCTAGAACAGCATTATGTTTAACATCAATAACCTACAATTTTACTTTTTGCGATAGCCTAAATATAGACATATGGAAGGTTTTTCTTACATATTGTTCAATTTGAACAATCTCTTAAAAAACTCAACAACACAAGTGTTACATTATCCTGGATGTGTGTGTTGCATATTTTGCATGTATATTCTACTTCCAAAGGGCACCCACTATGTGAAGTCCTACCCCTAGGCTATAGCTGCCTTGGCCTGGGATAGCAATTTTTTTATATTTCATATACATACATCCTTCGCCCTGGCCTGGGGTCGGGCTGCATGAATAATATAAATATAGCATGGTATGTAAGCTTAATCCAGTTGATATAATATTTAGATTAGCTATATTATGTTATAAACACATAATTATATATTATTTGCTATATTCCCAACTCAAAACTGGGGAAATGTTTTAAATCACTGCCTAATTCTTTACAGTGACAAAACGAAGTGGCTGTATTGCCATGCCCATGACATTGGCAGTTCACGGAATAATTTTATTTTGCAGCACACATACACTTCGCATATATCGTATTGTAGGTACGTGACAAACTCCGCCACCCCGCGGCGGCCGCTTCGGCCGCGAGAACTGTTTCGCCGCAGAGCGCTTCGGGGAAAGGGGTCGACCCCTTTTCTGTAGCGTCATCGGTCTATTTGAGGGATTCCCAAGCAACAACCATACTGATGACATAGTTCACATGTTCCCCTGCTACCTCGTTTTCGAATGGTTGATATCGGAGGGAAACTTTGAAAGTTGTGACATTTTGAAATCATGCGTAATTTTCAGCGTCAATATTCTTCTTGAAGGTAAGGATATGAAACTTTTTAAACTTTATACACATGTTTAATGTATATTTATGTATATATTGGCCAAGTTTGGGAGAAATCTATGGCAGAGAAGTATTTGTTTTTAGCCGCGGTAAAACCGATGTTCGCTCCGAGAAATGTCGATGTTGACAAATTCGAACGATCACCCACTGTTTTATTTTACCATCAAAACCATGTTTAATTGTGCAATTAAGGCATCCAGTATTAATGTTATATTATTTTAGCCAGTTATGGATTGTTGGTAACTCATGCAATAATATGGATTAGTGGATGATTGACGATTTCTGATCGTTCTCAATCATTGTTGTCGCCAGCCCGGTGATCACGTGACCTGTTTTAGGCGTCCTCATTAGCTATTCAGCAAGTGCTTACAAACAAAGACATGTGCATTTAAGCTTGTTTGCTGTTAGATCTAGAGGTTTCAATGAATTCTGCTACATCAGTTGTTTTTACTTAATGTTTGACTGTAACTTAGTGTGAGTATTTAGTATTTGGTTATTTTACTTGATAGTGATTGTTTGATGCAATTAGATAATTTGATTGAGCAGTCCTCATTGACATTGCTTCTGTTGGCTGTTCAGCCTATTTGGACTTTGGAGCTAACACAAAAGGTGATTCAACACAAAAAGAAGCCATTGTTACTCTAAATTGTAATTGAAACTACTTGTATGTCTTTTATTTGATTGTGGTTTATGTGATGAATACTTAATACACAAGCAGTTAGAGTTAGGTTATTTGAGTGGTGGGTCTGATTATATATTAGAACACATCATATGCTCACTTAAGTATAATATATTGAATCTTGTTTTAGTATCTATAATCTGGATACTATTGCATACTAATTAATACATATTATACATTTTAATTTCAGAAGATGCCTCCAAAAAAGAAACGGAAGGTTCCTGCTGCCAAAGTTGGACTTGCTATGCAGCATTTAACAGACAACTTCGCTACCTTGCCCTGTGCTGATGAAGACATCCTGAATGGTCATGTGTTGTTTGTGTACACTGAACATGACCGTGTGATTTCGTGTACACTCACAGCTTTGAATGATGTTGTTGATGACTGACAATGAATACATGTAGAACAATTGTCATTATGTCTAGTTTCTGTTGTTTTTTTACTAAAAATGTCATTGAAATTGTTCAGGTGTCTATGACTAACAATGAATACATGTAAAACAATTGTCATGTTTGCATGTCTGTATGCCTAATTAAGTCGGTTAATTAGTTATTCTTGAAATAATTAATTATGTGTAATTGTTCAAGTGTCTATGACTAACTATGAATATATGTAAAACAATTGTAATGTTTGCATGTCTGTATGTCTAATTAAGTCGGTTAATTAGTTATTCATGAAATAATTAATTATGTGTAATTGTGACATACATTTTACATACTTAATTTTGCTATGTCCAGTTTCTCTACTCCTTAGTAGTGTTTTATTGTGTGTATATCATTGAAATATATTAATTATGAATGACATTTTAAAGAAATTTATGAATCCAATAAGTTGGTTAATTAGTGATTCGGGAAGTAATTAATGATGTGTGATTGGAGAAATACTATGGACAGACACATTACTTTCCCATAACCAGTTTGTAAGTTATTTTGTGGTGTGATTTCATTGAACATTTCATTAAAATATATGATGTATGAATGAATTTATAAAAAAAATAATTTCATAAAATGATTCGTTTGAGTAATTAATTATTAATCTAAGAACTGAATTGGCATCACAATGTAATGAAAACTACATCATTATAAATAGTTGTCCATGGGAATTATACACTAAAATTGTTATCTTAATAATATTAATATTAAGAAAGTTATGACATTTTGAAGTGCAAAAACTTGATTACTGGTCACACGTTTGCCTATGTTTTACTGTAAAACAAAGGGACGAAATTTAGACATAATTTCCGACATTCAAATTGGCATAACTTTCTTAATATTCACCATAGAACAAATATCTAAACACCATGTTAAAGCTCTTTTCTGTGGTATCAGTTTTATTGAGATACAATGTATTCTAAAATAATTGTCACGTACCTACGTATTGGTATGCCTTAATGTCCAGTATGGAATGTTATAAATCGTTCAACTAAACCACAGTTTTAATTTCTGTAGACACATTTCGTGTGAATCATGACTCTGACTCGGCAGTTGAAATATAATGTTGTCGTCCTGCAGCAGCTGTAAATTAATGGTCCCCGTCTCCAAAAAAGCCGCAACTAAAAGTAAACTATCACTTGTTTTGCGGTGTATGTCGCTGCTGCGGTTACATTTGGCAAATGTTCGTTAATTAGAGCAGTTTGAGCCATCAAACAAAATCTTTCACAAATGTCGTATTCCATCAGGTCTTCATACGGATAAAACTCGGAAGTAGGCGGCCTGGACCCTAAAATCGGACAGCTTATCTTCTCAAAACGGACGAACTTTCAACGACTTCAATAAATTTATGCGTGAGCTGCCATTTTTATTTATGCTTGAGCACGGTCTTGAGCATACTCAGGATTTCAGCATTTCGTGCTCAAGATGTTTTATCTCGTCTGAGTTTGAGCAGTGTGAAAGCGAGGCTTGAGCATGAAACCGTGCTCAATTGGAATAACGGGCATCCGCGATACCGATGAAGTGCGCATTTGAAATCGAGCAGGCGGACTTTCTTTACAAACGCAATTCTTTCATATTGGGATAGTTTTTATGTATGCATGCAACGCAACAAACCGGTGACTTTAATATGACAGAGGGGGTTCACATTAATGTTTCGAAGAATGAAACCTACCTCCATGGCCATGCTGCTACGATTTAATACGGTAACAAACCAATAAAAGGTGGATCGTTGAGGGCATACGAAAAGGGATGAACTAAAAGGCGGGCAAGCAAGGACGGGCAAGAATTAACGAGAATTCATATCATCTCTGTGCTCCCTCTTTACATGCGTTGTTGTTGTTGTGAGTGTATCTACATTAATTGTGATTTCTTTTATCAACATTTTAAGAACTATAAAATTAAGGCTAAATAACAAATATATGTTTGTAGTTAGAATGTTACCGGTCTATTAAGGGCAGGAACGGATATAATCACGTACTTGGCTAACGATAACGTTTTTCATGGAACACCATTGTTATTAAACACAATTACCATACAGTAAGGTGAGGAATTTGGAGGTTTTGCTAGTCTGTGTTTGGTCTTACGGCTAGGTTAGACCAACCCCAGTTTCCATGTAGAACTCGTGGGAAGGCTCTCACATGAAAGCAAAAGGGAATTAGATGTGACAATTCAGAATGCCAACAATGGTACGCATCACACCGACTGCCAGAACATGAGATCCATTATATATGAATGTATAAATTCCAGCAATTGCGTGTGGGAGTGCCTCCAATGTGCCATGTCAAATTTTAGTACAACCCTCTGTGACTTATATTCTAGTTCCTCTGACAACAGCTTTAGTAAACTTTCTGAGTCGTATGATAACACGGACTGCAGTGGGTGCTTATCACCGGTGCCACCGTTAGCCTAGTCTTCCCTCATAAAATCATGTCACACTGCGTCAAAATGTAAACAGAAACCTCTTCGACTGTTGAATGTTAATAACCGCCAGTCAATAGTTAAAAAAAAGAGGAACTGGATCACCTCCAGTACAGCACAAATTTTAAAGACATATATTGTTGTTGGAAAAAAATCATGATTTTTTTCGAAAAAATCGATTAAATCGGATTTTTTCGATTAAATCGGATTTTTTCGATTAAATCGATTTATTTGATTTTTTCAACATTCTCGACAAATCTTATAAGAAATAATATGTAGTTCTGAAAATAAATAAATATGTGGAATATCATAATATACCCAATGGGCGGAACATTTCATTCCTAGCCTTTCTAAAGAATTAAAACAAAGTTGTTATGTACAAATTTAAACTTTATGCTGCAGTCAGTTGGTCCTTTGCAGGTGACAATACAGATAAAGGTATGCCTCTCTGCCCTCTTCCCATTCAGTCAAAGTCATGCCTCGGTGATCACATAATCTTAAAAAAAATCGAAAAAATCAATATCTTGATTTTTTTCATATTGATTTAATCGATGATTTAATCAATTTGATTAAATCAACGCCAACTCTGGTTGCACAGAGTCCTGGCTCGCTCCGGACATCAAGGATCATGAAGTTTTCCTTCCAGATGTCACAGTTTATCGTAGAGACAGAGAGATAAGACGAGGGGTGGAGTATTCATAGCAGTAAGAGCAGATGTTGTTAGTTTGAGAGAGAAAAACCTAGAGACAGAATGCGAGATCCTCTGGATCAAACTGAACATCGCATCCAGCAAGAGCTTGTACATTATCGCATATAATAGGCCTAATACTACTCACTTGCACAGTCAGTAGCTAAACTGCGTCGTGACAGCAGCCATGTATGGCTAGCTGGTGATATGAACCTGCCAGGCCTGGAATGGCCGTCGACTCAACTGAAGCCCGCTTGTTGTTCTCCTTCACAACATCCTAGCCGACCGTGGCTTGACCCAGGTCATTGACCAACCCACCAGGGAATACAGCGTCTTAGATCTTCTTGTAATGAATAACCCAACGCTTGTCGACAGGACTGAGATCTTACCAGGAATATCCGACCATGATATCGTTTTCACTTAACTTGATATAAGCCCCAAGAAATAATCCCAAACCCGGCGTAAACACCTCATCTATAGGAAAGCCAACTGGGGTGGTATAGAAAGGGAACTCAACAGGACTCGAGAACACATCGACACCAACCGAGAGACCCTGACGGCTAATGAACTTTGGAACAAACTTAAGGCAGCCCTGAATGAAGCAGTAGAGTCACATACCGAACACAGGAATGCATCAAACCGGGATAGACTCTCGTGGATAAATAGTAAATTGAAGAAACTAATAAAAGCCAGGGATCGACTTTTTAAGAAAACAAAGAAGGGATCAAAGAAATCCAAACTTCGGACAACTAATTACAGACCTTGAAAAGCACTATTAGGAAAGAAACCAGAACAGCTTATTGGAAATATGTTGAATCAGTAATCACACCAAACCAGGATGACCACAACAGAAATGGCAACAAGAAATTGTGGTCTTTCGTAAAACTCAGACGAACAGATTCAGTAGGCATCGCACCTCTTAAAGAAAATGGAATCTTGAAGGACACCCCTTGGACAAAGCCAAGATCCTAAACGCTCAGTTCAGCGCTGTGTTCACACTTACACTTACAGGTGGCTTTGTTGGTACCCATATCCCAGGTTATTCCATTGCTGATCTAGTCTGGTTTTGAACTGGAGGACTGTCTTGGCATCCACCACATTTTGCGGGAGTCCGTTCCACAGATCGACCACTCTGATCGAAAAGAATCTCTGCCTAGTCAACAGTCTGGCTCTCGGTTTGAACATTTTCATTGTGTGCCCTCTGGTACGTCCAGGCTGTCTCATTTCGAAGAATTTACTAGCTTCTACGTTTTCCAATCCGTTTAATATTTTGAAAGTTTCAATTAGGTCACCTCGTTGCCTCCGGCAGTATAACGAGTGTAGTCTCAGGTGTCTTAGTCTCTGTTCATACGTGAGCTTCGCTAAGCTGGTTACCAGCTTAGTGGCTCTGCGTTGCACTTTCTCTAGACTGTCGATGTCTTTCACCATGTACGGGCTCCATGCCTAAACACATAATTCGAGGTGTGGTCGGACATATGCTCTGTATAATGTCACAAATGAATCTTTAGTTATGTGTTTGAAGGATATCCTCACCATGCCAAGAGCTTGCATGGTTTTCTTTGATGCTTTCTGGCATTGCGTTGATGATTTCAGGTCAGTAGTCATCCACACTCCCACATTCTTTTCCTCATTTATGGATTCAAGATCAACTCTGGCTCCGGACTTGTCATAGTGTAGTGTGGTGGTCTCCCCATTTGCATTAGCTTGCATTTGTCAGCATTGAACTCTATCCGCCAGTCTTTTGTCCAATCTTCCAGGGTGGCGATGTCGCATTGCAGATGTTCATGATCTTCCTGACTCATGACAGTTGTGAATAGCTTTGTGTCATCGGCAAACATCTCGATGTTGCAGTGGACCAGGTCTGGGATGTCGTTTACGTATAATATGAAGAGAAGCGGACCTAAGACCGACCCAAGAGAAGCGGACCTAAGACCGACCCTTGGGGGACACCACTTAGGACAGGGGCCCACTCCGACTTAAGTCCATTGAGGACCAGCCTCTGAGTCCTAGCACTCAGAAAGGCTTCCACCCACCGAGCCACTTTGCCTTGGATGTCATAGGCTTCTAGCTTCTTTATCAGTCTGCAGTAGAGAACTGTGTCGAACGCCTTCTTATAGTCCAGGTATATGACGTCCAGGCCATATCCATTATCTAGTGTTGTTGTCCAATCCTCAAAGGTCAGACAGGACTTGCCTTCCAGGAATCCATGTTGGTTCGGATTGATGATGCTGTTTTTATTGAGAAACTCAATCATGTTCTCTCTGATGATTGCTTCCAGAAGCTTGCATGATATGGAAGTGAGACTGATCGGTCGATATTTTCCAGCTTTCGATTTAGACCCATTTTTTAAAAATTGGCGTGACTAATGCTTGTTTCCAGTCCGAGGGGATTTGACCGGTTTCTAACGACTGGCGGAATATCCAATACATCGGTTTGGCCAGACTGCTGCTATACTCTTTTAGGACCCTTGGATGCAGCCCATCTGGGCCTGCTGCCTTGTCTGGTTGGATACTTTGTAGTTTCTTTCGGACAGTCTCTTCTGTAAATGTGATATCAGTTACACATTCATTAGTTCTTTGGTGGAATTATGGGATGGCGGACTTATCTTCGTGTACAAACACTGGTTTGAAAAAGTCGCCCAATACATTTGCTTTCTCCTGGTCATTTTCTGTTAGACAGCCGTCTTCTTTCTCCAGCTGTGTTACTGTCACCATAACCTTCTGTTTTGATCTCAGATATCCGTAGAATTTCTTAGGTTCCTTCTTGAAATAATGTTGATTAGTTTTTCTTCGTAGTTCTTCTGTGCTTGTCTAATCTTAGCATTTGTCTCATTTCTCTGTTTGGCATAAGCACCGTAGTCTCTGTCCAGTCCAGAACTTTTGTAGCGTTTGTACAAGTTGTACTTTCTCTTCACTATTATCAGCATTTATTTACTCCACCACGGAGGTTTGTTGTTCATCTTGCGTTTCACGTTCCTGAGAGGAACGTTTTCTCTTACTGCTTTTGAGATCTCTTTCTTGAGTTCAGTCCAATTTGTGTTCACACTGTTACCATGGAACTTACTCTTCCAGTTTATCTTGCTCAGGGATTCGTTGATCACATCATAATCACCTTTAGGGTAGTTTCTGTATCCGCTCAGTCTGTTGTTGGCCGATGCTTCTGCATAGCACATGTAGGACAACCGTAGGGACTCGTGGTCACTGTATCCCAGTGGTGCTAGATGTGTGACATTGTCAACCATGTAGGATCACCGTAGGGACTCGTGGTCACTATATCCCAGTGGTGCTAGATGTGTGACATTGTCAACCATGTATTGTTCATTTGAAAACACCAGGTCAAGTAGAGAAGGCTGCTGGCCCGATCTCTGCCTGGTCGGTTTGATGATGTGTTGATACAGGTAAGCATTTGCGTTGCATCAAAACACTTGGCTGCTGTAGATTGTTCACTTCCACTTACTGTGTTCTCCTCCCATTTTATCTCTGGGAAGTTATAATCTCCGATCAACAGGATATGGATATAGCCTCGCATTTCTTGGAGGTGTTTCACTGCGTCGATTATTTTTATATTGTTCTCATCGCTAGACATCTGTGTCCTGTATACAATTCCTGCTAACATAATATCTTTATCATTCAGCTTGACTGAAACCCACATCGAGTCCTCTATTTCCAGGTCAATCATGTCTTGACATGGGATAGCTGGTAGATCTTCATGTATGTACATCAATACCCCACCACCAATACTTTCTTGTCTATAACTCCTGAACATTTTAGTGCTATTTCTCATGACAATCGCGGACGATTTTCTCATCTCGGGGAAAGACGACGCCGAACATGACGTCAATATACACGCGGTTCTCGTGAGATGTCGTGAGAGAAACCTAGTCCTCAACCCCGAAGGTACGCTACAAGCTAAGTCAGCTTCATGGGATGTCTGTTGACGATGGCATCAAACCAGACCCGAAGAAAATCGCGGCCATAATCGACATGCCAATGCCTACAGACTTCAAAGGAGTACGCCGCCTAATTGGCACCGTGCAGTACTTGGGCAAGTTCGTGAAGGAGTTGACCGACCTCACAGTTCCGTTGCATGAACTGATACGCAAGGAAAGCGAGTTCGCATGGAACGAGTTGCACACCAAGGCGCCGCGTGGGATACACGACGTGGGTAAAGACGTAACAATCCAGGCAGTCGCGTCTCAGACGGGCCTGGGAGCTGCGTTCATGCACGAAGGCCAGCCAATATGTTATGCAAGCCGAGCCATGACGGAAACCGAACAAAACTACACACAGATCGAGAAAGAACTGTTGGCGATAATGTTAGCATGTGAGCAGTTCAACGACTATATCTATGGACAAGATATAGCACACGTGGGGTCAGACCACAAGCCGCTAGAAAGTGTTTTCAAGCGAGAAATACACTTGGCACCGAGGCGCCTGCAGCGCACGAGACTACGCCTGCAGAAATATCCACTGGACTTTGGTCTTTGGTTTGCTTACTCCAAACAGCCCCTTCTGGGGCTAAAATAGGAGTATTTTAACGTAAAGTACAAGGGTCAGAAACGTATGTGGCAGATACGTTGAGCCAAGCGTACATCACTGAGGATAACCGAGACACTAGTTGTGATGTATTGAACCGTATTTATTACGACCGCATGGTTTAGTCATTCCACCGGCACAAGACAAGTCATTGAACTCCGAACTCTGGCGGTGAAACCGGAAGCATAGGTTTTCCCATCCACGACATCCATCCCAACATTAGTGAGAAAATCGAATTGAAGAGTTACTTTTAACCACTTTGTGATAGCAAAAAAACTAATCGAGACTACAAAATACTTGGTTTGACCATGAAAATATCGTGTAACGCCGATTTTCACTGATGATCTAGTGTTCTACTAGTTGTACTAGACAACAGAAGAGAAAATGTTTCGGGCAGGCGATCAACACTCCTGTTTGGTTTGTTCAGCTACGACCTTTACACCTACGTCAGGTCTGATCAGGTGAAGTCGGGATTTTCGCTGTCGATGCATTAATAGTTCAGCAGGGGCTATGCCCGTCTTGCAGTGAGGTGTGATGCGTTAATCGAAGAGGAAGCGTGCTAGCTTGGTTTCCAAGTCACCTCCATGCATGCGCTTTACTCCTCCTTTTACAATTTCAACGGCTCGTTCGGCTAGGCCATTAAAGGCAGTGTGGTGTGGAGCAGTCGTAATGTGCTTGATACCATTGTGTCGGCAGAAATCTTGAAACTCTTCACTGACGAAACCAGTGGCGTTGTCACTGACGATGACATCAGGGATGCCATGAGTGCTAAACGACCCTCGTCCTGATGAAGACTTGTGACAACACCGGGTCACGCGATGTTTCACGATGTATGTCACTTGCAGTGACAGGAGACATGTCCAAATACTGCATCGTCAGTATCGTGTCCGCTGGCACTGGTACATGTCTCTGAGCGCCACCTACCAGAAGGCGGCTAAGAGCGTCTACTTGTGAGATGCTTTGGCCCGGCCTGTGGATAATCTGGTATTCGTAGGCAGCCAGTGTTAGGGCCCATCGCTGCATCCGTGGCGACAGCATCTGTGGAACGGCTTTCGTTTCTCCAAACAGTCCAAGAAGCGGCTTATGATCTGTGACGATGGTAAACTTGTGACCACACAAGTACTGGTGAAACTTCTTCAGTCCCACTATGACGGACAGACCCTGTTTGTCAATCTGAGCATAGTTTTTCTCAGCATACGAGATACTTCTGGAGTGATACGCTATGGGTTTATCTGCACCATCTTCCATGACGTGAGCAAGAACGGACCCAATGCCGTATGGAGAGGCATCACATGTGAGTACCAGTAGTCGCTTGTATGTGAAAAGACCTCGCGGCGTGTTGATGTTGACGTACTTCCGAATGTCAGAATGTAGCTGGATCTGTTCAAACGCGTGACGCATGTCGAGCTTCGTGTGCGTGGTACCGTTCCCAAGCTGTGGATACAAATCCTCTATTCGGGGAATAGGATATCTGTCCAGTTTGGCTACTTGGTTCACGGTGAGTTTGTAGTCATCACAGAGACGTACACTCTTGTCTGCCTTCATTACTGGTACCACAGGGGCGGCCCAGTCCGAGTACTGGACGGGCACTATGATATCCTCAGCCAGGAGTATATCAATTTCCTTGTCACCATGTCTCGCATTACATAGGGCAGTGGTCGCGACTTGTAGTACTTGGGGATTGCCTCATTAGTAGTTATAGTGCAGGAATGACCGATCAAAAGAGGCGACCAGTACGGGAGGGTCAAGTGACTTCCGGTCGCAGAGCCTTCTGGGTATCGTGAGCGCCCCTGGCGGCGACATATATCCCTATGCATAACCCTAGAGCGCCCCTTGCCGACTAGAACTAACCCTAACCGTCTAGAGCGCCCCCTGGCGACTGAATTTAATTTTAATTTTAATTTTAATTTTAATTTCAATTTCAATTTCATGCGCGCGCAGCCTCACAGCCTTCTGGGTAGCCCGAGCGCCCAAGGCGGGACCCGTAACCCTATCCGTAACCCTAGAGCGCCCCCTGGCGACTGGAGGTAACCCTAACCGTCTAGAGCGCCCCCTGGCGACTGAATTTAATTTTAATTTTAATTTTAATTTTAATTTTAATTTTAATTTTAATTTTAATTTTAATTTTAATTTTAATTTCAATTTCAATTTCAATTTCAATTTTAATTTCAATTTCAATTTCAATTTTTTTATTTCAATTTTCATTTAAATTTTAATTTCAATTTTAATTTCAATTTTAATTTCAATTTTAATTTCAATTTTAATTTCAATTTAAATTTTAATTTTAATTTTAATTTTAATTTTAATTTAAATTTTAATTTAAATTTTAATTTAAATTTTAATTTCAATTTTAATTTCAATTTCAATTTAAATTTTAATTTCAATTTTAATTTCAATTTCAATTTCAATTTCAATTTAAATTTTAATTTAAATTTTAATTTCAATTTTAATTTCAATTTCAATTTTAATTTTAATTTCAATTTTATGCGCGTGCAGCCGCACAGCCTTCTGGGTAGCCCGAGCGCCACCTGGCGGGACCCGTAACCCTAGAACGCCCCCTGGCGATTGAATTAAATTTTAATTTTAATTTTAATTTTAATTTTAATTTTAATTTTAATTTTAATTTTAATTTTAATTTTAATTTTAATTTTAATTTTAATTTACATACCGACATACAGCTGAAGTATGCTATAAACGTGTCAGGACACATAACTCCTACAGTTTACCCATAATTCCTACAATTTACCCATAATTTCCCTATTCAATAAGAGTACAAGCAAATGTTATTAAATATTTGAAAATATTGACACAATATTGTCCACAAACGTTAGATAGAGGACTATAAAGTCTCTTGCCATACCGACGTACAGCTGACGAAAGCTATAAACGTGTCAGGACATGCAGCTGACGTAATCCGCACCAAACGCGTCGCGGAAAGTACATCATCAGCATATTGTCGTTATATGTCAATATTTGAAAATAATGCGCTCTTACACTTTACCCATAACTCCTACAGTTTACCCATAATTCCTACAATTTACCCATAACTCCTAAAGTTTATCCATGTTAACACCACGCTATATATTCTTAAATAACACATATGTGTATTAATAACCTATGCGAAACCCGAGAGCAACGAAAGGCGTACTTTCGACCCAGCTCGCTAGCGAAGTCGGCTCATGTTTTTATCAGTAGGCCGGTAGCAGCCGGCTAGCAGGCGTGTAGAAGTAGGCCATGCACATATGATATCAGTGACCCAACGACCCAGCCCGGCTCACGTTTTTATCAGTAGACCGCTAGCAGCCGGCTAGCAGGTGTGTAGAATTAGGTCACGCACAGACGATATCAGTGACCCAACGACCCAGCCCGGCTCATGTTTTTTATTAGTAGACCGCTAGCAGCCGGCTAGCGGGCGTGTAGAAATAGGCCACGCACAGTCGTATAACGGTGTCTCTTTAAGTTAAACTATGTGTTATATAGATGCGTTTTAAAAGCGTTCGCTGCATAGGAGTATGTATTAGTTACCATTCGTGCAAACAACGACAGAGATAAGTCCGGCAGCAGGCATCGCTTTAGACGCACACGCATACGCAAACGCACACACACACACGCACACACGCACACACACATGCACGCACGGACACACACACACACACACACACACACACACACACACACACACACACGCACGCACGCACGCACGCACGTACATCATGCTTGCTTATATAACACAGTTGTTTCAATAAAGCACACATATGTAGTGTAGCGTGTTTGTTCATTCACCTAGCTATAAAAAGAACTTGATTTTAGTTTCATACGTATCGTGTTACTCACAGACCCCTTATATTCTGATTGACCAGGCGAGGCAAACTATTACCAACATTAAACCTGTGTGGACTTCCGCACTGTGTGCAGTAAAACTCTGCTACCTCCAGCCACATCCTGGCTATTTACACACTGCCTCCATCATACAGTCCTCTGTCTATCCTACCTCCAGCCACATCCCTGCTCCGCACACGCTGCCTCAACCATACAGTCCTCTGTCTCTACTACCTCCAGCCACATTCTGACGCATTACACATTGCCTCCACCATAGAGTACTCTGTCTCTCCTACCTCCAGCCACATCCTGGCTTCCGATACATTGCGTCCACCATTCTATCCTCTGTCTCTCCTACATACAGCCACATCATTGCTCCTGATACATTGCTCCCACCATTCAGTCTTCTGTCTCTCCTACCTCCAACCACATCCTGGCTCCTTACACACTTCCTCCACCATTCAGTCTTCTGTCTCTCTTACCACTAGCCACATCCTGGCTACTTACACACTGCCTCCGCCATACAGTCCTCCGTCTCTACTACCTCCAACCACATCCCTGCTCCTTACACACTGCCTGCATCATATATGCCTCCGTCTCTACTACCTCCAACCAAATCCTGGCTCTTTACACATTGCCTGCACCATATATTCCTCTGTCTCTCTTACCTCCAGCCACATCCTGGCTACTTACACACTGCCTCCAACATACAATCCACTGTCTTTCCTACCTCCAGCCACATCCTTCCTTACATACTGCCTCCGCCATACAGTCCTCTGTTTCTCCTACCTCCAGCCACATCCTGGCTCCTGATACATTGCGTCCATCATACAATCCTCTGTCTTTCCTACCCCCAGCCACACCCTTGCTCCTTACACATTACCTCCACCACACTGTTCTCTGTTGCTCCTACATCCAGCCACATCCTGGCTCCTGATACATTGCGTCCACCAAACTGTCCTCTGTCTCTCCTACCATTAGCCACATCCTGACTACTTACACATTACCTCCACCAT
The DNA here is from genome assembly GCA_963662155.1 of Lamellibrachia columna. Classification (NCBI taxonomy): domain Eukaryota; kingdom Metazoa; phylum Annelida; class Polychaeta; order Sabellida; family Siboglinidae; genus Lamellibrachia; species Lamellibrachia columna. The sequence goes on from OY759265.1 coordinate 32,449,269, forward strand.
ACAGTGAACTGTCTTTCCTACCTGCAGCCACATCCCTTCTCCTTACACACTGCCTCCACCATACAGTCCTCCGTCTCTACTACCTCCAACCAAATCCTGGCTCTTTACACATTGCCTACACCATACAGTCCTCTGTCTCTCCTACATCCAGCCACATCCTAGCTACTTACACACTGCCTCCTCCATACAGTCCACAGACTTTCCTGTATTGTAGGTCCAAGGACCTACAACTTTATGCATTGTAGATCAAACGACCTACAACTTTATGTATTGTATGTCCAAATACCTACAACTTTATGTATTGTAAGTCCAAGGACTTACAAATTTATGTACTGTAGGTCCAAAGACCTGCTACTTTAGGTTTTGTAGGTTCAAGGACCTACAACTTTATGAATTGTAGGTCCAAGGACCTACAACTTTGTGTATTGTAGGTCCAAATACCTGCTACTTTATGTATTGTATGTCCAAGGACATACAACTTTATGTATTGTAGGTCCAAATACCTAAAACTTTATGTATTGTAGGTCCAAGGACATACAACTTTATTTACTGTAGGTCTAAAGACCTGCTACTTTATGTTTTGTGGGTTCAAGGACCTACAACTTTATGCATTGGAGGTCCAAAGACCTGCTACTTTATGTATTGCAGGTTCAAAGACCTGCTACTTTATGTATTGTAGGTCCAAAGATCGGCTACGTTATGTTGTGTAGGTTCAAGGACCTACAACTTTATGTATTGTAGGTCCAAAGACCTGCTACTTTATGTATTGTAGGTCCAAGGACTTACAACTTTATGTATTGTAGGTCCAAATACCTACCACTTTATGTATTGTATGTCCAAATACCTACAACTTTATGTATTGTAGGTCCAAAGACCTGCTACTTTATGTATTGTATGTCCAAAGACCTGCTACTTTATGTATTGTAGGTCCAAAGACCTGCTAATTTATGTATTGTAGGTTCAATGACCTACAACTTTCTGTATTATAGGTCAAAGGACCTACAACTTTATGTATTGTAGGTCCAAGGACATACAACTTTATGAATTGTAGGTCCAAATACCTACAACTTTATGTATTGTATGTCCAAGGACCTACAACTTTATGTATTGTAGGTCAAAAGACCTGCTACTTTATGTTTTGTGGATTTAAGAACCTACAACTTTATGTATTGTAGGTCCAAAGACCTGCTACTTTATGTATTGTAGGTCCAAAGACCTGCTACTTTATGTATTGTAGGTCCAAGGACCTACAACTTTATGTATTGTAGGTCCAAATACCTACAACTTTATGTATTGTAGGTCCAAGGACCTACAACTTTATGTATTGTAGGTCCAAAGACCTACTACTTTATGTATTGTAGGTCTAAACACATATATCTTTTAGTATTGTAGGCCCAAAGACCTACAACTTTGTTTTGTATATATATACCTTCTGTTCACACTTTATCATATATATTTTACACACGACATATGTATTCTATTTAATCAAAAGAATGGAACTTGTTGTCATATTCCTACGAGTGACCCCCCTCCATAGTTGAAAGGGAACCCGTAGTCAATGATATTAGACATAGTGGACAATAGTAGCAATTGTCATGTAAATATCTTATATACCACCACCACCACCACCACCACCACCCCGCACGCACTATATAGATGTACTGAGGGTCCGTCCCCTCTCAGTTGTAGACGCATGTCCGCCAATTTGTTAGTTCATAAAGACTCAGCACCTAGCTAACCCTAATCCTAACCTTAAACCGAAACCCTAACCCTCGCTCTTATACATTGACATCATAACCCTAACCCATAACTAACCCTATCTTCAATGTCTCTGTCTTTATGGAGGTTTGTGTACGACTATATAGTGTGGGGTGGTGTCAAATATGTTCAGGTCTGTAGACAGAAGGTGAAGGCCGTGCGGGCGTGGGGGTGATCAGATGGCTATACTCGTCTCATTACTCTATGGAGGGTGGTCAGATGGCTATGCTCGTCTCATTACTCTATGGTGGGGGTGGTGAGGTGTGGGAACCAGAAGGTAATGGCTACACACGACTCACTACTACTCTGTGGAGCTTGTCCATGTGTAGAGGGGTGTCACTATCGGGAATACTACACCAAGCGTGCGTCGGGTGGTCAGATGGCTATACTCGTCTCATAACTCTATGGAGGATGGTCAGATGGCTATATTCGTCTCATTGCTCTATGGTGGGGTGGTGAGGTGTGGAAACCAGAATGTAATTGCTACATTCGACTCACTACTTCTCTATGGATCGAGGTATGTATCAGAAATTCTAGCTGCCACCCTAACCCTAACCCTAACGGTGTAACCCCAACTTGTTGTAGGTTGTATAACCCTAGAGAGCCTGCAAAAAGGTGTAACCCCAACCTGTTGTCGGTTATATAACCCTAGATAGACTGCATCGAGATAGTGCTGTTTGCACAATGCTACCAGTAATGGACAAAACTAGCAAAACGGTGGACAAACTAATAAAATGGCGGACAAACTAACAAAATCATGGACAAAACTAACAAAACGGTGGACAAACTAACAAAATAGCGGACAAACTAACAAAAATGATGGACAAAACTCACAAAAATGGCGGACAAACTAACAAAATGGCGGACAAACTAAAAAAATTATGGACAAACTAACAAAAAGGCGGACAAACTAACAAAATGGCGGACAAACTAACAAAAATGATGGACAAAACTAACAAAATGGCGGACAAACTAACAAAATAATGATCAAAACTAACAAAACGGTGGACAAACTAACAAAATGGCGGACAAACTAACAAAAATGATGGACAAACTAACAAAATGGCGGACAAACTAACAAAATGGCGAACAAACTAACAAAAATGATGGACAAAACTAACAAAATGGCGGACAAACTAAGAAAATAATGGTCAAAACTAACAAAACGGTGGACAAACTAACAAAATGGCGGACAAAATAACAAAAATGATGGACAAAACTAACAAAATGGCGGACAAACTAACAAAAATGATGGACAAACTAACAAATTGGCAGACATGCGTCTACAACTGAGAGGGGACGGACCCTCAGTACATCTATATAGTGCGTGCGGGGTGGTGGTGGTGGTGGTGGTGGTGGTGGTGGTTGTGGTGGTGGTGGTGGTGGTGGTGGTGGTGGTGGTGGTGGTATATGATATATTTACATGACAATGGCTACTATTGTCCACTATGTCCAGTATCATTGACTACGGGTTCCCTTTCAACTATGGAGGGGGGTCACTCGTAGGAATATGACAACACGTTCCATTCCTTTGATTAAATAGAATACATATGTCGTGTGTAAAATATATATGATAAAGTGTGAACAGAAGGTATATATACAAAACATAAAGTTGTAGGTCTTTGGGCCTACAATACTAAAAGATATATGTGTTTGGACCAACAATACATAAAGTAGCAGGTCTTTGGACCTACAATACATAAAGTTGTAGGTCCTTGGACCTACAATACTAAAAGATATATGTGTTTGGACCTACAATACATGAAGTAGCAGGTCTTTGGACCTACAATACATAAAGTAGCAGGTCTTTGGACCTACAATACATAAAGTTGTAGGTTCTTGAATCCACAAAACCTAAAATAGCAGGTCTTTGGACCTACAATACATAAATTTGTAGGTTCTTGAACCTACAAAACATAAAGTAGCAGATCTTTTGACCTACAATACATAAAGTTGTAGGTCCTTGGACATACAATATATAAAGTTGTAGGTATTTGGACCTACAATACATAAAGTTGTATGTCCTTGGACCTACAATACATAAAGTTGTAGGTCCTTTGACCTATAATACAGAAAGTTGTAGGTCGTTGAACCTACAATACATAAATTAGCAGGTCTTTGGACCTACAATACATAAAGTAGCAGGTCTTTGGACCTACAATACATAAAGTAGCAGGTCTTTGGACCTACAATACATAAAGTTGTAGGTCTTTGGACATACAATACATAAAGTGGTAGGTATTTGGACCTACAATACATAAAGTTGTAGGTCCTTGGACCTACAATACATAAAGTAGCAGGTCTTTGGACCTACAATACATAAAGTTGTAGGTCCTTGAACCTACAAAACATAAAGTAGCCGATCTTTGGACCTACAATACATAAAGTAGCAGGTCTTTGAACCTGCAATACATAAAGTAGCAGGTCTTTGGACCTCCAATACATAAAGTTGTAGGTCCTTGAACCCACAAAACATAAAGTAGCAGGTCTTTGGACCTACAGTAAATAAAGTTGTAGGTCCTTGGACCTACAATACATAAAGTTTTAGGTATTTGGACCTACAATACATAAAGTTGTATGTCCTTGGACATACAATACATAAAGTAGCAGGTATTTGGACCTACAATACATAAAGTTGTAGGTCCTTGGACCTACATTTCATAAAGTTGTAGGTCCTTGAACCTACAAAACCTAAAGTAGCAGGTCTTTGGACCTACAGTACATAAAGTTGTAGGTCATTGGACTTACAATACATAAAGTTGTAGGTATTTGGACCTACAATACATAAAGTTGTAGGTCGTTTGACCTACAATACATAAAGTTGTAGGTCCTTGGACCTACAATACAGGAAAGTATGTGGACTGTATGGAGGAGGCAGTGTGTAAGTAGCTAGGATGTGGCTGGATGTAGGAGAGACAGAGGACTGTATGGTGTAGGCAATGTTTAAAGAGCCAGGATTTGGTTGGAGGTAGTAGAGACGGAGGACTGTATGGTGGAGGCAGTGTGTAAGGAGCAGGGATGTGGCTGGAGGTAGGAAAGACAGTTAACTGTATGGCGGAGGTAATGTGTAAGTAGTCAGGATGTGGCTAATGGTAGGAGAGACAGAGGAGAGTTTGGTGGACGCAATGTATCAGGAGCCAGGATGTGGCTGGAGGTAGGAGCAACAGAGGACAGTGTGGTGGAGGTAATGTGTAAGGAGCAAGGGTGTGGCTGGAGATAGGAAAGACAGAGGATTGTATGATGGACGCAATGTAGCAGGAGCCAGGATGTGGCTGGAGGTAGGAGAAACAGAGGACTGTATGGCGGAGGCAGTATGTAAGGAGGAGGGATGTGGCTGGAGGTAGGAAAGACAGTGGATTGTATGTTGGAGGCAGTGTGTTAGTAGCCAGGATGTGGCTGGAGGTAGGAGAGACAGAGGAATATATGGTGCAGGCAATGTGTAAAGAGCCAGGATTTGGTTGGAGGTAGTAGAGACGGAGGACTGTATGGCGGAGGCAGTGTGTAAGTAGCCAGGATGTGGCTAGTGGTAGGAGAGACAGAGGACAGTATGGTGGAGGCAGTGTGTAAGTAGCTAGGATGTGGCTAGTGATAGGAGAGACAGAAGACTGAATTGTGGAGGCAGTGTGTAAGTAGCCAGGATGTGGTTGGAGGTAGGAGAGACAGAAGACTGAATGGTGGGGGCAATGTATCAGGAGCAATGATGTGGCTGTATGTAGGAGAGACAGAGGATAGAATGGTGGACGCAATGTATCGGAAGCCAGGATGTGGCTGGAGGTAGGAGAGACAGAGTACTCTATGGTGGAGGCAATGTGTAATGCGTCAGAATGTGGCTGGAGGTAGTAGAGACAGAGGACTGTATGGTGGAGGCAGTGTGTAAGGAGCAGTGATGTGGCTGGAGGTAGGAAAGACAGTTAACTGTATGGTGGAGGTAATGTGTAAGTAGTCAGGATGTGGCTAATGGTAGGAGAGACAGAGGACAGTTTGGTGGACGCAATGTATCAGGAGCCAGGATGTGGCTGGAGGTAGGAGCAACAGAGGACAGTGTGGTGGAGGTAATGTGTAAGGAGCAAGGGTGTGGCTGGAGGTAGGAAAGACAGAGGATTGTATGATGGACGCAATGTAGCAGGAGCCAGGATGTGACTGGACGTAGGAGAAACAGAGGACTGTATGGCGGAGGCAGTATGTAAGGAGGAGGGATGTGGCTGGAGGTAGGAAAGACAGTGGATTGTATGTTGGAGGCAGTGTGTTAGTAGCCAGGATGTGGCTGGAGGTAGGAGAGACAGAGGAATATATGGTGCAGGCAATGTGTTAAGAGCCAGGATTTGGTTGGAGGTAGTAGAGACGGAGGACTGTATGGCGGAGGTAGTGTGTAAGTAGCCAGGATGTGGCTAGTGGTAGGAGAGACAGAGGACAGTATGGTGGAGGCAGTGTGTAAGTAGCTAGGATGTGGCTAGTGGTAGGAGAGACAGAAGACTGAATGGTGGAGGCAGTGTGTAAGGAGCCAGGATGTGGTTGGATGTAGGAGAGACAAGACTGAATGGTGGGGGCAATGTATCAGGAGCAATGCTGTGGCTGTATGTAGGAGAGACAGAGGATAGAATGGTGGACGCAATGTATCGGAAGGTGGAGGCAATGTGTAATGCGTCAGAATGTGGCTGGAGGTAGTAGAGACAGAGGACTGTATGGTTGAGGCAGCGTGTGCGGAGCAGGGATGTGGCTGGAGGTAGGAGAGACAGAGGACTGTATGATGGAGGCAGTGTGTAAATAGCCAGGATGTGGCTGGAGGTAGCAGAGTTTTACTGCACACAGTGCGGAAGTCCACACAGGTTTAATGTTGGTAATAGTTTGCCTCGCCTGGTCAATCAGAATATAAGGGGTCTGTGAGTAACACGATACGTATGAAACTAAAATCAAGTTCTTTTTATAGCTAGGTGAATGAACAAACACGCTACACTACATATGTGTGCTTTATTGAAACAACTGTGTTATATAAGCAAGCATGATGTGTGTGCGTGCGTGTGTGCGCGTGTGTGTGTGTGCGTGTGCAGCGATGCCTGCTGCCGGACTTATCTCTGTCGTTGTTTGCACGAATGGTAACTAATACATACTCCTAAGCAGCGAACGCTTTTAAAACGCATCTATATAACACATAGTTTAACTTTAAGAGACACCGTTATACGACTGTGCGTGGCCTATTTCTACACGCCCGCTAGCCGGCTGCTAGCGGTCTACTAATAAAAAACATGAGCCGGGCTGGGTCGTTGTGTCACTGATATCGTCTGTGCGTGATCTAATTGTACACGCCTGCTAGCCGGCTGCTAGCGGTCTACTGATAAAAACATGAGCCGACTTCGCTAGCGAGCTGGGTCGAAAGTACGCCTTTCGTTGCTCTCGGGTTTCGCATAGCTTATTAATACACACGTGTTATTTAAGAATATATAGCGTGGTGTTAACATGGATAAACTTTAGGAGTTATGGGTAAATTGTAGGAATTATGGGTAAACTGTAGAAGTTCTGGGTAAAGTGTAAGAGCGCATTATTTTTAAATATTGACATATAACGACAATATGCTGATGATGTACTTTCCGCGACGCGTTTGGTGCGGATTACGTCAGCTGCATGTCCTTATTTGGTATTGTTCTGTGTGCGGCTAACGTCAGCTGCATGTCCTGACACGTTTATAGCTTTCGTGAGCTGTACGTCGGTATGGCAAGAGACTTTAGAGTCCTCTATCTAACGTTTGTGGACAATATTGTGTCAATATTTTCAAATATTTAATAACATTTGCTTGTACTCTTATTGAATAGGGGAATTATTGGTAAATTGTAGGAATTATGGGTAAATTGTAGGAGTTATGTCCTGACACGTTTATAGCTTACTTCAGCTGTATGTCGGTATGTCAATTAAAATTCAATTCAATCACCAGGGGCGCTCTAGACGATTAGGGTTACCTCCAGTCGCCAGGGGCGCTCTATGGTTACGGGTCCCGCCAGGGGGCGCTCGGGCAACCCAGAAGGCTGTGCGGCTGCGCGCGCATGAAATTGAAATTAAATTCAGTCACCAGGGGGCGCTCTAGATGGTTACCTCCAGTCGCCAGGGGGCGCTCTAGGGTTACGGATATGGTTACGGGTCCCGCCAGGGGGCGCTCGGGCTACCCAGAAGGCTGAGGCTGCGCGCGCATGAAATTGAAATTAAATTCAGTCGCCAGGGGCGCTCTAGACGGTTAGGGTTAGTTCCAGTCGCCAGGGGGCGCTCTAGGATTATGCATGCGTAGGGATATAGGTCGCCGCCAGGGGGCGCTCACGATACCCAGAAGGCTCTGCGAACGGAAGTCACTTGACCCTCCCATACTGGTCGCCTCTTTTGATCGGTCATTCCTGCACTATAACTACTCTCATTGTCTACATAGATCTTGGCAGCGTCTGTTTTAACTGCTTGGTGCGAGTCTGTAAACCCAATGGCGTACTTGTCCAGTACAGCCTGCAATTGAGGTTGCTGCTTCCGTGTTGAGTGTGATGTATTCAACTGATGAACCACACCCCAGTCCAGTTTGAGTTTACTCAGCCAGTTCCTGCCAAGTAAGCTTGTACCGTTGCCAGGCACGACCATGAGCGGAAGCTGATGTTGGTCGCCAGTTGTAGCTACTACCATGACGTTGATGACACCCATGATCTTCACACACTGTCCTGTATATGTGCGAAGCGTGTCCTTTGTGGATCTCATGTTAGGCCGTGCCGAGTTTCGCCAGTGTTTGTGCAACGTTTCTTCGCTGATGATCGAGGGAGTGGCACCTGTATCTACTTCCACCAGAAGCGTCTTCCCATCTACTTGTATTTGGGTAACGATCGGATCTGGACGTCGCTCCAGTGTTTTCAGATGGGACACAGTCTTGTATCGGTGCCGTCAGCTGATGAGTGCGGTTTCTTTTCCCTTTTTCAGCTTTCTGTTTTGCGAAACAGTTGCTCATGATGTGTCCATCTTTGTGACAATATCGGCATTGCGCATCTTTGTAGTGACACTCGTCCGCCGAATGAAGCGTTTTGTCACATCTGAAACATGGTTTCTGACGATTCTGAGCGGGTGGTTTCTTCTCCCACTTTCTCGTTGAATGCTTGCGGGCGGTCACTTTGTTTACTCACGGTGTACTGTCGTGTGCAGCAGCGTTTAACTGAGCAGTGTTAACAGCAGCTGATTCCATGGCAAGTGCCATTTGTAGAGCCTTTTTGAAATCAAGGTCGGCTTCTCCCAACAATCGTCGTTGAATGGCCGAATCTGCTACACCACAAACTAACCGGTCCCTCAGATTTTCTTCCAGGATCAACTGAGCAGTCAGCTGCGCACCAGTCTTCGTTTGACCAAAATCACAGTTTCTGGCCAGATTTTTCAGTTCGGCTACAAAGTCACCTATTGATTGTACGCAGAACAGAAGTTATACCGTTGCAAAATTGTGTTTGGTTTCGGTTCAAAATGCGTTTGTAGCAATTTGCACAGTTCAACGTACGTCAGGTCAGCCGGCGTACGTGGCGATGCCAGGCTACGGAGCAAAGTATAAGTTTCGGTACCCATTGCTGTTAAAAGTATTGCGCGACGCTTACTTGCGGCGGCGTAGTCAATGTCATTGGCCTCAAAATAAAACCCTAACCTGTCCTGGTAGGAAGACCAATCCTTCCCCGTAAACTCCGGCAAGTTGCCGTGCCGTGAGATGTCTTGAATGCTGGTGCCTGTTGTTTTTCGTGAAGCCGATTTGACGCGTTGCAGTTTTCCGTGACTTTTGCGGGAAACTGTGATTACAGTCAGTCTCAGCGTAGCTTTGGCTTCCTTTTTGCTAACCTTCTATGTGCAGTGATAACCACTGATAGTCAGCGCATACTTCCTGACATGAAGTTTTCATCCTCGTCGCCAAATGTGATGTATTGAAACGTATTTATTACGACCGCATGGTTTGGTCATGGCGCCGGCACAAGATAAGTTATTGAATTCTGAACTCTGACAGTGAAACCGGGAGCATAGGTTTTTTCTTCCAATACATCCGATAAAACCCGAAAGGAAAGAAAAGGCAGTGCAAAATCATCTGCCACGAAAACGACCAATACAAATAGATTTACCCCCCTAACATATGAACCAGTAGACGATGATCTTACAGCCAGCTGTGTGATTTGCAAAGGAATTTTCGGAAGCATGGACCACATGGTCCAATGCGAAAGAGGTAGATGTTGAACAATACCAGCAATGTGCTGGGATGTCCGACGAGGTATACAACTATGTAGGGAAGGCTATGACAATGACAAATGTAAAGTGGCTGCAACATCAGCTATTGCAACGGACGTAGAAATAGAGCAGAAATGCAGCATTTCTAAACAAATTCAAAAAACGGCTTGAGCAAGTAGAGAAGCAAATGGAAACAAAAGCCGTCAAAGTTATGGTCGACCAATTAGCAGTAGAAGCAGGAAGCTTAGAGGGCAACGTAATGGACATGTCGAAAATAAACCAAAACATTGATATGGTCAGGGACGAATCCCTGAAAAAAATAAAAAGTCAAAAAATATATAGTGGTAAGAGGCCTACCAGAAAACAACGAAAAAGAGGATCTAGCCAGTGAGATGTTCAAAGACATTGGATGTCACAAGATCGAAAGTACGAGCACAATGAGACTTGGTAGAAAAGAAGGGGAACAAAAAATTAGACATCTCATGGTTACACTAAAAAACCAAGAATCAAAGAATGAAAAATACTGAGAAAATTTGCAAAAGTGAGACAGGTCAAAAGAGAATTGTACAATCCAAAAACAGTCTTCATCTTCCCAGACCAAACTAAACTAGAAAGGGAAGCTGACATCGGTAAGATACAAATATGTGCAAAAGGCAAAACGTCAACGTGCTAAACAAGTAGTGGCAAAATAAAGTGGGCTTTCAACCGACCACATAATCTATGAATTAGAAAAAGAAAAAACATGACTGTGTTATGCACTATGAAGAAGAGTTGGTCGACTAATTAAATGTTAATGATAAAAGATTCTGTAACTACACTAGACACAATCATCGTCAACAAAAAACTCAGATGATCAAATTAAAGCAAACATATTAAACAATTATTTCATAACTGTTCTTACAGATGAGCCAGAATTACTGCACTCTCTACCAACTTTAGATACCAGCGTAAAATGTACACTGTACAATTTAGATATGTTTAGATAAGTTAACAAATCTGAAACCGGAAAAAGCTAGTGGTCCAGACCTATTAAATGTAAATGTAAAATTGCTTAGATTTCGATATTCATCTAGCCTATATATTTAATAAATCCACACAAACAAACCAGATACCATATTATTGGAGGGATGCAAAGTAACATCAATACACTCACAACATTTTCACGAAACAAGTGCAAAAATTATATGGCAGGGTCACTCACCAGCCAAATGGCTAAACTACTGGAAATAATCATACAAGACAGTTTGTTTAAACTAGATGACACAAAAATAGTAGGCTAGTGGCTTTGAATAAGCAAAAGAGGCCCCATGTAGAGAGGTAATTAAAAATAGATTTTGGGGAAAACCCCGAAGAAGTTGCCAGTATGAGGGTATAGGGAAAGAGGTGTATTATCAATCACTGGACATCAGCGCCCCTGGTATTATTGCATGAGCGTTATCAGCGCTCCATAGCGACGAAAGGAGTAGTCAAGGCGTCATTGAAGAGGTCAGAGTTCAACCCTGGTTAAATAAGGGTGTGGGTGAACATCTTACCATCATTACAGAGGCCAACGAGGGATAGCTAGCACTAAGTAAAAGACGTAGGTAAGTGGTACATTAATTTCTTTTTTATATTAACAGTGTAAAAACATATTATAAATTATGAATAATAAACTTATTCAAAATGAGGTTTTTTCAAATTATCATATATACATACGATATATGGTGTATTGCTAACAGTGGCAATGCTATGTGTTAAAGTGAAAGTATGCTATATTGTCATTGTTAATAAATGTTGTAAACTCTTTAAGAGTTACCATCCGTTCAAATTATGATACACACTATATTTATAGTATCATATACTTACAAACGGTCCATCATTATAAACCGGGCGTTCCCCATCTCTTTGTAGACGACCAGCAAATCGGTGAAGAGAGCCACAGACATTGTGAGGCAGCAGCATACAGATTCATGCGAGATGTATAATGGAAGCAGTTATAAAAATGTCGAGAACGAGCCTCTTATATAGCATTCGACAAATAATGCATATTGCCGACGTAAGCATACGGAACAAAAACATATACGTCATTATGTTTAGAAAAGGATGCAAAGTGCCGCCGTAAGCCAAACGTAAAAATGGCTTATCCATCATAATTAAAATGAAAGCCATAAATGTGTCAAAGAATTGTCGGTGGAAACAGCAAGGCATTTGTCTTCCGGAAAAAAGCCGAGGGTGTCGCGTACTCGGCGTGTGTTGCATAAAGCCTTATATAATATCATTCGTAGACATTTTAACATCACAAAAATCTGGATGAACCGACTAATGCACTTCATAGGAGCAGGCCATTTCCTCTCGAATTTCTACCAATGCATCATCAATGCATTGGGTCACTTTTTTACAAGTGTAGAAAGCAATTATCTATTCAAAATAGCAATATTTCATGGTGATTATGAGACAGCAGAAAACATTCGAGCCACACGGACTGGACTGCAGGCGAAATACCTAAGCAAGACCATCTGAGAAAAGGCACATTTACGCACGGAATGGAACAAACAGAAACATTCGATTATGTATTTACTGGTGAGTATTACATTCCGTGATGCACGACTACGCAAGCGTCTGTTAGACACATATCAATTACCATTAAAGGAATGTGTAAGAAGTCGTTAGGGTTATTGGAATTTGTTCACTTATACTGGACAGCCAGGACAAAATATGCTTGGTCAAATTCTAATGCAACTGCGACAGTTCATTCGAAACCACAAGAGCCCGCGAAAGTGCCCGGACAAGTGCCGCGAGATAATTAGATTAACGTCCAAAGGGCGGCGTGATATAACGGTATAGCACATTCCACACGTGCCCAGACAGGCTGCGCGCTACAACGGTCGGCCAGGGCAAGATAACGAAAGGCGGGAACAACACTAGAAGGCTCATATAAGACCACGAGTCAGCATTCCTCTCTGATTCGATCGACTACACTCTTTACCCTACGTACGCGCCTTCAAACCGAGGTAGGTACCGGCACGTATGTTTCTAAAAGACCACTAACCGTTGTCAATTGTGCAACGCAAGATAAATATGTTTACTCTATATACGACACTGCACGACAAGCGCCATGGCAGCACAGCAACTCCTCGACAGCCAGTCGCCACAGATGAACTTGTCGCGCCTCCAAACCACGGTAGGTATCGGCACGTATGTTTTTAAAAGACCATTAACCGTTGTCAATTGTGCAACGCAAGATAACTACATCGTGTATGCATCGTGACAGCATTGTCTCAAAGGTGTTTATGCAGATGGTAATGGTTACTTTTGTCCATCCATCAGTGGCAGCGTGTTCTCATGTACAGGTTCGCTCTGCGCGTTCTACTGTCCGACTGGGAGGGCACAGACGTGTGGACAGTTTTGTTCGATGAGTTTGCGACAAAAGTACTAGGGTTCAATGCCAACACCTACACCGGTCTGACATCAGACGCAGTCCGTTATGCCGCGTTGTCCACGCTCCGGGGGCCAACCGTAATATTAATAATCAGCAGCAGCACTAGCAGTGACAACGTGGAAGCAACGGTGAGCGGTATACATAGAATTTGGAATCGTACGGAAACCATGTTGAACAAGCAGACCTTCGACGTGGCGTTAGATGTGGCATGCGTCCGTTATGTGTTTGATGAGTTGGTTCGCATGTTGAATCTGTTGGAAGACGAGTATTGCATGCCTTCTTCCGATTTGATCCAACACCTCATGCGCTGGGCTGTTATGTTGTTGACTGATAGGTGCGGGAAATTGCAATGGCGGCTCCATATGATGGGGGAAGGTGAGAGAGACGACAGGCAGTCGAAACGTAGGCAGGGGTGATGTATATGACAGTTACTAAAAAGTGTCTTTTCTTTTCCTTTCTATAGATATGTGCTGGACTCTCTATGATTAGAGAAGCATACGATGACCACCGTCGATCGGAGGTGGTAGCAGCGGCGGTGGTGTCGAAGAAGAAGACGAAGCGACGAGTGAAACGTCTTCACGCAAATGACTTACGCCTATATCTTATCCAGAAGTAAAGGCTGTCGACATCACGACCGTCGTCAACACCGCCGCCGCCGTCATCGCCGCAGTCGCCGCCACGTCCGTTGTCGCCGCAGTGGCGGCCACGTCCGTTGTCGCCGCAACCCCCGTCACCACGTAACATATTTCTTGTATTTGTTACCTAGTTACAAGAAATTGTGTGTATTTCTTCGTGTGATGCATTTCTTCTGTGAATAAATACATTGAACAGAGCACTTGTATGAAATATATATAGTATCCTCTCCTTATGAAAAGAGCGACTTATATATTTCATCATCGTCATTCACGTGACCTCTGGCACGGTGTAATATCCCACACGTCAAAGCAATCGTACTAGCCTCTGGCATAGCAGTAAACGCTCGCAAGCTAGAGGTCACTGTCGAGGTATAAAAACCCACAAAACTACATATGTAGTCATCGTATATAAGTCGATCCTTTCATAACAGTGCAGTACCCTATATATATATATGTATATATATATATATATATATATATATATATATATATATATATATATATATATATATTTCATACACAACCCAACATTATTATATTTAATAAAAGTGACAAAAGGAATGGCACGTGTTGTTATTGTTGTATTCCTGTGAGGGACACCCCTCTGTAGTCACAGGAGAAAGAGAACCCGTATTCAATGATACTGAAAAGAGTGGCGCATGTAGGAGATAAAACGAAAGTCACTTAGACTTGTAGGGAACGAATACTCAAACATAGTGGCGCCCTCTAGTGGATATGAGTAACCATTACTGTCTGAACACGCCTTATCATCCACTATCACCACGTACACGCACGCATGCACTACACGATATATAGGTGTACTGGGGGCCCATGTTCTTTTAGTTGTACGTGCCACCACCATCACGAGCTACAACGTCACGTGGAGAGTCGCTGGACACCATCTCTCTATCAGCACACGGTAGCGTTTGCACCACCAGTAGCTCCATATAGTGATCACGCAAAGAAGAAAGCGAAATACGCAAGCTAGAGATACGGTGTAACCTTTATGAGATGGGACAATTTAAAGAGACACGTAAGAAAAGAACTGTATGTAGTAGTAGTAGTAGTAGTAGTAGTAGTAGTAGTAGTAGTAGTAGTAGTAGTAGTAGTAGTAGTAGTAGTAGTAGGTGTCATAGTCGTAAACAAAACATCACCACCACCTACACGTGCAAGAAATGTGGACGGAATTTCGATACACGTAAGGATCTGACCAGACAAGCACGAATCGCCTGTGCTGACGTCAACGAAACGCCATTATGGAAGAGACTGAAATGAGACAATGCCACACCCCATAAGCTCGTTACCAAAGAAGATCCCATCAAACCACTCGCTTGACTTCAATTCTCAGACACTCTGTCGACGGAACTACTAGACGTCATTCGAAAGCACTGGTAAACCATCAGAACACGCGTATCGAGAGGTCCTCTCCAGTAGAGGTACGATGACAGATTAACTATGCTAGACGCGACTGTTCTAGAGGCTCCTTTGAAGATAATGTTCCAGGAACAGACCCACTCTTTCAAGATTAACCTCAGTTACGGGTTCGTTCTGAGGAACAAGAACACGAGACGATACAAGTACTATCATTCATTTTGCAATTGCTGCGGACGATGCTTGGACGAACCCAGTCTCATAACCAACAGCGAGGACTTTGATGCCTTTCTCGAACATATCTGAGAAATCGACGTAATGCAGTTGGCCATCAATCAAATACCGGATTCGGCATGGGTGTGCGAACTCGCGACCAATTTCACCTTCTTCGTCAACCGCATCATCGATCATCCAATAGGGTGTGTAGGCGTGACCCTTCCAGCCTACGTCAAGAACAACAAAGCCGTCATCGGTCTGGAAAGGGAACCCAACCATCCCAAAAGGTACACTGAGAACCTGTGTCTCTTCCGGTGTCTCGACCTTCATCAAGGATGCGATCGACATCGGATAGACGATGTAGCCATGGAAGACTTTGCCTGGGTCACGTTGGATGACCTCTAACGCGTAGAGACCACGGTTGAGACGAACGTGTACGTATAAAAACTCGTCGAGTCGGAAGAAGAGGGTGGAAAGACCACTGCCAAACTCGTCCGTCGATCTTTGTGTCATTACCCCGAGACACTGTACAACAACCTTCACGAGACACACGTTTCCTACATCCAAGATGTCCCCATATATTGTCACTCGTATCGGTGTCGAAAGTGCGGTGACTGTGACGTGACGGAAAGACGCGGGCGCACGTGTGAGGGGGGTGTACGCCGAGTCTATCTGGGTGGCGTGGACCACTCGACGCCTTCAGTGTTCGAACGTTTGGACGACGAGAACATTCGAGTCTTCGAATCATTGCGCTACTTCCCGTACCGCGCCACCTTTGACTCTGTGTGTTGGTTTGATACGGTACAACTTCCGACGGATAGTGACATGGTTCATTGGGTAGCACGTCACGTCCAATTGAACGTCAGCGTGGCATCGAACGTACCCGGACACGAGCAAGGCATCAAGCAAGGCATCAGCGTACCCGGTCTGACCTTGCTCTACCTGTTCAGTGACCTACTGGAGAAGACCTACTTTACGCTCTTCCACGGGAAGAACAAAGATCTTCATCAGCTCGTGAAAGATCACGTGATTTGCGGTTCTTCGTTAGTTTTTTTACCGCTATCATGAGAAAGAGGTCACCAAGCTACGTCAGAATGAGTGCAGGGAGTCGGCTCGACCGTGTCGGTCGATCGTCGGGTACGATGCCAACGCTCTGTACTGGTGGTCTCTCATGCACGACATACCGATGGGATGGTACATGCGGCGACGGGAAGAGAACGAGTTCCAGGCCGAATCGGCGCAGCTGCATTGACAGATGGCCACGGAATGGTTGACTTGGGAATCCGAACGAACGGGACACTCAATACAGCATCAGATCAACGGTCGAGAGAAGAGAATAGGCAAACTTCCGGTGGACGGGTGGTGCAGTCAAACGAAGACGTCGTATCAGTTCCTTGGTTGTCACACTTGCACACGACAAGAGGTGAACGACGTCAACGGGAAATCCTCGACCAATCTGCTCGCAGAGACCCGAAAGAACACCGCCTACCTACGCCACTTTGTCAAGATCATCGAGTTGTGTGATTGCAACTGGAGAGACATGAGAAGAGACCCGGCCGTGAAAAAGTGAAAAGCATTTCCTTGGCGACGACACGCGCGGTGGACGATGACGTCAGAGCAGATTCTGACCAGCGGCGTGCCGGGACCGTGCTTGGTATGATCGAGTACGACGTTCGCGTACCGGACGCATTGCGCTTTGCCGAGATGCAGCCCGTGTTCAAGAACATCCGTCTGACGCGCGACCACCTCGGTCCGTTCATGCGCCGATACGCCTAAGAACACGATATCAAGGCGACCCCGCGCCGCATGCTCGTATGGAGTTATCGAGGCAATAAGATATAGCTCGACACGCCCCTCTTTTGATGGTACCTTGACCACGGACTCCAGGTGATGCACGTCTACCAAATCATCGAGTACGATCCGATCTCGTGCTTCCGACGGTTCGGCGATGCAGTATCCACGGACCGGCGCGAGTGAGGCGTCCATCTACACAAGGCCATCATCGCGGACCACAAGGAGTTGCTGGGGAACTCGGCCATCACCAACGTGAACCGACATCGTGACGTGAAATACTGCACGGAGGCGGCAGTATCGATCATGGTCAACGATAGGCGGTTCCGACAACTCGCCGTCGTCGTCGACGATGCGTACGAGATATATGATGAACAAGAGAACCGTCACGTACGCCCTGCCCATAGACGTGGGATTCTTCGTTCTGCAGTACGTTAAGATGCGCATATTGCAGTTCTAGTACCATTTTTTATCAACAGGTACCTGGAGCGCCCTCTGTTTCAGTACTGCGACATGGACGCGGATTCGGCCTATTTGGCCGGCGACTCTGTCGTTGCCCTCGTGACCTCAGAATTACGAGAACATTACTTCCGACACCGCTCCGAATTGCTCCCGTCCGAATGTTGCACCGATCATCAGTATGAGTACGTGCACTGTCGACTCGCCGGTCACCCGTGGGCCGTTGCCGAGGCGTGGTGTAAGGCGTGAAAAGGATTCAAGGTGGAGTGGTCTGATGACGGGTTCGTGGGGTTGTGTAACAAGGCGTACTACTGTTTCGGAGCCACAGACAAGTACAACAACGAAGGATTGAGCAAACGTCAAAACGAGATCGACAAGGACGCGTACCTGGACGTGCTCACCAACCGCCGGAACGGAAGTGGAAAGAACCGCGGGTTCCGGGTGAATCACTCGACCGCCAAACGCGTGGTACACGAGGAAGGGGTGAGCACGGGTCCGGTGAACGGTGGCGATGCACTCTGATCGTCCTTCATGAGTGACCATGGACGCTCGATGGAAACATCCCTTCACGTGCGTCGTCGCCGGGCCGACGGGGTGTGGCGTGATGCGTATGCTGCGTCATGCTGAGGCGATGATCGATCCACCGCCCGAGAAAATCACGTGGTGTTACGGAGAATGGCAATCCGCTTACGCGACCATGAATTTAGCCGACGTGGGGTCAGAGGAAGGGTTGCCGAATGCGACCTTGTTCGATTCGGAAACGAGGAACCTCGTCATAATAGACGATCTGATGGCGGAAACGGACGAACGGGTCAAGACATTGTTCACCAAGAAAAGTCATCACAGGAACACGTCCGTGCTGTATCTCGTATAGAACCTGTTCCCTAAAAAGAAGGAGAGTCGCACCATCAGTCTGAACTCTCAATACATGGTGGTGTTCAAGAAACCTCGTGACGCCTCACAGATGTCGCAAGAGGCGTTCAAAGAGGCTACGTTGTTAACGTATGGTTATCTATTGGTCGATCTCAAACAGCAGACGCCCGAGAGTATGCGTCTGCACACGACCATCTTTCCAGACGATAGTGTTCAGTACGCGTACTTGCCAAAGGTATAAAAAGACCGAGTGCACGGTACGTCTCTTCATTCGCACGATGTCTGAACTGGTGAAGAGACACATTCTGTCTATACAGGCGCTGAATAGATACAAGAGCACCAAACTGAAAAGAGCCATCATCGCCAACGCCGACGGCGATCTCCTGTGCGCTCTCGCCGAGTGTGCCTACTAGTGCCCGGCCCGGGCCTGGCCTCTACATAATTTCGTGGGCCGGGCCGGGCCTGGGCCTACATATTGCGGGCCCGGGCCGGGCCTGGGCTGAAAACAATTTAAACACATCGGGCTTGGGCCGGGCCTGGGCCTAGTGTGAGCGGGCCGGGCCGGGTTTGGGCTGGGCCTGGACATAATAAAAATATTCATACAAAACCCAGATTATTAATTTTATTATTAATAAAAACTTATTATAAATTGTAATTCCGGTTAATGAATGCTTAAAATTATTTCTTTAGTATTATATAGTTGCAAATTGAGACCTTGCATGGAATTATGAATGACACTAGTGCTTTATACATTGGAATGCAGTTTAACCTCTTCAACAATGGGACTTCCTATGGTATCATTTTAATAATGTGCATTCTTTTAATAGAGACATTTCATATAAAATATATGCATAGTCGCATGCCCATATCTTTGTATTGTAATTCTTTAAACATGTACTGGCTTTCCAAGACACTGTGACTGGAGTAGACTCTGTAAAGTGCATATTTTTGGCATGAATGTACCCTTTAGTATAGATCTAATGGCCCCATATCAGGCCACTTAAGTTCACCTGGCTGGAAGCAGCCAGCCCCAAATGTTTACTTTAGACATATTTGCAGAAGCAATCAAGCCATGATTAACCATCAACTTATCACCCTTTGACCCAACCAGTGGACATTCTATTGTCTAGGTCTTCCTTCCAAATATTGCCCGCCTGAATTACCAGTCCACTGGCCACTGACCACTGCCCACTGTCCACTACCCAGTAGTGCCAGTACCCGCTACCCACCCCAGTTGGTAATTGGTAATTTTCAGTTGTGTTAACTAGTGTCTACTGTTCAGTGTCTACAATTTCCCCAGTACTGATTCATTCACACTTGTCCTAATTCACACATGTCTGAACCTGATCTGTCTCAGGCTAGTGACTGAAGTCCTGCTGGAAATGCCACTGGGTGTCAGTGCCAGTGGGTGACATAGTAGTAGCTAGTACTAGCTACTAGCTAGACACTACTAAACAACTGACATTAGTATTTCAGTAGTAAACATTATACAATGTTCATAATTATTTTTATTTAATAAAACAATAAGTCTGTTTTTACAGTTTATTTGTGTTTTGTCTTTCTTATAAGATTATAGGTTTATCTTCTCTAAACTTAGCGGGCCGGGGGCTTGCGGGCCGCGGGCTTACCGGTCTTTGGCCCGCGGGTATGGGCCGGGTATGGGCCTGAAACATGCGGGCCGGGCCGGGCCTGGGCCAAACAATCACGGTCTGGGGCGGGCGTGGGCCGGGCATGGGCCTAAATTCTAGTTTGCGGGCTTGGGCTGGGCCTTGCTTGAAAATTTGTTGCGGGCCTGGGCCGGGCCTGGACTCAATGCTAATTGCGGGCCGTGCTTGGGCTCAAATTATAGGCCCGCGCAGGGCACTGGTGCCTGCAACATACTTAAAAAGAACATTCCTTTGACCGAATTACAAAGGCGGCGTTTCAGCAAATACGGAACGAAATTACGCGAGTTGTCTCAGAGACGAGCGCCCGCCGCCAGGAGGAGACGCTTCTTACTTCAACTGCTTTCCTAGCGCCGTTGGCAATTTCGATCTTTCTTCCCTTGCTCCGAGAGGTGCTACTCAAGAAGATGGAACACACACACACACACACACACACACACACACACACACACACACACACACACACACACACACACACACACACACACACACACACACACACACACACAATGCCCTAGGTGGACCCGCGACTGCTGAACACCCTTCTCTCAGCACCAACACCGAAGGATACCCTAGGTAAGAATGTGCAACCAATCGATGATGAGATGATATCCATCCTCGATAGAAAGGACCTCAACGACAGGACCAAGGTAACATTGTATAATCAGGTGTTGCAGCGGTAAACGTCTTGTCTGATAAGCATGTCAAAGAACCGGTACGCGTGGTCGCGGTGAACGAGTCCAGCAGCGGCGGTGGCGGCGATGGGGGGAGGGCGCGAGACGGGAGCAGAAGGAGTAGTGGCTCCTAGTAGCAGCATAGAGGCCGACGTCGTGGACACCGTTCCCAAAACCATGCAGGCCAAAGCCAGACGTTTGAAGGAGCGTCTCAAAAAGAGATATCGCGTGGACCACTCGTGGCGAACTGATCCACGAGGTTGTGCCGATTGCCGGATGTAACGTGATGGATCTCGTATATGATATGTTGCGTAAGAGAAAGATCGATCCGACGGGATGGCAGCCATTTGCAAAACAGCTCAGAGCCATCAACCTGTCCGTGTAGTTGGTCGGTAACGTTGCCAGGAGATCCTACATACGTCAAACGGCGACTCCTTCTCGTCGAGCGACAGTAGCTTCTACTCCTCGAACTGCTGCTGCTGCTGCTAGTAGTGCACGAAGATCACTCAGTTGGTCACCCCTCGCTCGTCGGCGCAGTCAGGTGGAACATTTAATGCTAACCCCACCATCGGAACGACGCGAGGCGTTGGCATCGTTGGCTGGTTAGGAAGCCTATTAAAGGAGGTGCGGCACGTGTCCATAGCACAGTGTGCGCTGAGATGAGAGATCCACAGGACACGTACCGTTCCGTCGTCGTTGCGCTGCTACTTTGCATTGGAATTTACATGCTTGGCGACGCTGTAGCCAAATATCTGATACGACAGGACCTATTCGAAGTATGGTTTCAGTAGGCTGTTGGTCCATCGTCATCGTTGTGGGCGTGGCAGTGTGTGTCTTACTGTACGTCAGCGTATTCGTCACTCGTCGTCATCAAGACCTGTGCTGTGGAGTCAATGTCACCACAACCACCACCACCACCAACGCATTGGACATTTTTAATGGTGTGGGAGCGCCCACTCACGAAAGAGGAACTGTATTACCAAGTTGTTGTATTCGACCGTTACGGTGGTGAGGAGTCAACAGCTCAAAAGGGTCTACTTCGACCCGAAAAGAGTGGGAACTTACGGCGGAGTCAACGCCTTGCGACGCGTCACGCGTGTGCCGAAGAAAGTCTTCGAAGAATGGTTGTCGGAACTGGACGCCTATACCCTACACAAACCGGCGATAACTCAAGAGACGACGCATCGTCGTCGGAGGTCGACTTCAGCGGTTGCAGGCCGATCTCGTCAACTTGTCGAATTTGAAAAACGACAATGACGGTACGACCTTTCTCCTCACGGTTGTCGATGTCGAAAGTTTCCTGGTGTGTTCCGCTGAAGAACAAGTCCGCTGCGTCGTGTGGCAGCGCTGAAAATTTCACGTTCACCAGAGGCTGGCCAAAGACGTTGCAGACAGATAAAGGACTCGAATTTCTTAATCGTTTCGTTCAGACTCTGTTGAAGAAGTAGGGCACCCATCACTTATATAGCCACAACGAGGAGACGAAGGCGAGCATTTTCGGAAGATTCAATCAAACGTTGAAGAAGCGCATGTGGCGATATTTGACGAAACACCAGACGTGGCGATACACCGACGTCTTTCGTGGCTTTGTGCGGTCTTACAACGACACCCCCACCGCAGCATCGGCATGGCTCAATCACAGGTGAGTGCGAAGAATCAAGCAGAGGTGTGGCAGCGCCTGTACGGTCACAACGGTAAGGGCGTGCGCATTAGAGACTGTTCAAAAAGGCTACATAGAGAATTGGAGCGAAGAGATCTTCACGATATAAGAGGTTCATCCCTCCGATCCGCCCGTGTACCAATTGATGGATGATCTCGGTGAAGTGCTGGACGGAACCTTCTACGAACCGGAGCTGCAGAAGGTGTCGGTACCCGCCGATAAAGTGTACCGCGTGGGATCTGTACTGCAGCGCTGCAAGGTGGACAGACGAACGGAGGCTTTGGTGAAATGGTACGGCTACCTTTCCAAATTCAACAGCTGGATCAATGCCAAGGCCATCGTCCACTATAAAGACTAACCGCGGGCCTGTCGTCGCTTCATTCGAACGATGACAGACGAGTCGTCAACAGAGGCCTCCAACACCACCGTCGTAGAGGGAGAGGACGTAGCAGCAGAAGACAGTACTGACGCGCAGAGCAACAACGACGGCACACTTTGGCATCTCTTTTCGGTACCGTGTGTCCCAAAGAGGAGATAGTCTTTCTGTGCCAGATCATTGTCTTGATCACGGTCATCTTGATAATCATTTACAACCTGACAACCGGTCAAGAGAATTCTAATCTGTGGACGGCCCTGTTAAGTAGTTCGTTGGGTTACCTGCTGCCCAATCCCACGTTGAGACGCAATGGCAAGTGATTTCTATATGACGCTCCCTAGCAACGCTTCCATGTTGGTGTATCCCGACAATATATTGGCACATTACATAACGGACTTGCCTCATCGTATCGATCTGTTTGGCGAGTGGGAGTGCGGGCGGGCAGAGATACAGTACCCACATACTTGGTACAACGTTAGGGCGGACGATAACTGGTTCTTCCTTAATAAGACTGTTGTGCGAGGATAGCCGTTGGGTGTTACATAGGTCCTGTAACATTGACGAACCATGTCATCAAGGGGCTGGAGAGAATGGGGACGGATAAGGTAAAAGCAAAATTAAGCTACATCTCCATCACTAAAAAAATGACTCGTCATCGTACTGTTGTTGCGATGCTTCCCGTTTAGCAGAGATAACGGCACCACCATATGTGTACATTTCACTAACGTCCACATTGTGCCCCTGTTGTACAAACACTTCAAATCGATCGGGATCAATATAAGAGACGACACCCGACGGCGCGTGCCATTCGAGTACGGTAGAGTGACGGTGACACTTCATTTTCGGCGGCATTAGACCGGACTGTTGTGAAAATGAATTACGGACTATTAAGCGCGCCAGGCGGGTTGTTCATTGTCCTATTTTGTCGGTGCCCAATACCAGTGAGGTCACGGGCTAGGAAGTCTGTTTGGAGGTTTGCTGCGCAGCACCATGCCACTCATCAAAATAGTAGCTGTGGCATTGGTAAAGGGAATATTGAAGACCGGCGTGTGCATCGCCGATGACATCTTGTCCGGATAGAGCATAAAAAAGGCAGCATCACACATGTTGGTAAGAACCTGTTGAGTGGCCTTTTGACCCCTGGCGTGCGACCTCGTAAATGTATAAAACGCGAGTCTGCGAAGAAAGAGTCACTACAATGGCGAGACAGCGCAATAGCAGACGTCACAGAAACATGAGGCCGACATATTCGACGATGGTTTTCGTACATAGACAGTCGTGCGAAGGGGTCAAGAGCGAGGTGGATCTCTTTACCGTACACCCTACTCAGAATAGCATCGTCGACAGCCATATGGTGGAACATCAGCCTCTCTCGACTCGGGTGGACCGATAAAATTCTTTATACCCTGATCGGGAAACGATTATCTGGCCAACACGTTGCTACACGTACAAGCGATGGTGACCCGTGCCGACTGAGGCGACCTCGACTTGGCCGATCCCGTGGGTCCGGTGAATAACTGGCTATATTCGCTCTTCAGTCACGTTGATGTTTACCTGAAAGGTATGCTCGTAGCCCCTTCGACCAACACGTATCCGTATCGTGCCTTCATAGAAACGCTGCTGAGTTACAATACCAAGGCCACGTACGTACGCAATTGTCGAGTCAGCTGTGGTACAAGGACACGGCCACTCGTATGGATGCCGTTGAGATCGCTGACGGGGCCGCGGCCAAAGCAGGGTTGGTGCCACCCCGCATACCCTTTGACCCCTCTTAATAAATGATGTCCACCTCTTATGTCACCACGGTTGACTTCTGACCTCTCCAAGGACTCCTTGACCACTCCTTTCGTCGCTAGGGAGCGCTGATGTCAAGTGAGCGAAGGCAGAGGGTTGTCCTAAGAAATGGTAATGAGGTTCGATACGGCTCAATTCTAGGGCCATTACTGTTTTTGCTATGTGAGTAGTTAGTTAGTGCATCTGAAGGGTTAAGGATGGGTTCCACGTTTCGATGGCTACTAAAATAGATTGAGAGTATAGAGAAAGAGGTATAATATCGCTCAGATGACATCGGCGGAGTCCTGTAATAGGGGTCAGAGGTCATCCGACGTAAAGCGGCGGCGGCGGCGGCGGCGGCGGCGAACATCATTCATGAACAGGGACGAAAGGGCCTGACGAGGAAACGAGTTGTACGAGTGCACATTTATTTTATTGCCAGAGCTTTCCATTATTTTAACTGCCATTAAAACTATTTTAAAAAGCTATGGACTGGTGGTCGACATACAGACAGCGAGTGAGAGGAGGCGGTTTTTAACAGTATACATACTTTTTATGACTAGGCCACGCATTCATACCAGACAGATTGATCCAGTGAACTGCAGCAAGCAAGCGGTGTAGTTTTTAATGGTACGCTATGTGTTAAAGTAGGTCACAAGACGTATATGTAAGCGGTGTATTCATCATATCTTTATTAGTATAACATTACAAAGCAACATATCAATGACGCTAAATCTAAAAGGTAAGTGAATAGATACTACTATCAAGTGAATATATACTACTATCAAGCAAAAATACTGATAATATTGTTAATTGTAATTTAATTGTAATGTAAATTACTGATAATATTGCTAAGTTTACTTTATGACATTGTCTTCAGCCTGCCTTGCTGTTTCTCACCGTCTCAGCATATATTTTTGTACTTTTTGATACTGTTTCCAGCCTGCCTTGCTGTTTCTCGTCTCAGCATACATTTCTATACTTTTTGACACATTTTCCAGCCTGCCTTACTGTTTCTCACCGTCTCAGCATATATTTCTATTCTTTTTAACACTGTTTTCAGCCTGCCTTGCTGTTTCTCACCGTCTCGAGCCCGCCTTGCTGTTTCTCAATGTCTCAGCATACATTTGTATAATTTATGACACTGTCTCCAGCCTTCCTTGCTATTTCTCACTGTCTCAGCATACATTTCTATACTTTTTGATACTGTTTCCAGCCTGCCTTGCTGTTTCCCACCGTCTCAACATACATTTGTATAATTTATGACACTGTCTCCAGCTTGCCTTGCTATTTATCACTGACTCAGCATACATTTATTTATTTTATGACACTGTCTCGAACCTGCCTTGCTGTTTCTCACTATTTCAGCATACATTTGTAAAATTTATGACACTGTCTCCAGCCTTCCTTGCTATTTCTCACTGTCTCAGCATACATTTATGCAATTTATGACACTGTCTCGAGCCTTCCTTGCTGTTTCTCACCATCTCAACATACATTTGTATAATTTATGACACTGTCTCCAGCCTTCCTTGCTATTTCTCACTGTCTCAGCATACATTTATGTACTTTGTGACACTGTCTCCAGCCTTCCTTGCTGTTTCTCACTGTCTCAGCGTACATTTATGTACTTTATGACACTGTCTTCAGCCTGCCTTGCTGTTTCTCACTGTCTCAACACACATTTCTATACTTTATAACACTGTGTCCAACCTGCCTTGCTGTTTTGCACCGTCTCAGCATTGAAAGTAGATCAGAAAAGATAATAAAGACTTTATATGAATCAATGATATGACCAGTGCTGGAATATGTATCGCCAGCTTGGAACCCTTTCTATAGAAAGGATATACATGAATTAGAGAAAGTTCAGAAGAGACCACTGAAACTCAGCAGAACAACTATGGAATCAGTTCCTTTGGAACAGATACAAGGTGGACGTCTGTGAGATATATAAATATCTCAGTTGCCTAAATAGGAATAACCCAGTATCAATGTAGCAACAATCTGAGGGGGCTGGGGCTATAGCTTAAGTTAAAGCTAAGGAAGACGCACTACTGTACAGAGATTCGTAAATACTTCTCCACAACTGGAACAAACTTCCCGAAGAAGTCGTGTCAGTTTCTACTCTGAATACCTTCAAGAAGAAATTGAGGTCTCTAGCCACTGGCTGATAGAGACTATACAACCAAGTAAGTATCCAAAGTATCATCAGAGATATTGTAAAAAAACCTTTAGTCTTTACCAGAGATGTATGATGGTTTGCTGTTTATGTCAGAGTAAAATTAAGACCAAGAAAAGTACCTTCCAAATTTTAGTAAGAAGCCATATATTTTATTAAATTACTTCTTCAAGCAATGACTGTATATAACATGTTCTATTCATATATTCTTTGTCATTCATGTTTTGTCATTGTTGAAATTATCATCAGAATTATTTTCATTTGTGTTCATTAAAATATATTTGCTTGTTATTTTATATTATGCGTGTGGTTTGTAAAATATAATGTTAATGTATGTTGTATGTAAATTTTCTTCAAGCACTGTTTATAATATGTTCTATTTGTATATTATATATTCATGTTTTATCATTGATTCATTGATGAAATTGTCATCATTTTCATTTGTGTTCATTAAAATACATTACTACTATTGCAACAAAACATGTGTTTGTTATTTGATAATATCCATGTGGTTTGTTGGCTAATTTTACATATCAAATCAAGAATTGTCATATTATTAGTTGCATTCAAATGGCCAACTGTTGGTGAAGCATTCAACCTTTCTCATTTATTTTTAGTAAATTTATGGCCTGTAAATGTTTTCAATTATAATTGCTTTTGATAGGTCATTTGCATTTATTAATTGTGCTTCCCATTTCTCACGTTTATTTATATTCTTTATGAAGGTACATTATTAAACCAACTTTATTGTTACATGTTTTCCCTTTTGTTATGCAATTATAATAATTTTGTTGTATTTGAGAAGTATCATCATGTTCCTTTAGCCAGCTTTCTTGAATGCATATTGCACTATAGTTAAAATTCACTTGCTTAAATTCCTCAACGTAAGCCTCTAATAAATTAACAAACTGTATATTAGTGCTTAATATACTAAGACAATTGTTATTGTCGTGTAATAAACTGCAAAACTTATCATAGTACAGTGTATGAAAAATGTTTTATGATTTCGTTGTTGTGCATATGTAACACTTTGTTTAAAGAGTTTGTGTTTACCCCTCCCTGGAACTGCAAGAAGGATTCGTCAAATGGCATATATTAAATAGTCTGGTTTATATATTAGTAATTTAATTTGCATTATACCCTGATTAACATTGGATGTATGATAGTGATACTTGTCGTGAGACAATTTGTTTAAGTAAAAAAGATGCACATTCCTAAATTTATGAACAAAGAATAAAACAAAATACATTAGAAAAGAACAGAAAGAAAATTTACTGAAGTAGGCTTTCTCCAGATGATGTAGTTAATGGGGCAAGGATTTTTCATGAATACATTAAACTCTATGTCGAGAAATCCAATATAACAGACATAAATATAACCATACCTGTTACCACAACCTTATTTATTCACAACAGAATAGTGAACAACATTGACCAACAAAACATTAAGCATCAATAACCAAAAACATTGAAAAAAAAGACATGAGAAACAATGTGTATCCCCTGAGCAAACAATGTTAAAAAAAATCACCAAAAACAATATATGTATATATA
This sequence comes from Lamellibrachia columna, assembly GCA_963662155.1. NCBI lineage: Eukaryota > Metazoa > Annelida > Polychaeta > Sabellida > Siboglinidae > Lamellibrachia > Lamellibrachia columna. The sequence goes on from OY759265.1 coordinate 32,477,877, forward strand.
TATATATATATATTCCCTGCGCTGATGATCTATTGTTAGGTACATTTGGTGTGTGACATTTTTGACATAGCTAGTCTCTGATAAAATGTGTTCCTATCGTGAGGTAAGAGGCCCAAAGGTGGGGCAAGACTCCCTCCTCTGCACATTTACAATATTATAATTTCTTTATTTACATTTTTCCAACTGGCTATCTAAAAATTCTTATTTTGAGCCTTAATGCTAGATGGAGCAGGTTAGCAATTTCTAGCATAGAGGCATCTTACCCCACCTTACCCTATATAGTTATATATGTGCTCTTTGTGGGCCTTGTTGCAACATTGCCCCTACTGTTTGGCATTCAAGCTGCGTGGACCTAGTAGGCCACTATAGTTTGCAGCTAGCCACAGGAAAGGCTCGTGCTACGGCATGTGGGGGACCATGAAGAAAAATGCTGACAATTAAAACCTGGTGAAAGTCGGCAGCATAATAACCAATATCCGGGAGTTTTGCCAGGCAAAAAACAGAAGTGATGCTGTCAGAAATTACATTACTGTTGTGTAAGGTCAGAGACCGATGGTACATCGGCAAGATATATAAATGAGTTGAAGGAGAGCTGTACCATATCACATATACGACCCCATATGCTGGGGGAAATGGAGTTGTAACAACCAGGCATCCTCGCCGCCAGGGGCCTCTGACTACATCAGTACCCCTGGCAGATCTACCCTCACCACCAGGGGCCTCTGACTACATCAGTACACCTGGCAGAGCTACCCTCGCCACCAGGGGCCTCTGACTACATCAGTACACCTGGCAGATCTACCCTCGCCACCAGGGGCCTCTGACTACATCAGTACCCCTGGCAGATCTACCCTCGCCACAGGGGCCTCTGACTACATCAGTACCTCTGGCAGATCTACCCTCGCCACCAAGGGCCTCTGACTACATCAGTGCCCCTGGCAGATCTACCCTCGCCACCAGAGGCCTCTGTCTACATCAGTACCCACTGGCAGATCTACCCTCGCCACCAGGGGCCTCAGTCTACATCAGTACCCCTGGCAGATCAACATGTTGAAACGTGGAACTTTCAGTTGCTGTGTTAACCAATAATATTGTTCACTCTTATATACATGTGTGTGCCTGCCTGCCTGCCTGCCTGCCTGCCTGCCTGCCTGCCTGCCTGCCTGCCTGCCTGCCTGCCTGCCTGCCTGCCTGCCTGCCTGCCTGCGGGTGGGCAGGCGTGCGTGCATGCATGCTTAATCACCTTGACATGACTCAACTACAAAGAATGCCAAGCTGCCCAGTATGCTCACCGAAGGTTGCACCAAATGCTTTACATTACTGTTTGCTAACTAAAAATAGCAATCCCTTCTGGGATATGGCTTTGTACAGCTATAGGTGTAGTGGCTGGGAGACAGAGGGGGTCTGCTCACGTGAACCAGGGAAGCTGTATGTATTCTACAGCCTGGTACACTGTAAATAGGTTACTTTGGACCACAGAATCAAACTCCTTCTGGCTGCTCATAACTATGTGACATCACCAATTACTGCTACCAGTTTGTTTTATTCTAACATAGGCATTAAGGATATTCATGCAATTTGTCATGATCTATCCATTTGCATGCACACACCCACTCACATAAACAGGCAATCACAACAGACCAGAAAAACCTAATAACACATTATGTTTGAACAAACCTAGAAGCATAAAGTTTTGCGGAAAAAATTGGTATTTCCAGGATCATATAAAATATGTATACTGTAGCCCTTACATGAATACCAAATTTTATATAAAAATCATATCCAGAGAACACAATCAATCAAAGTTACAATTTTAGAGTTCGTTAACATAGCCATGTCTTCATTACTGTCATCTGAATTATTGAGAATGTGATCTAGGCTGTTTGAAGCTGCCTGACCAAAATTGACTAGTATTCCGTCTTGCGATAAGCTATCAGGTACATTTTGTGACATAGTTTAATCAGTCAGGAGGTTTGCTGGCTGATTAAAAGTACTTAAATAAAATTAAAAAAATTAATGATAACTACAAAATAAAGCACTTTTTAAAAAGACTTGTTTTTTTGTAAATGACTGACATAAATTTATTGTCTTTTTTGTATCTAAAATTCATTCTATTGCAATGCTAATGTAATTTTTTCTAAAAATAGCTCTCATTTTAGTTAGGTGCATAGTAGTGGAGTATACCAGGGTAGGTATTTTCATGCATAAATAAACAGGAATTCTAGATTAAATGACAAATGATGACTGACTAGCAATAAAACAATTTGTGCTGTCTGAATAAGTAATTAATTACCAGTAAACATTTATCCAAAGTGAAGCCTGTTTGGGAATGTCGTTGGACGTATGCCTTTGCAGAAAGACCCTTTATAGATACCCGGAAGGACTACTACTTTAGTTAACCAAATTCAACAAGATAAGCAGAGAGGATGGCAACTATAACATGCTTTGTAAAAAAAATTGCAGTCATCTGAACTTGTGCAAACCCAAATTATAACAATTATTAGTGTACTACATGAATACCAGTGAAAAATTAACCACTGGACAAGAATATAACTGATTTGATCGAGTTGAATCAATATTGATCTTTGAAACAGCTTCACTGTAGTATCTTTCAGTTAAATGCCATTAATTGGCAGTTGAAATATATACATACATAATAATTATATGTGTGTGTGGGGGGGTGGTTGAGGTCTGGGCTGGTTCAACCCAAGGAAAGCAGTGTGAAACATAGCCACTCCTTTCCAGGGTGTGCCTGCCTGGCACCCCAGCTGTGAGTCACTTGCATAATTATGGCCTCTTACTACTCAACTGTTGCCCTACACATGGTGCCCCAGTCTGGCAGAGACTGGTGTGTCTTGGCGCGACCGATCACCCAGCGGTATAACAGACGACTGCATATTCTGATGGCGCTACCTTCGTACGAGGAACTGAAGTCCCTGTCTGAGCGTTCGACGAAGGTGTATATATTATATTATATTTCTCCAGTAGCACCAGTCGACAGAAATTTCCTCGAATACTTGTGAAGGAAAGGCCTACTATTATATAAAATATTTCATTTATTGCCTGAAGTCAGGTATGTTACTAAACCTAAGCTAAGGGGCACTGTAAATATAAAAGTTCAAATAATAAAAAAATTTGATGTGGGTCAAGGGTCCACTCAGATTTTTTTTAATGGTATTCCATTCCTAGTGAATTAATTCATGATCCTCGGTGTTTTTTAAAGGGGGTTCGATCATATATGCTTTTTTAACTTGTCACTAGAAGAAGGAATCGCTTATTGCAGTGTGGTTTGACAACACTAGTGGCCAGTTGCATGACACACGCCTAAGTCTATTCCCAGCCCAAGTTAGGCTATTGATCACCTAGGTAGGTGGCACTTAGTCACTAGGGACGGTTGCATGACAGGCGCCCAGCCGAGTTCGCGCGCAAAGTAGGCCATTAATCCTGGGGCAACCCCGAGCAGCCCCAGCATTCTTAGGCGTCATCTAGCGTAATACACAGATGGCTGCTTTCGTCCACGACTTGTATTGGCGCAGACAACTTAGAAGAAATTGCGTGTTTAGAGACCACTTAAATCCACTGGATACTTACGACGACGTTCACTTGTTTGAAAGGTTCAGGTTTAGAAGAGCGGATCTTTTTAGTATTGTTGACGAAGTTCGGCGACTTGGAATTTGGGTATCGCCGAAAGGGATTCTTGTCGCCCGAGCTGCAACTGTTGGTTGCCTTGCGATTTTTTGCGTCTGGGTCATTTCAGATTGTTGTTGGTGATACCATTCTTACACATAAATCTACCACAAGTAGAACAATCCATCGCGTGTCACAAGCTTTGTGCGCGCGCGGGCAAAGATGGGTTCATTTCCCCCCGACAGCGCGTGGCTGTCATGCAACCGGCCACAGGTGACTAAGAGGAGACCAAATAGAAGTGTTTAAAATAGTGAACAGTTATGAGGATGTTGATAGGAATATATTCCTCAAACTTAAAGAAGGCAGTAGAACCAGAGGACATAAAGATTTAACAAGATTTGCCATCCAAGCCAAAAGCCCAGATGGCAAGTGGACAAGGAAGCCATTGGCTTATCGAGAGTCCAATAAAGCAGCATTAGTTATGGAGCAGTGTAGGTTGGACATGAGAAAGTACACTTTCTCACAGAGGATGATAAATGAATGGAACAAACTGCAAAATGATTGTGTTAATGCTAGTAGTGTGAATATGTTTAAAAATAGAATTGACAGATATATGAAAACGGCGGGCTACACATAGATGACAAAATTGCTGGACTCTATAAGCCAATGGCTTCCTTGTCCACTTGCCATCTGCCTGAGAGGGATGCAGTTTGGAGAAACTACCCAAACATGAATGTGATAATGGCAGTTACTGGTTGGAGGTTACTTGTGCCAGTTAAAAACTTTACTAGTTAATGTAGTAGACTAATCGCCTCATGTCTGGTCCATGAGCATCATAATTCAATTGTTATCATCATAATTCAATTGTTATCAAGGAATTCCAATGATATATTTTTGAGCCATATCTCAACAATCAATGCTTGTTTTTATTTTTCAAAATTTTTCTTCAATCCAATGCTCTTAAATGTATCATAAAACATGCAATATCAAGTGTAAGAATTGGTGGGAGTTGCCATTCAGCAGCTTGAACACATTATCATATAAAACTGATAAATTGTTAAATTACTCAGCAAAACTCCTTTATAATAACAACACACCTCAATATATGTACATATAGTATTTCATATACAATACTCTAACCAGCATGATTCTAACATGACAACCTACATAATCAAAAGTTTAAAGGGAAACCAGTAATGTTTTTCAGCCTACTCTTGTAGGTGCTACAAGAGTTACTAAAACATAACTATTTGGAACTACAATTAAGAATATCATGCCAGTGGTTAACTGGAAAACTTCTTGAACACACCACATCTAAATTTCATGGGCCATACTGTAACTAACCCTACGTCATGAGGGTGGTATTAGCAATATTCGCTCGCCAAATGAAAATATATTTGTATATACTTATTCCTATTCTTGCCAAGAGCATATGGCCATGCTATTTACATACAAATTAAATTTATGTAACATATTTTGGCCTTTGTTTACTAAAGTAGTCCTCTTTCTAGCAAAATAACATGTTTGTTTGAGACTCTACGATGGTTCTGTGTTTGCTGGCCTCCCTTGTAGTCTCCGTTACCCCGATTTCGTAGAACTGTGCATGTGCTTATTGGTCATGCTGGTTAACATGTCAGCCATCAGTCAACCAGAGAAATGACACAGAGAACACATTCTGAGTAAACCACTGGTGTGATATTCTTGATTAATTTTATTATCTCTTAGGTGCATAGCCCCAAAACCATGACTGTTTCATTTTAACATGAAGGCACTTCAGCAGAGTTGTAACAATACGCTGCATTGACTGGCACAGCTTTATCAGCAGATTATCTTTAATAATGAGTATTTGTTTCTTATATTTACCATGGTTGCCACTTGTGCTAGCACTCATTCTGGGAGCAGCATAGTATTAATAGACTGATTTACAGTGCAGTCCAATTTAATATTTAAAACAATGTATGTCTACCAACAACAAAAACTTGTGACAATGTTTTGTAACAATGCAAGTGAAACATAATTACCTGGCATATGCACTTTTTATATAACAATAATACTTCATGTACCAGCATATGATGCTACACAGTCATGTTAGTTGTCATGGTTGCTCCATTAAAATGTGCAAGACGATAGAGGAAATCACTAGTTCTGGCATATTCCAAAATTCTCATTCCCACATACCAGTAACTCAATTTCACAAAAAAAGCAATATGTAATGGGATGGAAAATTATATTTTCCATTTTGATATTTCATGTTCTGTGTTGCCCATTGTAATTTAAAAATGGAACAGTCCGTAACAGATGTACAATAAATAAAATGTGTAACAATATGCCCTACTGCACACATCTGCATATGATTATAAATTACTAAGCAGCAAACAATTATAATACTTAGATTCAAGTCATTCATAACAATTAGTTAGTTTTAGGCAGTGCATCTGAGAGAATTTGTTTTGTCTGGTCTGACAAACTATCAGGAAACTGAATTTCAAACTCTATGATCAAGTCACCCCTCTGTGAGGGCTGCTTAGGATAGGGAAGTCCCTCTCCCTGCACCTTCCTTGTGCTGTTGGGCTTGATGATGTCTGTGACAGGCAGTGAAATGACCCGTCCCGCAAGTGTTGGTATGTGTAGTGTTGTGCCAACAAGAGCCTGCAAATAACCATCATATAATGCATCAGTCACACAAACTGTTCTCTTCGTTGTTTTCATTGTTAGTGCATAACAGTATGGGCAATTAGAATCTGGAACTGGGAATTTCATAAATGCGACATAATTGGTGATCAATTATTGGTCGAGCTTAATTTTGCTGCTTTTCAAATGCCAGCTTCTTGAGATTAACAGCTAGTGTTGTTGCTGAATAGGTTACAATTTACACAATTACTAAATATAAATTACATCATTGTTTTAGCATATGTATATCAATATCATATTAAACAGTAAATTTATTAAATAGAATGCTGGCAGCAATTAAAATGGGCAAGTAATTAAAGAACTTTTAAAAAACCTATCAACTGAAGGCTGAAGCTCTTTTAAAAAGGGTTTAAGCCCCAGTCAACTCTACCTAGATATTAGATAACCCTTTCTGAGATATCTGACTAGTGCCAAGCAGAGATAAAGGAGGAGGATTAGGTGTGGTGCTAACAACCCAATCCTGCAAAAAAAATTCATTATTATGAAGTAGTTCTATATTAATTTCACCTGCAATGTTGGAACAAGCGATATAAACTTTCAAGTAAAGTCTGGTGCCAGAGTCAGTCAGATAGAGTTGTGTAATGTCAAGTGTCCTGTTCAACATCAAATTCCTAGTTTAAAGACCCTTTCAATGCCTGAAAATGCAAGATTCGATTTATGACTGCATATACCCAGAAAGAAATATCACACATGAAACCTCATGCCTGATGTGAACCTACTGGTTTCTGCTAAATATAGTGTGGACATAAGGTGTATAATTATTAGTGCCCTGGGCCTATGATGTGAGCCCAAGCCAGGCCTGCAAGTAGCAGTTAGAATCCTGGCCCGCAAAAATTTGTCAAGCCCGGCCCAGACAAGAATTTAGGCCCGGCCGAGGCCCAACCCAGACTGTTAATGTTTGGCCCAGACTCAGCCCGGCCCAGCCCAGCCCAACCAACTGCTTCAAACGGACGAATATCCTGAAGAAAAATAATCAACTTTTTATTGTCATTACTATTAAGTATAATAATATATTTTTATATATGGCTTTAATTTATTGGCTTAAGGTTAGGGTAGGAGATTTGTTTATCTAACCCTAACTTAACACTAATGCAAACCATAACCCTAATTTTAATTGTTAATTGAATGAACTCAACTAAGTTAACTTAATTTAATTAATTAATGTTACCAGTAAGGGCAGTTAATTTGGTATTAATTGATATTTCAATTAAATGTCACCCACTGGCACTGACACCCAGTGGCATTTCCAGCAAGCCTACATTCACTAGACTGAGACAGATCAGGTTCAGACATGTGTGAATTAGTACAAGTGTGAATGAATCAGTACTGAGGAAATTGTAGACACTAATCAGTTGCCTGTGGGCAGGTCATTCAGGCAAGCAAGATTTGGAGGGAAGACAATAGAATGTCCACTGGTAGGGTCAAAGGGTGACAAGTTGATGGTTAATTATGGCTTGATTGCCCCTGCAAATATGTCTAATATAAACAAAGGGGGCTGGCTACTTCTTAGATCTATGCAAAGGGCTACATTCATGCCAAAAATATGCATCTGTAACATCTGTATTCTGTATGTACTATGTAGTAGTAATATGTACTGTGTAATGTGTGTACTGTGTATGCAATACTACGCATTGCTATTATATGAAATGTCTCTATTAAAATAATGCACATTATTAAAATTATACCATTGGAAGTCCCATTGTTGAAAATAGGTTAAACAACATTCCAATATATAAAGCACTGGCATCTTTCATAATTCCATGCAAGGTCTCAATTTGCAACAATGTAATACTAAAGAAATAATTTTTAATTTAAACCGGAGATACAATTTATAATAAGTTTTTATTAATATTAAAATAAAAAATCTGGAGTTTGTATTAATATTTTATTAGGTCCAGGCCTAGCCCAGACCAGGCCTGACCCGCTCACACTAGGCCCAGGCCCGGCCCAAGCCTGATGTGTTTAATATTTTTCAGCCCAGCCCGCAAAATGTAGGCCCAGGCCCACGCAATTTTGTAGAGGGCCGTGCAGGGCACTAATAATTATACACAACAAAATGTGTTTATACAGTGCACCACAATAAAATAAGTTGATAATGTAACAAAATAACAAACATTACTAATAAAATTATAGCAAAATAAAATGTGTTACTAATTTTGAGGTGGATTTTGTGCTGACGAATATCATGGTGTTTGCTGTTGAGATTTTAAACCAAAACAAAGTTGTGGGCATGTTTGGAGTGTGAGATGCAGAAGTGGATTGGGGCCATTTAAAAAATATGTCAGTGCACTTAACAAACATTAAATACATACGGCAAATGTGTATTATTGTATTACAATGTTTATATGACAAAGCACTTACACACCAGTTTATGAAACATTACTTGTTACTCATCTATGAACCAGTATTTGTATTAGTAAATAAATTATTACTTATGAAATACAGCTTAAAGTACACCTGCCAATCAGTATGTCTATGAAACAGGAACATCAATGACTGTGTGGACATCATCCACAGGACAGCTGCTGCCATCTGAAGTAAATACGCTTTTTAATAACAAATTGTTTTCCTCAATCATACTTTTAATTGTAGTTGCTTATATTTTTGACAGAACAATGCACAACAAAGGAATCATGTTACACAAATGCATCATATAATAATACCAGCTGTAACACCCAAGGATAGTCTGAGAACTGGATGTCCACGTGCAACACCACCACATTGACAAATCTAGGCAAACACATGCATCATTTCTATGCAAAAACTCATACCATTTCCAGGTTAGATACAATTTAATATATAAGGTTATATAGACTCACATTATAAACCTACAAAGCATCATGTCAACATGTCATCATCCAAACAGTCAATAAAAAAAATACTTAAATAAGTATTACAATATTCTGTAAAGAATTTAAAGAAATCTCCATTGCTTACATTGAGTAAATGTCCTGGATTCAGGTAAACCATCAAGCAGGCTCATATTGGTAACTGCCAGACATGCGAGATTCGTTTGTGTACAGTCAAACTGGATCCAGGACAAAACCCCACTCGGACAAAACCCCACAAGACAAACCCCGTTCGGACAAAACCCCACTCACTAATCAGAATTCTGCACAATATCCCCACTGTGAATTTTTTTTAAGAAATGGTAAAAATAATAAGAATTTTTTATAAAAATAATAATTAATTTTATGAATTAAAGTAAATATATTTCTGATTGCACTTCAAAGGAATTGTTTTGAAGTACAATTTTTAGTGCTGTTGATTGCTTAATGAAGCCATTAATAACACACTTTAGGGGGATCACAGCATGTGACAGGGAAGCCATACAGTAGTAGATGGCTTCTCTTAATTTCTAGTTACATCACAGCTGACCTGCATATAAGGGCACCAGAAAACTGGAACATTAATTATTCTCTGATAACTCTCTCTCTCTCTGATATGATACAAAGTTGATAATATACCTACAACATGGAGATCATCACTAACCACAAGGGTGGTTTGAAGCTTGCACATAAGGCCTACATGTACACCAGGAAGTATGCCAAGAAGACTGTCAGATGGGAGTGCTCCAACCGCACGGCAGTCAGCTGTAAGGGAGGTGTGACTACCGATGCTGAGGTAAATATCTTATGTAAATTACTGATACAATACATTCCCTAAACTCAAATAATCTACTCTGATATAAATTCTAATGAATGAAATCAATGACAATAAAATTACCTGCTTATCATTTGACCATTAAACTAATGTTATGTTTCTCACTGTATCTTTCCAGATGACAACTATCACCAGCTCCACATCACATAGCCATGATCCACAGCAACAGGCAGTAGTAGTCACCAAGTTACGTGCCTCACTCGAGCGTGCTGCTGGATCACATGATACACTCACTCAACTCATATCAGACCAGACCACGGATACACCTGTAGACATACATGCTGGGCTCGGCAATCCTGAGACTGTCAAGCGCTTGCTCAGACGGGAACATGCCAAGCACATGCCCAAGAACCCAACATCACGCAGCGAACTCACACTAGATGGCGAGTGGACCACCACTGTTGATGGAGATCCCTTCCTCATCTATGACAATGGTGTCGGTTCTTCTGATAGGATCTTAGTGTTTGGAACTGACCTTGGACTTAGACACCTCGCTAGTTCTGACTCCTGGTATATGGATGGCACTTTTGGTGTTACACCACTCCTATTCATTCAGTTGTACGTGATTCATGTACCACTTGGAGAATCAGCTGTGACAAGTGTCTACGCCTTCCTACCCACAAGCACCAGGAAACATGAGGAATTTTTCACAGCTATTCAGGATAGGTGTAGTGAGCTTGGCTTCAATGTCGACCCCACCACTGTGACCATTGACTTCGAGCAGGCAGTGATCAATGCCGTGAAATCAACCTTCAGACCTCATGTCAACGTCCACGGATGTTTCTGTCATCTTAACCAGTCCACATGGAGGAAAATACAGAGTCTTGGTTTGGTACAGCGCTATCGTTAGGAGGAGAACGTTAAGTTCTTCTGTGGGATGCTGGATGGTCTTGCTTTCCTGCAAGAAGATGATGTACCTGAGGGCATGGCCTACCTCCGTGAGAACATTCCTGATGGACAAGAACCCCTTCGGCAGTACTTTGATAGCACCTATGTGTCCGGTACCTACCGTCAGATACAGCCACCCCAACATCCAGATGGCACTGTACCTCCCCTTCGCATTTGTCGCACCTATGTATCCACCTTCCATATGGAATGTTCACACTATCACCCTTCAAGGTGGCTCCATAACCAACATCTGTGAGGGTTGGAACAATGCCTTTTCCTGGTAGGACATGCTCACCCCACCATCTTGGTGGGGTGAGCTCAGCCATTGACAGCATCTGGAAGGATCAAGCCCAGGTTGCCACTGCAATGAGCATGTGATGGTGGACCACCAGCCAAGCATGTACGCCGCCACATACTTAAGCTCCAGACAAAGTTACACACTCTCTGTCCTGACCGTCGTGATGGCACAAAGTCAGTTCCAGATACACTGAGGGGCATTGGACATTGTGTGAGATGGAAGTAGAGACTAGAGACTGTTCTATTGTTATGTTTTCTATATTGTGTACACTGAATATGTGGATACCGAATACATGATTAAAAAGCAAAAAAAAAAAACTTAGTTGTCTTTGAATATGAGTGAAGTGGGGTTTTGTCCAAGTGGGCTATCTACTGAGTGGGGTTTTGTCCAGTGGGGTTTTGTCTGAGTGGGGTTTTGTCCAGTGGATTTTTTTTCGTTTACCATCAAACCTGCCCAAGCGACCACAGGTCTGCATTAAGAGACTACATGCAGTCAACTGCTCCTGAAGTACCATAGGTCTGTATTCAGATAACAGGCCAGAGGTAATAGTAATATGTAATAGTAACAATTACAATTGTTCAAGTAATAGTAATACATGGAACAGGATGCAATGTAATAGAAAGTAAAGTAATAGTAATTGAGCTATTACTTTGTTATTACAATTGAACATTTCAATCACACCAAAATCCTATTTCACTGAAAATAATCAGACCAAAAAATTCTGTATTTTGACATTAACATTTCCAATTTGGAACCTTTTTGGTGGTGATAAAGTTATTTAGTAACTGAATCATGACAGTCATTGAACTTTAGCACTATTAGCAGGAGACACTGTGACAGTGTGATTGCTGCATGGCTAATTTGTCATTTGAAAATTGAAGCCAGGTCCACCAGCTATCTATCGTTTTCACACAAGCTTATTCATTCATTCACTGGAGCATGCATGATAAGGGTTCCAGGCTTCCAGCACTAAACAGACTGTCTTTCACATCTGAATCAATCAATCAATCATTGCCATCTCCCAACCCTAGCTGCCAACCTTCCATGCTGGGTAATGATGTTTGAACAAAATCCAACTTTTCTGAATTTTTCTCAGTTGGTAGCTAGCTTACACACTATTGACCAAGTGTGAAAAACATCCTATCCTTGAGCTAATAATTAACTGTCCACCAAGCCGAGGTCGAGCAGTATGGGTCTACTATGGGATAATCAGACTGTGTTATGTTACAGTGACATTGCTTTTCTGTTTCATCCCAATGAATATATGAAACTTCTACATCCGACTGGAATTGTGTGAGGTTAATTTAATTGGGAAATTTATGAGTTATTTGTAATTTTAATTGCCAGCAAGATCTATCACCCAGATCGATGTTGTTTGAGCAATGCAGTTTTCCAGAAACTAATGTCAGTTAAATGCAACAGCCATCTTTTAAAGTAAAGTGATCTTGTTCTGATTTTAGATATATGTGATGTGATATAAATATGTGATATAAAACACATAGAGATCGAGTACAGAGAGACTACAGATAGGACATCTTACCGAATCCAGGACATAATCCCCCCGGACATAATCCCCTCAGGACATAATCCCCTCGGACAATATCCCCTCAGGACAAAATCCCCTCAAGACAAAATCCCCTCAGGACATAATCCCCTCACATGAAGAATATTAAAATTTAAAGATTTTATTTAACCAAAATTTTTTTTATTTACATTTATTATTTTTCCTCCCATTAATAAATTAAGTGCTTTAATTATTAAAATACTTTTTAATTTAAATACATTCACAATCAGAGTCTATTGAGATGAGGGAGATCAATTTGTAAACAAAACAGGCACCTGAACAGTGGAACAAATTAAGCGATATTTGCTAATCTGCTTGGTATCATTGGAAGCCACATACTTGTCACTTTCCATGGGAAGCCACTAGTCCATTGTTTGTAAGGAAGCCAAACTTAAAATGTAAATTTCACGTCCTTTAAAAGGCGCCTGTACAGTGGAACTCATCAGTCTTACCAAGTATTATCTCGCAGCAACATTACCAGATCTAAACATTACCAGAACTACAACTATTACTACTACTATTATGGAGGTCATCAAGAGTCAGAAGGTTGGACTCAAGATCATACACAATGGATATATGTATACCAAGAAGTATGCCCGGGAGACAGCCGTCAGATGGGAATGTTCCAACCGTGTTGCATTCTCGTGCAAGGCTGCCATCACCACTGACCTTGAGATGAAGACTGTGACCAGTTCTACCCCTCACACACATGATCCACATGATACTGCTGTCTCAGCTACCAAGCTACGTACTACCATGAGGGAATGTGCTGGATCGGTGCGACATCCTCGGATTCCAGGCTGACCCCACTACTGTCACCATGGACTTTGAGTTAGCTCCTATGAAGGCTGTGACATCAATCTTCGGACCCCAGGTCAAGATCCATGGCTGCTTCTACCATCTGACGCAGAGTACATGGAGGAAAGTACAGTCTGGGCCTCGTCACTCGCTACCGTGAGGAGGAGGATGTCTAGCACTTCTGTGGCATGCTTGATGGTCTGGCCTTTCTACCACTTGATGATGTCCTAGAAGGCCTCGCCTACCTTCGTGACAACACTCCAGAAGGACTCGAATCACTTACTGATTACTTCGACTCTACATATGTGTCTGGTGGATATCGTCGCATACAGCCACCACCATGTCCAGATGGGTCTGTTCCACCTATTCGTATACGCCGGATGCCACCTACCTATGAGCCTTCCATCTGGAACGTCCATGACATCACCCTGGCTGGAGGCTCTAGAACCAACATCTGCGAAGGGTGGAACAATGCCTTCATGAAGCTTGTTGGTCACGCCCATCCCACTATATGGAGAGCCATTGACAGTCTGTGCAAAGATCAAGCCCTGGTCGCAACTGCCTTGCTCCGTGATCGTCGTAGCGACCCACCAGCCAAGCGCAGAAGACAGCACACAGTCACCCTGCAGGCCAAACTGCACAAGCTTTGTTCAGACAGGAGCCAGGATATCAAGACCATTCCTGAGGTTCTGAGGGGTGTTGGTCACTGTGTTCGATGGAAATAACTTTTGATGTGTGTTTTACACATAGACATTGCAGTTGTGATAGATCTACAAGTAAGACTTGTAAGAAATGGCAAAATAGTTTTGAATTAAACTGTATGTTAAAATATTTGTTTTTATGTTTTTTAATAAAAAAAATATATTCTTCATGTGAGGGGATTATATCCTGAGGGGATTTTGTCTTGAGGGGGTTATGTCCTGAGGGGATATTGTCCGAGGGGATTATGTCGGAGGGGATTATGTACGTTTACCCATCTTACCACACCTCAGTATTGTTGTATGCAAGAGACTTTGTGTTGACAATGATCAACAAAGTAAACAGTTGTTTTGCCTCAAAAATTCATCTAAGTATTTGTTGTTAGTTTTTCATAAAATGTGTACTTACTATCAACGATACACCCATCAGTTGAATTGAATCTATGTAAGTGATTAAATATGTAAAATGTTTAATTGCAAGAAAATAGTTCCGATGGAAAATGTAATAGTAATAGCTTGAAATGTAATAGTAATATATTACATGTAATAGTAATAGAAAGGAAACTAAGTAATAGTAATCTATTACATTGCAATGTAATAGACCCCAGGCCTGTAAGATAACCTGAATTAGGAGTGGTCACCTGTATTAAGAGACCACTTTTCGATCATTTTGAATTTCTGACCCAGTTAGATAGTTGTTGTTAACAGAATGAAACTTTCCTGAAGTATTTGAATGTTCGAAACTTTCCTGAAGTATTTGAATGTTCGAAACTTTCCTGAAGTATCTGAATGTTCGAAACTTTCCTGAAATATTTGAATGTTCAACTATTTTGCTTTAAATACTTTGTTATTTCTGATTGATTACCCCCCTTACCATCCCTACACACAGTACACATAGTACATTCTCCAATAACCATGACTATGATACCGAAAAAAGGCAACAGGCAGTATCTTCTCCCAGTCAGAAACACCCTGTTAAGCAAACAATTGAAGGCTACCAGTTCAGGCCATAATCTCTTTGTTTAATTAAACCACCAGGATGCCCATAAAGGGCCATTGGTCAGTTAACCAAATGATTAGCCATAAAATGTCTTTGATGCAGTCAGGAGATCATGCCATGTGACACTGACTGACAGTGCTAACTGCTAAGAAATGCCAGCTGAGGCTTCCCCTGACCCCTGTAGAAGTAAGGTTACTCAAGTCAGCCTGCCTCATAATCTGGTGCCAGCAGTCTGGCTAAAAAGTGCAAAGGGGATGTTGAGCTTGTTGTCTTGGCATGTGCTAACCCTCTCAACAACCAGTAGTCTAAGTTCAGAAAAAAATATATTGACAACTTCTAATATAATGTAAAACGCCTTTATGTAAACTTAACACAAACAGGTAATGACCCAACACAATTTATACAAAAAAATGCATCAAGTTTTTTCTGTACACCTACATATTCTGAGGAAATAATTAACATAGTAAAAAAAGCAAATTCAAAGAAATCAAGTGGATTCGACAATGTTGATCCACACATTATTAAACAAATTATACCACAAATTGCAAATCAACTTGCCCACATTTTCAATAATTCACTTATGACTGGCATTGTGCCCAGCAAACTAAAAATAGCAAAGGTTATCCCCATGTATAAAAGTGAAAACCCTGAACTATTCTCAAATTATAGACATATTTCTAACCTTCCATGCCTCTCAAAAATACTGGACCGCCTAATGTACAATAGGCTTTACAATTTTTTAGCAGAACACAACATATCAAAAAAACAATACGGATTTAGGAAAAACTATTCTACGTATATGGCACTGATTGATTTAGTTGATAAAATATCAAGTAACATGGACCATAAAAAGTATAATATAGGTGTTTTTCTTGATCTCTCCAAGGCTTTCGATACAATAGATCATAACATTTTAATAAATAAACTTCAATGCTATGGTATAAGAGGTAATGCCTGCAATTGGTTTAAAAGCTATCTTAATAACAGAAGACAGTATGTATCGTATAACAAAGCATACTCAAAATATATGACAATTACATGTGGGGTTCCACAAGGATCTATATTAAGCCCATTACTCTTTATTTTATATATAAATGATATTGAAAATGTATCAGATATCCTAAATCCTATACTGTTTGCAGATGACACAAGTCTCTTTCATGCTCAAACATGCTTCAACACTCTCATCGAAGAGGTAAACATAGAAATACAAAAAATCTCAACATACCAACAAACTTTCCTTAAACACCAAAAAGTCCAATTTTATTATATTCACACCAAAAGGGAAAAATACAATATCAACAGTTCCTTAATACAAGTAGATGGAAACAAAATAAAGCATGTCAAATTCACCAAATTCCTAGGGATATTTATAGATGAGCACTTAAGTTGGACAACACATATTGACAACCTATCAAAACAAGTAGCACGGAATGTGGGAATGCTTAACAAATTAAAAATGTTCTCCTTATGTATATAATGAGAACTATTTATTGTTCATTGATCTTATCACATTTACAATATTGCACTCTATTGTGGGAAAATTCATATTGTACAAACTTAAACAAACTAAGAATACTACAGAAGAAAGCTATTAGGATAATCACAAATTCTCATTACATCGCACACACTGATCCTCTATTCTCAAAGTTAAAACTATTAAAATTGGACGATCTATATAAACATCAACTAGGTATTTTATGTATAAAGCAGCAAATAACAAACTCCCAGATTCTATGTCATCAATGCTTACGAGAATACAAAATATCCACAAACATAATCTAAGAAACCAAAATAGCTATTATATCCAAAACATAAGAACAAACAGCAGGAAATGTACAATAAACTATTCAGGACCAGTATTCTGGATTGCATTACCTAGTAAATTAAAACAGCTTGTGTCCATTAACCAATTTAAAAATAAACTGAAAGAATTGTTACAAAATGTACTCTATATCTATATTTATTTTCACATGGTGGAGAAGACCATGTGTTTCATGCTTATGTAATATTTAATGTAGTCAGGATCATGTATTACTTAATGTATTATTTGTTCATATAATTCAAAGTACAAATTATATGTTGATATTTAAGCAACATTTTTGAGACTCAATTTGTATTTGTATAACATATACTTTACATCTACCGTTATTTTAACATGGCAGAAAAAAACATGAATTGATGTTCGTGTAGTATTTAATGTATTCATGGTTCCTGCATTACTTAATGTGTTAATGTTCACATTGTAATGTATTCATGTGCAATAATTGGTTAGGTTATTAGTGTAGTATTTGTTCATAAAATTCTAATTTCAATTTGTATGTACATATTTAAGCAATTTTTTTTTTTTACATTATATTGTATTTCACTTGCAATAATGTTGCTTAGTATATGTTTTTGGCTGAAGCCTAAGGAAACAAAATAATTATGTTGATTTATTTCTGGGTGGTCCTCGTCATAAGCCCCGCGGGGTTTCTAGAGGATCTCCTTTGTTGCTCCGCTATTTGTATAATCTGTGACTCATATCATATTGTAAGTATCTTAAAATGTATGTGTAGCCAAAATAAAGTTATTCATTCATTCATTAAACACATTACAAATTGCAACACTGCCTTTGTGCACCAAAAGAAGACAAACTGAACTGATGTATAAGCATGTAAATTGGTCTAATGTAGTCTTTATTATTCAAAACAAAGAACATTTTTATTCAAATTGCTACACATCGCCCTTGTTGCAATTTGGATAAATTTTCTCACCTCTACCCCTTCAAATGATGTACATGTTTGGGGGGGAATGTTTAGTCACTGGTAGACTAACTACAAAGATATTGGTTTAATGGGTATTATTATATCAAAGCAAGTGGTTTATGACTGCAGTTAAGAAGGGACTCCAAACAAAAACTGATTTTATGAGTCATACCATGTCTGTATGTTTGTAAAATGGAGTGGTTTGTAAAAAGGTAACAGTATGTTTGTGATTCCCATTTGTTTGTAGGGGTAGGCATTTGTTTGCCTTCAAGTATAAATAATATATATTGCAGTAAACCATAATTATATTACATGGGTCTATGGAGAACTTCCAGACTGTACAAAGTATGTTACAACTATTGGAAATATTTTCCTAAAAGAAAAAATGCAACAAAATTTGTGACAGTCATTAATTTAAGATGATCCTTATTTAGTTACTTGAATAGACCATATCCACTGTCCAGACATGTTGTTCAGAGTCCTGAGACTATGAAGGTAACATCTGAGGGCTCCAGATCTGGAGGACTCTTGACATTTGATTGCAATTGCTAACAATGACTCAAGTGTTTCATAACAATGAACTCAGTGTGGGGTCAATTATGAGACATGCAGCATGTCTCATGAAGCCATGAGACATGCTAGTCTGGGTCTGAGAGAGCAGGGACTGAGGGAGCAGAGATAAGAGAAATGCTAAACAAAGAAATGTAGCCAGTGTGTTATCAGGTAACAAATCCTCCTCTTGGTTGTTTCGTTTTACTTGCTTAACATAGAGACAATCAGTTCATGTTCATTCGGTGCAATGGCAAACAGATGATAGGATGCCAATGAAATGAATGCCAATGTTGATAAATAAAGATGTTTTTTTACAGTTTTCCTCATAAAAAATCTGATCAACTGCCATTGCATATTCACTTGTTGCTGAGTTATATAAATTAGATAAATTATTACCTCTTAGTTTAAAATACGTTATTATTTATAAAATATGTACTCGTACTCGTGAGAATGTACTCGTACTCAGCTTTTAGCAATGTACTCGTACTCATCCATCATCAATGTGCTCATACTCATGAAAATGTACTCGACCCCATGTCTGCTGCTTGAACACATTCTGAGTAAACAACTGGTGTGATATTCTTGATTTTAGTTGCATATGGTTAGCTTTTATTATCTTTTTTAGGTGCATATACCCAAAAGCATGACTTGTTTCACTTTGACAATGTAGTTCACTTGATCCTTTACTTCTAGTGATTTATGTATATGCACCTTTACGTCTTTCTCCGTATCTTCTGCGTAGCCCGTATGTTCATAGTACATTTGTATATATATATATATACAAATGTACTATGAACATACATGTACATTTTCTATATGGCAGCAATGTAGCATGGTCATATTAAACACCGTCCACAACTATCCAGCATAGTACTTTTAGGGGATGGCTTTCTGATATTTAAAGGGGCGTTATGGCTATGATTTATCAACTGAATGAAAAAATTAAGTAGTTTACCTCTCTAAGTCCCAATTTTGCCTTGTACTTTACATCAGAACCAGATCTGATGAATGTTTGGTGAAGCTTGTCTTTGATGACAAACACAATATCAGCAGGTATCATGTTTGGCTTCTGGTCACCCTCCTTGGGAAATGTGATTTTTGTTCCTTCCTTCCAGCCAGGTTTTATATCAACAGTAAGAACCTTGTTCTCTGACCTTGCTGTCCGGCCATCTGGGTTGAGGACTTTTCTCGTGATTTTCATTCGCTTTGTTGTACCTTTGTATATATCTTCTAATGATACTTTCAGGTCAAATACAACTGGCGGATCCTGACGTTTGGCTGCTGGGCTGCTGTGACCTGTCCTGCTAGTGTGTCCACCAAATCCAAAGCCGCTGAACGGGTCATGATCCATGTCCATCATGTCGTTATGCAATGTGAATACTGTATTACCTGGTCCATGTCCTGTATCGTGTCTTCCGCCAAACTCGAACAAATTGGCAAACGGGTCTTCGTCACCGAAGAACATGCGGAAGGTATCGTGGGGGTTGCCGTGAAAAGCATAGGAGAAACTGGAACCTCCCCCTGGACTACGGGACGCACTACCCTTCAACCCATCGGCTCCGTATTTGTCATACATGTCCCGCTTCTTCGGGTCACTTAAAATCTCGTAGGCTTCCGCAACCTCTTTAAACTTTTCTTCAGCGCCGGGCGATTTATTTTTGTCAGGGTGGTATTTAAGAGCCATCTTACGATATGCCTTCTTCAACTCATCTTCTGTAGCACACTTTTTCAGTCCCAACACTTGGTAGTAATCTTTTGAATCTTTGCCCATTGTTACTCCGGTATACCGTTACTCCACTCCAATGTGTTTATTGTCAAAAACTGGTAACTTAAAACAGCTCACGGAACCATTCGTGATTCGACTTTGTATGAATGTTCTCGGAAATACTAAATGACCATAGTGCAAAGACGTATAATATAATAAACATGTTATGACCGAAGTTGGCAACCTGGAGAGGTGTTTTGGCATTTCTAGACCAGATTTGATGAGTGGCGCCACTGTTGGGGAGTGTCAAACTCCCCACAAGTGGCGCCACATAGTGAATTTCAAAACTGCCACAACTTACATTTGATGTGCACATTCTGCACATCGTCATTTCACGTGGAACAAAATAACGTTCGTTTTTGTTTGAAACTATGGTACGTATACTCAGGTTCACAGTTGAAATGACGTATCAAGTCGTAAACAAAAATCACGTTGTCCAGCCAACATACCACTCCGCACTGTCCATTTTGAATTTATATTCAAGTTGTGGCAGTGGTGATATGCTGAGTGGCGCCCCTGTCAGGAAGTTTGTGCTTTTAGTTGCACAACCATATTATTGTGTCACTGAACGACATTCTCTCGAGGGTGATAGTAGTAGTACTAATCTAAACTTGGCATATATCTTACACAATGTATTATGCAAGGAATAATTTGTACTTCGTTCCAATTGCTGTCTTTTGTCAGTTTTGATTTCGGAAACCAGGCGTGCACGCGCCCAACATCAAATAACTATTTAAGAAAATGTTCATCATTATTCCCGTCCAACCAGCGACGATTGGTCCACTGCCAATTGAAGCTACCGTATTCCACACAATAAGCGTGCAGTACGCTTGAAAAAAGAAAAAAAAGGCCATGGAAAAATATAAAGGAATCTGTTCTTATTAGCGTACACAATTTTTTTTTTCTAGACAATAAGGTAACTGTTTAACACTAGTAGTATCATTTGGTGATTAGTGTAGAACAAATGAAAACTGGGGCCAACTGTTTAACACCAGATGACGACACTTTTCGATTGTTCCATACTAGTCAAGTTACAATAATTATTGATCCTGCTGATTGAAAAAAGGTGTGTACGCTAATTAGGACATGTACGCTTAATGGGGCTTAATATCATATTGGTTAAGACAACAACTGGGACAAAGTGCAAATCCACGTTTCATTAAGTCGATATGCCAAGGCTGGTGTACTCAGTAGCTTTGGTGGGCTAGGGTGTTCAATGGCCTATCCGGAATTACGCATGTTAGACAATATGTAAGGACCAACCATTACGCTAAATTGTCTGAGTTATTAGGTGTCACTGATATTGCAGTTAAGAATGGTTTCTTTAAACGATATATGTGTGCGTGCGTGCGTGCGTGCGTGCGTGCGTGCGTGCGTGCGTGCGTGCGTGCGTGCGTGCGTGCGTGCGTGCGTGCGTGCGTGCGTGCGCACGCAGTCGACGCATAGCCGTAACAGTAGAAACCTTGGTAGCCTTAAAAATGGCATATTTTCCAACAGAGGCACCTCAGACTGAAAGCCAGATTATATGTAGCCCTTGCATGGACGTTACGATCACACGGGACACTTGAGGTTTTTGAGATGCGCTGCCTGTGGGCTATCAGAGGTGTTAACAGGGCGGAAAGATTACAACATATTAAAATTAGAGAGGACACCTTTACCCCTGAATCTATCAAACATGTCATCAGACACAGGATATTCATGTGGTTTGGGCACGTTTGCCATAGGCAAAGAGACAACATATTTAGGGATACATACAAACAGGACTCCAAATGATAGCGGAAGGCCACTGATGAGGTGGATTAACCAGATCAAGAATGATACTGGGCTCCCGGTGTTTAAAGCAAAGCGGCATGCCATAAATAGAACAGAATAGAAGGGTGCAGCTTCCCGGAGGACAGCGAGGGGTCTACGTGGTCTACGCATTCAAGTCATGTAAGTAACACATGAGCACCTGTCTATAGGCAGCAGTTGATATATGTTCAAGACTAGTCTTCGCGCAATAACTACAGCGTGGCTCCCCATAGAAGTCAAGTTTATGTTGGAAAGAACAGTTCGAAGAGCGCCTTGAGCGGTACTACGGACTGGACACTGCAATATATAAGAACTTGCCTTGTTTGTTTGTACACGGACGCACGCACGCACGCACGCACGCACGCACGCACGCACGCACGCACGCACGCACGCACACATTTGTTACATTGACAAAGGTAATGCTGGTTCTCCTGGTCACACCTATGTCGAATGCTGCGTGCAAACGAGCATTCAGTATGGTGAGAAAGACAGCGACAAACTTTCGGAGCGAATTGGCCCAGAGCACAAACTGTCATAATGAACAGACGTCAGTGAGTACTACTGAGTGCATCAAGATCACAGTGCAAATTTTTTTCGCGTGATTTGTCTCTTGAAAAATTCTTCTGAGATTGATAAGTGAACCGCATTTGTCTATGCCTTAGTGTCCCGTGTGTATTTTCAAGAAAACCTCAGCTTGCATGTTCTTGGGTATGATGACACGTTTGCCCTTCAGAAGTACTCCATTGTATACCACAATTTCATCTCTGAAGTTCTAGAAGGGCGCAATGTCTTCTGGGTATTGGTTCAAGTACTGGGGCCATCCACTTGCTACAGTTCTGGTTAGAATGTTTCGTCGCATTTTGTCACTTCACTGATTTTCTCGAGTCTTGATTCAGAAACAACAGTGATATTGTGAATGGTCACGTTGATGTCTGGCATTTCTTCCCCGTGAATTGGTAGACACGAGAGTCCGTCTGCTATGGGTATGTCCTTTCCAGGCACACGCTTGACACTGAAGTCTTACCTCTATATACATAGCATTCTCATCAATATCGGTGGGGCGTTTGTCAGATTTTTCCTTTGGATTCCAGTAGTCAGTTTCGACGGTGACATCCATAGGCGTAATAATGGAATAACTCAAGACCAAACACAATATGCATATCACGCTCAATGTTGCAATATTTGCTTTCAGTTTCTGTCATATTCTTACTCGCATACGCAACTGGTCGTCCGTTTTGTAGAAGTGTCGCACCAACTCCCCGTTTGTTCGCATATGTCTGTATGGTGACTGGCTTGCTGGAGTCGGAGAAAGCTAATGTTGGTGACTACTTCTTTCACGTTGTCGAAAGCGTTATGGTGTTCAGGGCCCCACAGAAAGACATTGTCCTTCTTGATAAGATCACGGAGGAATGCTGTTGTGGTTGCGAAATCTGGCGTGTAGCGTCCTGGTAGTTTACCATACCAAGGGGAGCTTTATAGTTCCTGGGCACTTGTCGACGGCAACATGTCAACGATTGCTGCAATCTTGCCCGCGTCATGTTCTAGCCAATTCCACGAAAGGTAGCTTCCAAAGAACTTTATTCTTCTTGATTTCACAACACATTTGTCGGGGTTGATATATAGACCGACCTCTGGCGTACGTCTCATGACATTGTCCAAGTGCTTATCGTGCTGTGCCTCTTTTTATCAAACACATCTAGTCCTGATCTAGTCCTGGCACACGACCGAGAGGCGCAACGTAGATAGAAAGGGGTAGATGGACTCCCGTCCATTGCGTCTATACTCATGAGGCAACGAAGCACACGACGAAGGCGGACGGCGCGCGAGGCGAGGGGGAAGGGGGCGCTCTTCAACTTCGGCCACGGACGGCACGCTCTTCGACTGCAGACGGTACGCTCTTCGGCGACGGACGACCCGCTCTTCGACTGCAGATGGTATATTCTTCGGCAGTGGACGACCCGCCTTTCGACAGCCGACGGTTCGCCCTTCAGCTTCGGACGAGACGTTCTTCGATTACAGATGGCACGAGTGCCGAAGTGCGAGGTTAAACTGGGACAACCCTACGTTTACGTCGACCGAGAAATCACCTCCGTCTCCCATGTAAGGATGGACGGTAATGGGGACACGTCGACACACAAAGAGCAGGCCTAATGAACAGTTTGTAAGAATGCAGAAACTCGACTGTGATTGTGTTTGGCATTGCAGTAGATGCCTCAAAATGAACTGTAATGTTGTTTAGTCATTTCTCTGCCTCATATGTAATTTGAATGTTGCCTAAGCATTAGATGCCTTAGAATCAACCGTGTAGCTGCGGGCACAACAATGTGGTTGTAGGGTTCAGCATACAGTTACATTTCCCACTGGTGGCCATGTTAACGTTTTGCACGATTATAAGAAAACTTTACCATCAAATATTCTGAAATTGCTTACCTGACGTTATTATAATTTCATTGACATGCTGGTCGAGTTTAGTCAAAATTATAAATTTCTAACTCTTTTAAAATGGCTGAACGTGTCATGCCAGTCAATGTTTACCAATTTCTGCACGAATTACTACGCACACGTGCCTTGTGGTGAAAAATTGCCAAAAATCCTTCCGCCTATTGAAATCATCTAAAAATCCTCAGTTACACTGTCAACAGATTCTACCAGCAAAGTTGCGAATGTGCCTTCTCAAATGCAGTTATGTCAGAAAATATGATTTTTGTTAAATTACACATACCTAAAATTACTGTGCCCCTACATACGTGTAACACACCAGGAAGTGTAACTGAGGCATGACCCCTGTAGGGGTAAGACCACTGGGATCATGTTTTTGAAATCAGTGAAAACACACACATAGGGCGGATTTTTTGCAGGATGAAACTTCTTCGTGCATGTGTACAAACTTGGTGTTGTTGAAATAATTAAAACATGTGCAAATTTGGCAAATTATCGGCAGTCTATTAGCACGCGCAACCACGTGACTATTACACCTGCTACTACACCGTGGGATTAATCACGGTCAGAGGATCGGAAGATTACATTGCATTACATAGACCCAGGAGTGTACTGGTTTCCTTGTAAATTACTTAGTAACTACCGTGTATGAAATGTTTATCTTTCTTTCACTTATTTTTGTTGTCTTGCTCACTTGTGTAATCATCAACCACGAGCGTTGAATTATAGAGACGGGGCATCCCAACTAGAACCTAGCCAAACTAGTGAGCGGAAACCCCACCAATCCGTGACACTGTTGCGACGCCACTAACCCAGGAAGCCATTTCGGCCATACGTACCGGGAACCTTAATATTTAAATATAGACGGGAATAGTATAGCGGAGTTACATACACAACTGTTTCAAATCAAATTACTTACTCAACGGCACACTGCATTAAAAATGTAAACATTTATCACAATCCAAACTCACGTTTCTTATTTAATTCGGCCATCTTGTTTTGAATGCGTCGCTGAATAGTATAGCGGAGTTATACGATGTGCCCTCGGAGGTTGTGGGCCCGCAGGCTACGCACGGGGGTCACATGACATCATACAATGGCGCCACCTGGCGGATAGTGACGACAATACCGAGCGCACCTGGTGGCCAGTCAAATATCACCCATCGAGTGTTTCATGTGGGGCATGCGCAACCACCCGCTCCCGAAAGCAGTGACATCTAGGGGATAGCGCTCGAACTAATTTGCATACCAAAAAGTGCCTCTTCCGACCAGAGACTAAAAAAAATTGCAACGAGAAACGTCTCTACCGGACACGACGAAGCACCACCTTTCCGCATTGCAGACCTTTGCAGATGGTGTCATCTAGTGAGTATTTTATGTTAACTTCGTTTCCACGAGTATTAAATAAAAAAGTTTCGGATGCACCCTACTCGATATGTTGAACGCAGACTGTTCCACTGTGATAAATAAAAATTAAATCAGCATTATCGCTATCTATGTAATCAACAAAGGTAGGCGGTGTTGAAAGGTCTTCCAGGAACGGATGCGATGCTTTATGTCCTTCTGATGACGACGGTTGTGGTGGTGGTGGTGGTGGTGGTGGTGGTGGTGGTAGTGTTGGTGCCGCCGTCGCTGAAGCCGATGGTGGTGATGTAGGTGTTGGTGCCGACGAAGCCGACAGTGGTGGTGGTGATGCCGACGACAGTGGTGGTGACGCTATTGTCGACTGCGCTGATGGTGGTGATGGTGGAGAGACGGCATCAGCTGTGAAAACAGTTTCCAAACGCTGTCTTTCTTGTCGCTGCAACAAACATAGGGTTAACTTAACCGGTTGTCTTGTTGTGGCAGCGGGTAGCTGAAATAAATAGGTATTGAATCAATGTAATTAATTTAAAAGTACCTTCACTTTCTCTTGCAGTTGCCGTCGTAGTTACTGCGTTCTCTGACAGCGCCCTTTTTTACAAGACGCTGCCAGTTGTCTTTTTTTGTGAAGGTACTGTGACAGTACCTTCGGGCGCTTGGTAGCTGGAGAACAGGCCCCTCAGATGGTGGTGACACTGGTAGCGACGTCTGAGGGGCGGATGGAAGTGGCCTCTTCTTCGAGGGGTTGGTAAGATAAGGTGGTAATGTTTGACTAAGTTTGGCAAAATTTTAGAATATATATATATATATATATATATATATATATATATATATATATATATATATATATATATATATATATATATATATATATATATATATACATACATTTTTGAGATAGGAGACGGCGATGTTTTGAGAAGCACGTGAGGCGACTATATTAGCTGCACTCGATTCATCCGCCGGCGTATGCTGCCGGTTTCAGCGACGCATTCAAAACAAGATGGCCGAATTAAATAAGAAACGTGAGTTTGGATTGTGATAAATGTTTACATTTTTAATGCAGTGTGCCGTTGAGTAAGTAATTTGATTTGAAACAGTTGTGTATGTAACTCCGCTATACTATTCCCGTCTATATTTAAATATTAAGGTTCCCGGTACGTATGGCCGAAATGGCTTCCTGGGTTAGTGGCGTCGCGACAGTGTCACGGATTGGTGGGGTTTCCGCTCACTAGTTTGGCTAGGTTCTAGTTGGGATGCCCCGTCTCTATAATTCAACGCTCGTGGTTGATGATTACACAAGTGAGCAAGACAACAAAAATAAGTGAAAGAAAGATAAACATTTCATACACGGTAGTTACTAAGTAATTTACAAGGAAACCAGTACACTCCTGGGTCTATGTAATGCAATGTAATCTTCCGATCCTCTGACCGTGATTAATCCCACGGTGTAGTAGCAGGTGTAATAGTCACGTGGTTGCGCGTGCTAATAGACTGCCGATAATTTGCCAAATTTGCACATGTTTTAATTATTTCAACAACACCAAGTTTTATTGTACACATGCACGAAGAAGTTTCATCCTGCAAAAAATCCGCCCTATGTGTGTGTTTTCACTGATTTCAAAAACATGATCCCAGTGGTCTTACCCCTACAGGGGTCATGCCTCAGTTACACTTCCTGGTGTGTTACACGAATGTAGGGGCACAGTAAGCATGTGTAATTTTTTTTAATCATATCATCTGACATAACTGCATTTGAGCAGGCACATTGGCAAGTTTGCTAGTAGAATCTGTTGACAATGTAACAGGGGATTTTTAGATGAATTCAATAGGCGGAAGGATTTTTAGCAATTTTTTCACCATAAGGCACGTGTGCGTAGTAATTCGTGCAGAAATTGGTAAACATTGACGGGCATGACAAGTTCAGCCATTTTAAAAGAGTTAGAAATTTATAATTTTGACTAAACTCGACCAGCATGTCAATGAAATGGTGATTACGGCAGGTAAGCAATTTCAAAATATTTGATGGTCAAGTTTTCTTATAATCGTGCAAAACGTTAACATGGCCACCAATGGGAAATGTAACTGTATGCTGAACCCTACAACCACATTGTTGGGCCCGCAGCTACACGGTTGATTCTAAGGCATCTAATGCCTAAGCAACATTCTAATTACATCTGAGGCAGATGAATGACTAAACAACATTACAGTTCATTTTGACGCATCTAATGCAATGTCTAAACACCATCACAGTCGAGTTTCTGCATTCTTACAAACTGTTCATTAGGCCTGCCGTTTGTGTGTCGACGTGTTCCCATTACCGTCCATCCTTACATGGGAGACGGAGGTGATTTCTCGGTCGTCGTAAACGGAGGGTTGTCGCAGTTTAACGTCGCACTTCGGCACTCGTGCCATCTGTAATCGAAGAGCGTCTCGTCCGAAACTGAAGGGCGAACCGTCGGCTGTCGAAAAGCGGGTCGTCCACTGCCGAAGAACATACCGTCTGCAGTCGAAGAGCGAGTCGTCCGTCGTCGAAGAGCGTAACGTCTGCAGTCGAAGAGCGGGCCGTCCGTCGCCGAAGAGCGTACCGTCTGCAGTCGAAGAGCGGGTCGTCCGTCGCCGAAGAGCGTACCGTCTGCAGTCGAAGAGCGGGTCGTCCATCGCCGAAGAGCGTACCGTCTGCAGTCGAAGAGCGGGTCGTCCGTCGCCGAAGAGCGTACCGGCTGCAGTTGAAGAGCGGGCCGTCCGTCGCCTAAGAGCGTACCGTCTGCAGTCGAATGCTGATTTTTGCAATTTGTCTGATGAAATTAAGACAGAGTATGAGTAGTATGTGTGCAATTCTCAATCCTCAAAAATGTGCAGATTTTGGAGCTCATTCTGATTGGTCGAAATTTGAAAGGGAGCGTTCTGATTGGTCGAGAGCATTTCACCACCAGGGGCGCTACGGTTCAATTGTGTCGACGGTTCTGATTGGTCGAGAGCAGTCACGTGACCTCATTTGCATATCACGTGACCTCTCTACGGAGGCTGCCATCTTGTTTTGCTGCCATGTTGTTTTGCGATGATACAGTCACCAGAGGGAGCTGCTACGGGCAATTGTGCAGTCACGTGACTTATGACGTCACAACCTTTTGCACTTATACAATTGTCAATTAGGGTTAGGGTTAGGGTTAGTAACCCTAATGGAAAATTCGAGAAAAAACTGGTAAACTGTAGGAATAATTGTCAGTTAATAACCCTAATTCTGTCGTCTGTAATGAACCCTAATACGAACCCTGACCCTAACCCTAAAAGAACATGCAGGAAGAACGGTTGTGATGACAGTGGCGGTTCGGTTTAATACTGACGACTATGGCGCGCTTTTTGAGACGTGTCTGGGTACAGAACCGGTTTGAACCGGTTTCATGTAGTTTTTTCTTCTTTTCTGGAACGTTCGAACGACGTCATGGAATTTTCCATGCTCACGAAAAGAAACACGATCCCACATTTTCACCCTGGAAGCAGACTGAAACCTAGCGGACGAATGTTCGTGCATGCAGCGGAAAAACGTAGCCGTGCATGTAAGCTATACGACGCATATCGTATCATTGCATTAAATTGAGAACTTTTCGATGTATGTCGTTTCGCGTCGACACCTACATATCGCCTATTTCATTTCAGGAAAAAACCCAGAAAAAAGTGCATCGTCAGCAAACTTTCAGGGTAAACTTCAGGAGGTATGGGTAAATTGTAGGAATTATGGGTAAACTGTAGGAGGTAAGGGTAAACTGTAGGAATTATGTATAAACTATAGGAGTTATGGGTAAACTGTAGGAATTATGGGTAAACTATAGGAGTTATGGGTAACCTGTAGGAATTATGGGTAAACTGTAGGAGTTATGGGTAAATTGTAGACATTACGGGTAAACTGTAGGAATTACGGGTAAACTGTAGGAGGTATGATCAACTGTAGTGACGGGTAAACTATACATTTCTCATACACTTATTTCTATTTCATTTTGCCTATACTACCTAAACTGTAGGAATTATAGGTAAACTGTAGGAATTATAGGTAAACTGTAGGAATTACGGGTAAACTGTAGGAGGTATGATAAATTGTAGTTATAGGTAAACTGTAGGAATTATGGGTAAACTGTAGGAGTTAGGGGTAAACTATAGGAGATGTGATCAATTGTAGTTATGGGAAAATTATAGGAATTATGTTCATAACACAAACTTTCAAAACATAAACTATAGCCTGACGGTATAGGCAAAATGAGATCGAAATAAGTGTGTGAGAAATACAGTACAGTTCTCATCACCAACCGCGAGGATCAGCCAGAGGCCCGATTCGAAATGGGTGTGCGAACTCGTGACCAATGTCACCTTTTTTTATAAATCACATCATCAATCAAAGGCCCGACTCTGCGTGGGTATGCGAATTAGTACTGTACAGAACACAGTCACCTATTACGAAACTCATATCTGTACAACATTTACGATTTGTATATAACCATAGCGAAATCGTTTCAGTCGAATATGTGGTTTCGGTAAGTTCTACGCGTGTTTGCTTATTGGTATAAAAGACGAACACATATTTTACTGTTCCCGTGTACTAGAAGCACGCCCATTTACAAGTGAATGAGTGTTCTAACGGGTGTTTAGTTACGGTTACATAAGTTTTATTTGTTTTCCGAATCATTCCGTATGAAAATTAGCATCGTGACGCGTCTTGTCCATACCGCGGTAAACCGTGCTGCGAGATCAAAGGATATTATTGGTAACAATGTTGCAACCGCGTCAATCAGAAACAATGTTACAAGTACGTGCTCCGTTCTTCTTTGAGTGCGGCTTTCACAACAGGTCCACAAAGTTATGGGTAAACTGTAGGAGGTATGATAAATTGTAGTTATAGGTAAACTGTATGAATTATGGGTAAACTGTAGGAAGTATGGGTAAATTGTAGGAATTATGGATAAACTGTAGGAGTTATGGGTAAACTGTAGGAATTATGGGTAAACTGTAGGAGTTATGGGTAAACTGTAGGAATTATGGGTAAACTGTAGGAGGTATGGTAAATTGTAGTTATAGGTAAACTGTAGGAATTATGAGTAAACTGTAGGAGGTATGGTAAATTGTAGTTATAGGTAAACTGTATGAATTATGGGTAAACTGTAGGAGGTATGGGTAATTGTAGGACTTATAGGTAAACTGTAGGAAGTATGGGTAAATTGTAGGAATTATGGATCAACTGTAGAAGTTAAGGGTAAACTGTAGGAATTATGGGTAAACTGTAGGAATTATTGGTAAACTGTAGGAGGTATGGTAAATTGTAGTTATAGGTAAACTGTAGGAATTATGAGTAAACTGTAGGAGGTATGAGTAAATTGTAGGAAATATGAGTAAACTGTAGGAAATATGGGTAAATTGTAGGAATTATGGGTAAATTGTACGAATTATGGGTAAACTGTAGGAGTTATGGGTAAACTGTAGGAATTATGGCGGAAATTTGCAAATTGGAAGTTCTGGTAAACTGTAGGAGGTATGGGTAAACTGTAGGAATTATGGATAAACTGTAGGAGTTATGAGTAAACTGTAGGAATTATGGGTAAACTGTAGGAGTTATGGGTAACCTGTAGGAATGATGGGTAAATTGTAGGAGGTATGGGTAAACTGTAGGAATTATGGATAAACTGTAGGAATTATGGGTAACCTGTAGGAATTATGGGTAAACTGTAGGAGGTATGGGTAAATTGTAGGAATTATAGGTAAACTGTAGGAGTTATGAGTAAACTGTAGGAATTATGGGTAAACTGTATGAATTATGGGTAAACTGTAGGAAGTATGGGTAAATTGTAGGAATTATGGATAAACTGTAGGAGTTATGGGTAAACTGTAGGAATTATGGGTAAACTGTAGGAGTTATGGGTAAACTGTAGGAATTATGGGTAAACTGTAGGAGGTATGGTAAATTGTAGTTATAGGTAAACTGTAGGAATTATGAGTAAACTGTAGGAGGTATGGTAAATTGTAGTTATAGGTAAACTGTATGAATTATGGGTAAACTGTAGGAGGTATGGGTAATTGTAGGACTTATAGGTAAACTGTAGGAAGTATGGGTAAATTGTAGGAATTATGGATCAACTGTAGAAGTTAAGGGTAAACTGTAGGAATTATGGGTAAACTGTAGGAATTATGGGTAAACTGTAGGAGGTATGGTAAATTGTAGTTATAGGTAAACTGTAGGAATTATGAGTAAACTGTAGGAGGTATGAGTAAATTGTAGGAAATATGAGTAAACTGTAGGAAATATGGGTAAATTGTAGGAATTATGGGTAAATTGTACGAATTATGGGTAAACTGTAGGAGTTATGGGTAAACTGTAGGAATTATGGCGGAAATTTGCAAATTGGAAGTTCTGGTAAACTGTAGGAGGTATGGGTAAACTGTAGGAATTATGGATAAACTGTAGGAGTTATGAGTAAACTGTAGGAATTATGGGTAAACTGTAGGAGTTATGGGTAACCTGTAGGAATGATGGGTAAATTGTAGGAGGTATGGGTAAACTGTAGGAATTATGGATAAACTGTAGGAATTATGGGTAACCTGTAGGAATTATGGGTAAACTGTAGGAGTTATGAGTAAACTGTAGGAATTATGGGTAAACTGTAGGAGTTATGGGTAACCTGTAGGAATTATGAGTAAACTGTAGGAATTATGGATAAAATGTAGGAATTATAGGTAAACTGTAGGAATTATGGGTAAACTGTAGGAGTTAAAGGTAAATTGTAGGAGGTATGGATAAACTGTAGGAGTTATGGGTAAACTGGTCTTTTTTGACATTGGTCACCCATTATTAGCGGACTTTGACTTGTGCGCTCCCACTCGTCTTGTCTTTTTGGTATTGATCAGTCACTGTTGGTGGACTTTGGCTTGTGCGCTCCCATTCGTCTTGTCTTTTTTGACATTGGTCACCTATTATTGGTGGACTTTGGCTTGTGCGCTCCCACTTGTCTTGTCTTTTTGAAATTGGTCAGCCACTGTTGGTGGACTTTGACTTGTGCGCTCCCACTCATCCCAATCGTCTTGTCTTTTTCACACTGGTCAGCCAATTTGAAGAAAACAAGACATTATCATACACAACTTGAAGAAAACAAGACATTGTCATACACAACTTGAAGAAAACAAGACACTGTCATATACAACTTGAAGAAATCAGCCACTGTTGGTGGACCTTGACTTGTGCGCTCCCACTCGTCTTTTTTCACACTGATCAGTCATTGATGGTGACAACTTGAAGAAAACAAGACGTTGTCATACACAACTTGAAGAAAACAAGACATTGTCACACAAAACAAGACATTGTGTAAACTGTAGGAATTATGGGTAAACTGTAGGAATTATGGGTAAACTGTAGGAATTATGGATAAAATGTAGCAATTATAGGTAAACTGTAGGAATTATGGGTAAATTGTAGGAATTATGGGTAAACTCTAGGAGTTATGGGTAAACTCTAGGAATTATGGGTAAACTGTAGGAGTTACGGGTAAACTGTAGGAGGTATGATAAATTGTAGTTATAGGTAAATTGTAGGAGGTATGGATAAACTGTAGGAGTTATGGGTAAACTGGTCTTTTTTGACATTGTGCGCTCCCACTCGTCTTATCTTTTTGGTATTGGTCACTCGTTGTTGGTGGACTTTGGCTTGTGCGCTCCAATTCGTCTTGTCTTTTTTGACATTGGTCACCTATTATTGGTGGACTTTGACTTGTGCGCTCCCACTCGTCTTATCTTTTTGGTATTGGTCACCCATTATTAGTGGACTTTGGCTTGTGCGCTCCCATTCGTCTTGTCTTTTTTGACATTGGTCACCTATTATTGGTGAACTTTGACTGCGCTTCCACTCGTCTTGTCTTTTTGACATTGGTCAGCCACTGTTGGTGGACTTTGACTTGTGCAAAAGTGCATCGTCAGCAAACTTTCAGGGTAAACTGTAGCAGATATGGGTAAATTGTAGGAATTATTGGTAAACTGTAGGAGGTATGGGTAAACTGTAGGAATTATGGATAAACTGTAGGAGTTATGAGTAAACTGTAGGAATTATGGGTAAACTGTAGGAATTATGGGTAACCTGTAGGAATTATGGGTAAACTGTAGGAATTATGAATAAACTGTAGGAATTATGGGTAACCTGTAGGAATTATGGGTAAACTGTAGGAGGTATGGGTAAATTTTAGGAATTATGGGTAAACTGTAGGAGGTATGGGTAAACTGTAGGAATTATGGATAAATTGTAGGAGTTATGAGTAAACTGTAGGAATTATGGGTAAACTGTAGGGGTTATGGGTAACCTGTAGGAATTATGAGTAAACTTTAGGAATTATAGGTAAACTGTAGGGATTATGGGTAAAAGGTGTGGGTAAATTGTAGGAATTATGGGTAAACTCTAGGAGTTATGGGTAAACTCTAGGAGTTACGGGTAAACTGTAGGAGGTATGATAAATTGTAGTTATAGGTAAATTGTAGGAGGTATTGATAAACAGTAGGAGTTATGGGTAAACTGTTGTGTGAAGTTGTGCAAAGTTGTACGAAGTTGTGTGAAGTCTGCAAGTTGGAAGTTTGTGCTTTGGAAGTTTGCAAATTTCCAGGAAACGAGGAAACGAACACAACACAATATCGAATGAGTGCACACGTATATTATTGAACAACACAAACAGCATGATCATACAACGAGGGTAGCGTGTAATATCACTAATACTACAACTATGAGGGATGATGACGATGATGAGGCGACTTGTGGATGTTTACCATCACGCCAGAGGTCGCGAGCTTAGGAGTGTCTCCACTTCGCCAGAGGCTCGAGGGTGATGATGATGATGATAATGAGGCGACTTGCGGATGTTTATCATCACGCCAGAGGTCGCGAGCTTAGGAGTGGTGTGTCCAAAGCGCCAGAGGTTCGATCGATGTATGATGTGCGATAGTACAGTCTACCTTGTCGCAGCTGTTTAAGTCACTCAAACACGTGGCAATCGTTAGTTACTAAATCGGTGCCGAATAGGTTGATGAAAGTTCTCGTCGAAAACCGTTACAATGAAACAATACACAAGTTATGCAATATCGACCACAAACGTTAGAAAGAGGACTCTGAAGTCTCTTGCTATTACGAGTCCACACGGAACAATGTTCGTTCGTGAAGGTGCGAAACGCAGCGTGTCGTGGCGACAGGCCGTACGAGCAGAAGTAATCGTCGCATCCGTTGGCATCTAGGTACAGCGCTATTCAATATTCGTGTCTATCACTTCCAGTTTTGACACGGTGTAGTTCGCATACGCATCCTTCACCCGTTTATTAATGGTCACCATGACACGGGCCCCTCGCAGCTGCGAGAGTGAGGCGTATCGCTCTTCCATCGACGTCATAGTAACGTAGGTGTCGGCACTAAATCCCAACACCTCTGCTGCTGTTTCATTGAATACGGTTGCCCAATACTCTCCCCCAGCCAATCTGATAGCAGGATCCGCAAGGCGAATCTGTACACGGGAACTGGTTGCCATTGATGAATTGGACAAAAGCAGTAATTGTTTTCCGGGTGTATACCTTTGAGACAGTGCGGACACGATGCGTACACGACGTATTTATCTTGTACGGTGCAATTTAGTATTGTTAACGGACGAGTAAATGTATACGTGCCGTTATTCGCTTCCGACTGGAGCTGTGACAGGTTGATCGGAGACTGAGTATCGGCGGTACGCTGCGTGGCCATGGTGTTGAATCGAACTGCTCTGTAGAGATCGGAGAACGGTTGTGATGGCAGTTCTAGTAACGGCTCTGTTTATATAGTCTGTCGCTACTACTGATGACGCGCTTTCCGACTACAACAAACGTTTTAGATGTAGAATGCATAGACAACACAGCAGTTGAAAATGTCACCAGCAATGAAATAAGATCCAAGCTGCACATTACGAATATAGCAGTGTGCTCTACGACGAAAGGTTCTAGCACGTCTCCTCTTATAAGAAATTCGCCGTCTATAACGCTTGCGAACACCAAACCTACGACGGTGATTATAACGACTACGAACACATCGCCTAGCACTACGTCAACAGGCCGTACGACCGGCGTGCATCGTCTTTTCTACACGTCCACCGGACCCGTGCTCACTCCGTCCTCGTGCACCACGCGTGTGGCATAGAAGTAGGTGAGAGCCGCTCTTTCCTGCACGCACGTCAACACGGACGAGCGATACACCCGGAACCTGCGGTTCTTTCCACTTCCGCTCCGACGGTTGGCGAGCACCTCTAGGAACGCGTCCTTGTTGATGGCGTTGTGACGCTTGCTCAATCCTTTGGTGCTGTACTTGTCGGTGGCTCCGAAACAATAGTACGTCTTGCTGTACAACCCCACGAACCCGTCACCGGACCACTTGACCTTGAACAGACCCCGTGTCCTCTTGTCCGGACGATCGGCAAGTCGACAGCGCACGTACTCGTTCTGATGTTCGTCGCAACATTCGGACGGCAACCATTCGGATCGATGGGCGGAATATGTATCCATCTCGCAGTACTGAAAAAGAGGACCCTGCAGATACCTGTTGATAAAGTCGTAATAGAACTGCAATATGCGCATCTTGGCATACTGCAGAACGAAGAACCCCACGTGTACGGGCAGGGCGTACGTGACGGTTTTCTTGTTCATCGCTATCTCGTTCGCATCGTCGACGACGACGTCGAGTTGTCGGAACCGTCTATCGTTGACCATGAGCGATGCCGTCTTCTCCGTGCAGTATTTTACGTCGCGATGTCGATCCACGTTGGTGATGGTCTTCCCGTAACCCGAGTTCCCCAGCAACTTCATGGTGTCTGCGATGATGGCCTTGTGCGGGTGGACGTCTCCCTCGCGTCGGGCCGTGGACACAGCGTCGCCGAACCGCCGGAAGCACGGGATGGGGGTGTACTCGACGACCTGGTAGACGCGCGTCACCTCGAGTCCGTGTTCCAGGTACCATCTCAGGAGCGGCGTGGCGAGCAATATCTTGTCGCCGTGGAAACTGCCCATAAGCATGTGTCGCGGAGTCGTCATGATGTCGTGTTCTTCGGCGTATCGACGCATGAAAGGTCCGAGATCGTCGCGGGTCAGACGGATGTTTTTAAACACCGGCTGCATTTCGGATAAATGCGCGTGTAATGTTATCGGCACCGAAACATCACATTCGATCAATCCGAATATGGTTCCGTCACGCACGCCTCTCAGGATTTGTTGCGACGTCATCGTCCACCGCACGTGGCGTCGTCGTGGAAAGGTAGCATCCAGACACTTTTTCACGACCGGATCTCTTCTCGTCTCTTTCCACTCGCATTCCCACAACTCGACGACCTTGACAAAGTGACGTAGGTAGGCGGTGTTCTTTCGGATCTCGGCGAGCAGTTGGGTCATGGGTTTCCCGTTGATGGCGTTCGTTTCTAGACCCAAGCACGGGTGACCGTGGTAGAAACATCCGTGGAACTGATACGCCGTGTTCGTCTCACTGCACCACCCGTCCACCGGAAGTTTACCGATCCTCTTCTCTCGACCGTTGACTTGATGTCGTATGGCGCGTCCCGTTCTTGCGACTTCCATGTGAGCCATTCTACGGCCATCTGATCGTGCAGTTGTGCCGTCTCGGGTCTAAAGTTATTCTCTTCCCGTCGTCGCGTGTACCATCCCGTCGGCATGTCTTGCATGAGAGACCACAGGTACAGAGCGTTGGCATCGTAGCCAATGATCGATCGACACGAACGAGCGGCCTCTCTGTACTCGTTCTGACGTAGCGTGGTGACTCCTTTCTCGTGATAACGGTGAAAAACGAGCGAAGGTCCACCAACCACGTGATCTTTGACGAGATGATGAAGATCTTTATTCTTCTCGTTGAAGAGCGTAAAGTACGTCTTCTCCGGAAGATCGTTGAACAGGTAGAACAAGGTCAGACCGGGTACGCTGATGCCCTGCTTGAACATGTCTATGCCGCGTTGTTGGTAGAAGGCGAACTGTCTGTCGATGGCTTGTAGAAAGGGAACCACGTCTCTATTGTTGTACCAGACGAGAAAGTCTCGCAAGGTCGTCATGCCGTTATCGCGCCAGGCCTCTTGACAACCGACGTAATCCTCGTCGGAAATACCCTCGTTCTTCAATTGACTGAAGAAGGCTTCTTTTGCTGGAAGTGCGGTATCGTCGAGTCTCTCCAAACAGTCCATATATTCATACGGGAAAAACCCTTTTGTTATTTTACAACCGTACGCTTTCAGATATTTGTCGTAGCTGAATCCCGGGGTTATGTAATTGGTCATGTCTAGGAATTTTAGCTTATCCGTCGATAGACACATGAACGTGTTGTCGCGTTTGATGACGAAAAACGACCCGACGCCATCGTTCTCTTCTTCATCTTCTTCTTTCTCTTTGTCGTCCTGTTCCATTTCTTTTTCTTCTTCCTCTTTCTTTGACAGGAAGTAGGGAACGAGGAACTGTTTGACGGCATTGAGATCGTATTTCCCCGAATTAAAGCCGATGACTGGTAATTTATGAAGCCAGTCATGAAGTTGTTTCATCAGCGTTTTGTACGGGTTGCTCGGTTGACGAGATTCCTCGTCGTCAGGTGATTGTGCATTGCGCAATGTTTCGTCCCAATTCGATCGTGCTTTTACCAGTCGAGCTAGCACGTCCTCGTAAGAATTTTTTATGTTTTCGTAGGCGGCGTCACTCATCGATTGCAAGATGTCCATCATGACGCTCACCAACTTATTGGTGTCTCCATCCGTGACGAGACATTGCACTTGTTCGTGTCCCGGCACGTTGGATGCCACGCTGACGCTCAACAGGACGTGACGCGCCACCCACTGCATCTTGTCGCTGTCCGACGGAAGTCGTGCGGTGTCGAACCAACACTCGAAGTCAAAGGCGTCTCGGTACGAATAGTACCGCAACGGTTCGGGGACTCGAATGTTCTCGTTGTCCAGACGTTCGAACACCGACGGAGTCGAATGGTACACGCCGCCGGGATAAACTCGACGCACACCTCCCGTGCACGTGCTTAGCCAACATGCGTTTTTCAATAAGCTCTCGCCGCACTTCCGGCATCTGTATGAGTGGCAGTACATTTGAATGTTTTGTATGCACGAAAAGTGTGTCTCGTGAAGATTGAGATACATCGTGTCAGAATAATGGCACAACGATCGCCGGACGAGTTATGCGGTCTTCTTTCCGTCATCATCATCAGACTCGACGAGTTTATAAACGCACACGTTCGTTTGGAAAATGGTCTCTACGCGATAGAGGTCTTCGAGTGTGACTCCGGCAAATTCTTCCATGGGTACATCGTCATCCTGTTTGTACGTCTCGTAGAGTTTCTCAACGGCAGATTCCAAACAACGGACGTCACCACCCTGATGAAGAGCTATACATCTAAAGAGCCACAAATTATCGTTGTACCTCTTACCATGGATAGGTTCTCTTTCCAGACCGATGACGGCTTTGTTCTTCTTGATGTATGTCGGCAGAAGAGTCATGGCTACACATCCAATTGGGTGATTTATGATTTTATTAATAAAAAAGGTCACATTGGTTACCAATTCACATACACAGGCTGAGTCAGGACTCTGGGTAACTGCCCACTGTAATATATCTGTGTTTTTTATACGGTCTAAAAAAACATGAAACTCCTCACGATTGGTGATGAGACTGGGTTCGTCCAG
Source organism: Lamellibrachia columna (assembly GCA_963662155.1). NCBI lineage: Eukaryota > Metazoa > Annelida > Polychaeta > Sabellida > Siboglinidae > Lamellibrachia > Lamellibrachia columna. Next base: position 32,517,466 of record OY759265.1, read on the forward strand.
GTATCGACTACAGCGATTGCAGGAGGAATGATAGTACCTATAACATCCTGTGTGTTTGTTTTTCAAATCCATAACTCAAGTTGATTTTGAAAGCATTGGTATGTTGTTCGAACATGATCTTCAATGGAGTTTCTAGAGTAGTCGTATCTAGACTGCATAGTCTAAAATTTACCCTTGTCTGGAGAGGGCCTATGGATACGCGTGTTCTAATGGAGGACCAATTGTCGCGAACGACCTCTAACAAATCTGTTGACAGAGCGTCGGGGAAGGGAAATCGATCGGGCGGGTCGATGGGATCTTCGCTAATGAACGGGTGGCGGGGTGTAGTATCTTCCCGTTTCGCTCTTTTTGGCAATGGTGGTGAATCGATACATGTCGTTCTTTCATGCCTTTGTAAGGTGTAATTTCTTGCAAACACCTTACCATATTTTATGCGTACTGATGGTTGTGAAACGGTGGTGGAATTACACGCCGTTCTTATATGCCTTAGCATATTGTATTTTTTTCCAAACACTTTGTTGCATTTTTGACATGTGTATTTCATCGTTGCTGGTGATACGAAATAGGTGTGCAAAGATTGGAGAACGATTGTGATAGGAGAATGTATTAGTTAGCATTCGTACAAATAAAGACACGCACTATATATATATATATATATATATATATATATATATATATATATATATATATATATATATATATATATATATATATTATAGATACTTGCAAAACTTGGTGTACAGCTACCGTCGCGGCATTTCGACGTGTTGCTGCGTGGCTGTGGTGTTGAATCGAAGTGCTCTGTAGAGATCGGACAACGGTTGTGATGGCAATTGTAGTAGCGGTTCGGTTTATATAGCCTGTCACTACTGCTGACGGTGCACTTTTTCCTGGGTTTTTCCCGGTTTGATCCGGTTTGAACCGGTTTGAACCAGTTTGAACCGGTTTGATCCTCTTCGTTCGAACGGGTTAGGGTTAACCCTAACCCCACAAACGATCAACTACGGCATAGCAGGGACCACACTCAAGTGGCTTTAAAACTTTTTGATCGGACGCTCAATGAGAGTCGTGTTGGACGGCGAGAGAAGTACCCGTCGACTCTGGTGTCCCACAAGACACAGTGCTAGGCCCTTTGCTCTTCCTGTGCCACATAAACGATCTACCAGCGTCTGTTAATTCCCAAGTACGCCTGTTTGCTGATGACTGCTTACTATACAGAAGAATCGAGACATGCAGTTATCATACTGCTCTCCCAAACGACCTAAACTAAAGCAACTAGAGAAGTTGGCAAAGGACTGGGGGATGAGTTTCCACACAAACAAATGTAACATACTCAGTATAAAAAACAAAACTGACTTCTACAGTTTGAATAATGCCATCCTGGAACGCGTAAACAGCAACCCATACCTTGGCTTCACCATTTTCTTAGGCATAACATACGCCACTGCCCAATCAACAGCAAAAAGACAGCATACATTGCCCTTGTGCGCTCTGTCCTGGAATATGGATCTATTGTGTGGGACCGTACCGCCAGGGCAACATAAATCGACTTGAACGAATTCAACACTGCGCCGCCCGTTTCATCCTTGGCGACTATCGTTCAAGGCTTGAGGGGTTTGTGTCCACTATGCTTACATACCTTGGACTAAATAGTCTACAAAGCTGACGACGATACCAGCGCCTCAAATTGTTCAGAATAGTCGATGGCTCCATACCTCCTGATTAATATGTTCGTTCCCAAAGACCAAATAAAAGACGAGTGAAGCCTAACCTTTACAGATTCTATGACTGTTAACATCGTTGAAAGACATCAAAACAATAACTCCAGAGACTTTGTAGTGGCTGCAGCCCACAAAGACCAATTCAGAAATTCCTATTTTTTTATAGACAATAGTTCAATGGAACACACTCAGTGAGCCTCAAGTGCGAGCTGGAACAATAAACGAATTCAGCCGCCTGTTACAACCAGTAATGTAATAATCGACCAGTAATGTAATAAATCGACCGGTAATGTAATAAATCGACCAGTAATGTAATAAAAATGATGATAATCATTATGATGAATAATGATGATTTAGAAGGTGATGATGAGGGTGATAAACGATTATGATGATGATGACGACAATTAAGGGGTCATCTTAGTGACGATGATAATGATGATGATGATTATGACGTTCATGATGATGATGATAATGATGATAACGACGGTGATGATGAGGGTGATAAATGGTTATTATGATGATGAGGAAGAAGATGAAGACAATTAAGCGGTATTAGTGATGATGATGGTGAAGATGACGAAGATGATGACAATGAGGGTAATCATTATTACGATTATGAGGACGAAGACAATGACACCCTCAGCCTCATCATCGTGTTCTTCCTCCTCATCGCCATCCTCATGTTCACCCGTATAACGGCTAGCCATGCCGACACCCACTCGACGTTCACAAACGTAGGAATATCGGAACGAGTGAGCGCATGTTTTCTGGGAGGACATATGGAATGCCGTTCATATAACTTCCCAGGTAACGCACGGCAGTAACTACATGTTGGCAAACAATATGACCGAGACAGAGTGGTAAGGATGAAGGGGGGGTCATTAAAAAGGGTCACCTCAACAAATGAAAGAGGTAATCTACATTCAATTAAGGGACATCTCAAACAATTATTTAAGGAATCATTAAAAATGCTTTAAAAAGAAATACCTGATCATCATTTGATAAAAATTAATGGGTATATCAAACAACTTAGGGGAAATCTCAAAATGCAATGTGATATTATATTAGAAACTTAAGTTTAATCGCAAAAAATATAAAATAAGGGATCAGCTGAAACAATTAAGGGGTTATCTATAAAATTAAAGTTAAGGGTAATTTCAGTCAACTAATATGTTCATCTACACGATTAAAGGGCACCTAAAGTATTTTAAAATATGACTAAAATTAAGGGATTAAAAAAACGATTTAAGGGATAATTTAAAAAGGAGTCATTAAGGGTCATTTAATAATAAACTAGCTGATCATCTCAAAACATTATGGGGGGGTCATCTCATAAAATCAAGTGATCATCTCGAAAACGTTAAATAAATTAAGGGGTCTCTCATAAAATGAATGGATCTTCTCGAAAAAGTTAAAGGATCGTCACAAAATATGTAAGTAATTAACAGATTAACTAGCTGATCGTCTCAGCAAATTAAGGGATCATCTTAAAAATTAAGTGTCTTCTCAAAAAAGTTCAGGGATCATATTAAAAAGTGTAGCTAGTCAATACAAATGAACCAGCTGACTGTCTAAAAAATTAAGGGATCATTTCATAAAATAATGGGGTCTTCCCAAAACAGGTAAAGGATCATTTAAAAAAGTAGGGATCATTAAAAAACTAATCTAGCTGATCGTTCATATAATTAAGGGAAATCTAAACATGTAAGGATTCATAGCAAAACACAAACTTAAAGGATCATCAAACAAATTATGGGGTCACATCGAAACTGTAAAGGGTTATCTCAAATAAATTAAACAGATTAAAAAAAAAATTACAGAATTATTTTTTTTAATGTAAGGGTCAATTAACAAAGTAACTAGCTCATCATCTGAAAAAAGTAAAGGGGTCGTCTCATAGAATTAATGGGTTATCTCAAAATAAAAATGTAAGGAGTCATCAAATGTAAGGAGTCATTAAGGGGCCATCAAACCATTAAGGAGTCGTAAATTCTTGGCCTTGATCAGGAGATCCAGCTGGATGTCTGTGGCAAAGGTGTCACACCTCTTCAACGTGGATATCACGGTGTAGAAACTGGTCTTGGATATGGTCATTGTTCATATCAAAGTCCACGTCCTGCGGATGCTGCAGACGATTCTGACGACGATGGTAGTTCGCGTTGGCAGCGATTCTTCCTATGACTGGTAGTGCTGGGCATCGCTCTGTGTCAGGGGAGTGTATGACAAAACCCCTCAAAACATGACCCCTATGGACATAGCCCCTCACGGACATATCCCCTCATGGACAAAGCCCCCACGGGCAAAACCCATGACAATTTTAGAGAAATCACCTTTTAGAGATAGGATAGGTGCTATTTGAATCAGGCTGTTTATGTGTGAACATGGCTAATGTACTGGTATAAGTTGTTTAAGACACAATGTCTGTATATTTTGTGAGTAGATTTGAGTTAATGTTTGCAAGAGACTGGTTACTTTGAACACTGATTGAATTTCATGGATACTCTTCATCTGGGTTTATCTGAGTTCGTATTTGATTCTGCACAATAAAAGAGTCCCAGAATAAAAGATGCGAGTTAGGTGTATAGGTGCACAAAGAAATGTTCTTGCTTTGACAGGTTTCTACGTGTAGACTTGAGCTAATGTTTGAGACTGGATTGCAGATAAATTATAATTTCAAATGATTGTTTGGATGTATTTTTTATAATGCTTGTTTTTTTTAAACAAAACATGAAGTACAAATGTGTATGTGAGAAGTTATGTATGTATATGTGAGTGAATAGTTACTTTTAAATACAAAAATTGCACCCTTATTTCCTTTTTTATAAATTCCTGATATTTCCCTTCTTTCCAATCGTTTGGAAAACTAGCTGGTTTTGTCGATGTTTCAAATATTTTCCATAATGGGTGACAGGTCAATTTCGATAGTTCCACCAACAGCCTGGCTCTTGTCTTATCTGGACCAGGGGATATGCTTATGTTTTTTAATGCCAATAATATTTTACTTTCAGTTATTGTTAACTCTTCCATCAGTTTTAGTCTTCACTATACGTGTAGTTGGTATTTCCCCTGGTTCTTTGGTTGTAAATATGCTAGCGAAGTAGGTTGCAAGAATATTTGATTTTTCCCCATCATCTGATGTTGTTTGGGATTTATTGGATCTACATTTAATTTTCAAATTCCTGGTTTGATTGCAGTTTTGGATTTATAGTATTGCCAGATGGCTTCTTTTTTGTTTGATTTGCGAAGTATCTTTCAAACTTTTTGTGTTAAGGCTGACTTTATTTCTAATTTTGCAAGATAGATATTTATTCCCATCTCTTGTTTCCATATATCTTGTCCATAATCTATTTTTACATTTTAATAAGTTTTCTAATGTTTGCATTCAGGGGGAAATTACCTTTCCTGTGGTTTGAAATTTCTTCTTGTGGTATGTATTTTCTTCTAATAAATTTAATTCTAAGTATAATTTACTTTAGGATTATAATTGCAAGTAATGTTCATATTTTTAATGTGGCTGGCACTGAAACATATTAAAAGTTATTATGTTTTACACAGTGTAATTACATTATTAAACGAACCCATTAATTTCATTCAGAACAGCGACTATTGGACTATTTGCTTATCAGCAACTGTGGCCTGTGCCCCTGTATTCAGGAATGGTAGACTTACTTCATTATTAATACTTGTCATGCAGTTAGTTGTGATTGTGTTGAAATACCATTATACTCATCTCCAGTCTCCAAGGTTTTAACCTAAATAACTTGCACGCAATGTTGTTGATAAAAGCACATAAGGACACATTTCGACAAAGCCATTCACAAAAGGTTATTTTTATTAGGTATGATTGTAAAATGTAGCAGCAGCAGATGCAGGGGGTCTTAGGGGGTCCTAGGCCATGTAGGAGGGTCTTAGACCCCCCTGTGTCCGACAACGCGCATAGGCCTACATCGGAACTAGTGTCAATGTCAAGACTGAAGTATTAGCAGCCGGCTAATATTAACCCTTCTGTAAGTAGAACGACATGTGTCATCCTCCCCCCCAGTTTGTAAGTAGAACGACATATGACTAAGACTGACCGACTCCCCTGCGAACAAGCTTAGATCCACCCCTGTGTAGGCTATGTAGCAAGACATTAAGTGAAGCAATCAACATGTAATGGTATTGAAAACTAGTGATTGCTCTAAGTTTGGCCAACTGAGTTTTGTACAGAATTTTTTTTTTTTAAATGACGTCCCATAATTCTGCATTATTTTAAACCATGTTTTTCTGATTACGTAAAAAGTCATCATATTATCCTCAAGGTGGTTTGATTTTAGCAATCATCAATTCAACATATATATTAATAAAAGTGCATATTTTGATGTTTTCCTTACACTACAGTGCATAAAAGGACAGTTAATTTGTTTTGCTTAGCATTTACAAATTAGGAAGTATTTTTCACAATGCTAGACTTTTGACAGACAATGCATAACCACATGCCCCAGTATGTAGGTCTATTATTCTCCTTAAATATTTATGCGAATGATTCGTGTAAACCTACATAAAATTAAATATCTTAATCACAAGCTTCAGAAAGTGTCTTGAAAGACAAGGACACAGCAACAGGTGAGCTGACTAGTGTAATTACTGTCACATTTGCTCACGTTTTGGAGGCCTGTAGTTTGAACAGTTTGTTGTCATTAAAATGTTGTTTATTATGGTAAGAAAATAATTATCTAACAAGCATTCATGAGAACACTGTTGTAATAAAATCATGTTACTAAGGTTGGGACTCAAGGCTATTGGGACTTCACTCAAATGGTTGGAAAAATGGTACATGTTATTCTTACTTTATCCTACTTTATCCATTCCCTTGTACTGGGGGTGTCAGGGGGAGATGTTATATTCAATTTTGTAAAAAGTATTTGTCAGACTCCACTTAATATTGCATTCAGTCATGGAGACCATATTAGAAGAATATAGGCAAATTGAAAAGTATAGACACATGAGCAACTAAGCTGATCAACTAGGAGAGCTTAGCTACAATCAATGCCTTTAAAATGCGGATTGACAATACTAGGTGTAAGATTTTTGGAGACTATGGCTTGAGGCAATTCATATACTTTTTGTATTTTGTGTTGTAGAGCCATCAACTGTTCAGAGTTTTATCATGTCGGGCATATAATGCTAATCTAGTTGAGTCATCATTGTTTATAATGGCTTGCTTATTCATGTCATTTTGAAAATATTTGTAGCTTAGCTGGCATATTTTGGCAGGATGTCAGCTAGTAGAAATTAAATGTCATAGCTAGGGTAGAGATGACACAATCAGGCCATTGGAGCTGTAGATCCGGGTCAAATTTTAAAGGTGGAAACTTGAGTACAACATTATAATAATGTTTTGAAATTGTCTGTCATCTCCTTTGGAGATGGATATCTCAAAACATATAACAACTTAATTAGTGAGCCACACGGATTCAAGGACACAACATTCAATCAGAAAGGACATACAGAATGTTTCTTGACTTTTCCAAAGCCTTTCATAAAGTCTCCCATCAACACCTATCTGACAAGTTAAACTACTATGGCATCTCAAATAACACCCTTGGCTGGATTAGCAGCTTCCTTTCCCACCATAAACAATTAGTTTCAGTTAATGGCACTCACTCTTCCTGGACTAACGTTACATCAGGTGTCCCCAAGGAATCTGTTCTGGGACCAGTTTTATTTCTTCTCTACATAGACGATATCAAAGAACATACAAGTCAACCGTTGAGATCTTTGCAAATGATAGCATTCTCTATAGGAAAATAGAAAATAAGTAATTCTAATGACCAGCAGATTTTACAAAATGATTTAGTAACCCTTACCAAATGGTCCAAAAATTGGCTAATGGATTTCAATATGAAGAAGTGTGCAGTCCTCACCATCACGCGCTAACACAACCCTAAACTTCACCAATATATACTACCGGGTGAACTGTTAAAATATGTCCTAAACATGATTACCTAGGAGTTACCATATCAAAAGACCCAAGATGGAACGATCATTACTCTAAAATTATACCAACAAAGTCAGCCGTACACTTTACTCCTAAAGAAAACACCATCACTCTGCTCACAACATATCAAGGAAAAAGCCTACCAAACTCTTATCCGACACCATAATTGAATATTCCAGTGAAGTATGGAACCCAAAGTTGGCCAAGCATTTGCTATACTCAGAAACATCTGGAAATCTGGGAAAATTTTTCAGAAAACGAAAATACGCCTTTTCCAGAGCAATGTTCTTAGTATCCTCCTTTATGGATCAGAATCCTGGAAAATGACAAAGACTATCAACCACAGACTTGAAGTCTTTTAGAACAGATGCCTTGGCAAAATACTCAAGATATTCTGGCCTAACACCATCTCCAATGCAGAACTCCACAGAAGAACATCAACCCAGCCCATCACATTGGAGATAAAATGACACAGATGGCAGTGGATTGGCCACATCTTGAGAATGCTGCAGACAGCAATAGTCCGAACTGCTCTCAGATGGACACCAGATGGAAAATGGGTGCGAGGAAGAACAAAAGAAACCTGGAGAAGAACGGTGGAGCGAGAAATGAAAGAATATAACCTGACATGGGGGAAGCTCAAGAAAACATCAAGAGATAGACTGCATTGGCGTGCTCTGGTGTTGGCCTTATGCGCACTTCCGCATGAAGAGGATTAAGTAAAGTAAGTAAGTATGTATGGAACCCAAACACAGTAACAGAAATTAACTGATTAGAACAAATACAAAGAAACGCTGCTTGATTTGTTTTTCTGACTACCAAAAAGAAACCCATGTCACTCCTCTCATTAACTAACTAAACTGGGACTCACTCGACACGCCGCTTGGTCAAGCAAGCATCCACTTTCTATAAAATCCACTACCAGTTAGTCAACATAAGCCCTCCAGCATGTGTCCAGCATGCCACACATTACGATACATATCTCTAATAGAACCCCATCACTACCAGCCTTCTTGTGTGTCGCTGTGTGAACCATCAGGTAAATGCAACCTTTGCACGGCATTCACATCCTCTAAAGTTGACAAGTTTCTGTATATAGTTGCGCCCTTTGTTTTTATTCACATTTGTTTTATTGCCCTCGTTTTGGACCACCTTTCGGCACTTACTCTTCTTCTGACTTGCTGTTGACGTCACGCACCGCACCAATTACAGTTAAGCTGTGAACAGTTGTAAAGGGAGTATTGCATCAAACATCAAGCTAATAGTGTGCATTCATCAGAACTTGTTTAGGAAGTACATTTTGTTTTTGTGCACAAAGCCAAAAGGATGTTTATGTGGTAATGTCTCACATTAAGTTGAGAAAGATGACATTTTACATGTTTTGATCAAACAGATGCCAACCCACATTCCATGTATGAGAGATGGCAGTCAGCAACATGGTAGGGATAGAGGCGGTCAAGTGAGCCAGGTGGATACAGCTAGAATATGCAACCTGCGGGAGGCCTGCATGTGATCGATCCAGGTAATCTCACATGCAGTATTTAAACACATAATGTATTACAAATGGTTATTGTGCACATTTCAATTTGGTTTCACACACAAACATGAAATTGTAATAACAACATCTCCGAGAATACAGGAAACAGTACAACTCAATGAGGTCTCCATCAGACGACTCTACAGGAAACAGTACAACTCAATGAGGTATCCATCAGACGACTCTGAGTACATTTTACAATAAAATCATAGTATTGTGTTTGACAAGAGGGAATTGTTGGAAAGTCAAAGGCAGGACCCTCCCCATTAGCCATACAAAGACAATCCCAGACCATACCAGCTGTGGACAGTGCAGGCAGATGCCAACAGATTCGATGACCCACTATTCAATTACAATACATAATACACTATATAACAATGATTATTCGCTATGACACATACACTAGTTAAATTCAGGAGACAATGCAAGTGTTCTGTTTAAAAGGGACTATAGCATCACAACAACGACATATACAAGTCTTGAAACTTGAAGCACCACCTTAAAATGTCAAACATGAGTTGAGATGGATATGAACAAGAAAACATGTCACTGGTATGCTCTGTATAGAAATAGAAAATATTGACTGCCTGTTTTTGGAAAACAGGTTTGTCCTTATAGAAATTTTAAACATGTAACATGCTGTCTATAGACAGTTTGTTCTGTGGTGTCATGATAGGCTGGGATTAATTAGGAAGGTTATCCCCAGATGCATTGTCTTGCAGATTCGGGACTGGTTCCCCACCCAGTACCACTGTGTTGCAAAGAATGACAGTTGCCTGCCTTCACTGACACAGGCTTCTTCACGCATACTGCATACCAGTTGGTTGACTTCTTACTGTACATCCTATTGTACCTACAAAGTAGACAAACTGAATCTTGCATCAAGGCTCTGTTATGAATAATGGTTTTACAGATAAATGTGAGGACACATTGTTTCAACAGTCAATACTACATAAATTTTTCCTCTTGATCAAACTTAACTGGCATTATATGTGATGTTGATGTAAACTGACTAGTTTTTGCTACTTTAAATTGTTTATGATTGTATTATCATGACATGATTTCTATTTATTTGTTCAAGTAATGTATCTTTTTACATTATCATTCATTGGTTTTCATTTGTTTACAAGTAATTTACATCACATTTTCAGTTTGTATGTTGTACCTGTAATTCTTAAGTGCATGTTGTTATTGTCTAGTCATTTGTAGCATAACAGAAAGTTTCAATAAAATATAATTTATTTTTCACCTGAACTGACATTGTTTACTTCACCAGTTGCACCATGCACCATGTTGCACCATGCATGCATGCATGCATGAACGCACACATTGATCTTTCATCTGCGAGAATATGCACTTAATATGAGGACAGCCATTACTATAAAATCCTGATATTATCTGTAAATGGTAGTTACGATTGTTGTGTAGAGGTTTACCTTTAACGATAGTTGTGTAGAGGTTTAACTTTACAAGGCATATGCGATTATTGGTTTTAACTAATCAAAGTTATTAAACATAATTACCTCTCAAGAAACTTGGAATTCGATCTGAATATTTCAACCACATCCCACGGCCTTCTTCAGCAGACTGAAGTTACGGTTGTGTCACATGATCAATGTCATGTGACACAAGCTGGAGCAGGACTGGTGGGACCTCCTGGCCAATGTCTCGGTTCAACATAGGTTCCTCTCTGTAGATGTTTAATCGCCTCCTTTATTTTCCTCCTGTGCCAGTTCTGCTCATGGTCTAGAATTTTAACATCCTTCATAGAACACTGATGGCCTGTGTTCAGTTTGTGTTCACATAACTGTCACGAAACCAACAACAGTTTGCAACATTAGCACCACATTAGCAACATTACTGTTACTATTTGATTACTTCAATAAATATCTTTGTAAAACTAGAAATTAATTTGGTCTATACTGGCTAGCAGCAGCAGTAGTTTACATTTATGTTGGTTGTAACAATTCACAGCTGCACCCACCTGATAGCATGCTGTGGTCGCTGATGCTCAATAAAACTGAGGCTGCCAATGCAGATTGAGGTATTTTTGATGGCTGCATTGATGTTGAACTGATAGGTTGCTTCATGTTGAAACTGTCAAATGAAAACAGTTCTTTCCTCATAATTTGGCAATGTTGTCTATTCACTGTTTCATCGATTCAAACTACAAATCAAATGATAAATACAGTGTACTCAGACCCATGACAAACAGTGTAGTCAGACCCATGACAAACCGATTTTGAGATTCCCAACATGTTTGTTTTGATGCGCCTGTGAGCTTAACAAAGATTTAGACACAATTAGAAATACTCTTATTATTACTGGCTAACCATGAAATATTACAGTTTTAGACTCCCTGCCATTTGTTTTGAGAAAGCCCCCATCACTGATACAGCCTGTACATCTATTTTTATATTCATTCAATGTCTGTATTGATTCTCGTGGTTTGCAGGTAGAACATAGGTCTGTATGACTAATAATAAACAATAACATTACATGTCCATGTTTATGTACATTTCATAGATGTAATCATCACTGTAACCCATACATAGAGAGAGAGAGAGAGAGAGAGAGAGCGAGAGAGCGAGAGCGAGAGAGCGAGAGAGCGAGAGCGAGAGCGAGAGCGAGAGCGAGAGAGAGAGAGAGAGAGAGAGAGAGAGAGAGAGAGAGAGAGAGAAAGAGGTTAGATGCAATGAATTTCGGTACAGCTAGACTAGTAACGATCATCCAGGCACCACCCACCTCCATGTCAATTAATGGTAACAATCATATATCAACAGCTAGACTAGTAACAATCATCCACCCACCTCCATGTCAATTAATGGTAACAATCATATATCAACAGCTAGACTAGTAACAATCATCCACCCACCTCCATGTCAATTAATGGTAACGATCATATATCAACAGCTAGACTAGTAACGATCATCCACCCACCTCCATGTCAATTAATGGTAACAATCATATATCAACAGCTAGACTAGTAACAATCATCCACCCACCTCCATGTCAATTAATGGTAACGATCATATATCAACAGCTAGACTAGTAACGATCATCCACCCACCTCCATGTCAATTAATGGTAACAATCATATATCAACAGCTAGACTAGTAACGATCATCCACCCACCTCCATGTCAATTAATGGTAACAATCATATATCAACAGCTAGACTAGTAACAATCATCCACCCACCTCCATGTCAATTAATGGTAACAATCATATATCAACAGCTAGACTAGTAACGATCATCCACCCACCTCCATGTCAATTAATGGTAACGATCATATATCAACAGCTAGACTAGTAACGATCATCCACCCACCTCCATGTCAATTAATGGTAACAATCATATATCAACAGCTAGACTAGTAACAATCATCCACCCACCTCCATGTCAATTAATGGTAACAATCATATATCAACAGCTAGACTAGTAACGATCATCCACCCACCTCCATGTCAATTAATGGTAACAATCATATATCAAAAGCTAGACTAGTAACAATCATCCACCCACCTCCATGTCAATTAATGGTAACACTCATATATCAACAGCTAGACTAGTAACGATCATCCACCCACCTCCATGTCAATTAATGGTAACAATCATATATCAACAGCTAGACTAGTAACGATCATCCAGGCACCAACCACCCATGTCGATTACACAGCCACCGAGTGTGATGTACTTTATAGATGGTTCCTTATTATAATAGGCCTTTGATTATAATATGAACATGCAACCCCATTAAGCACACATAATTTAATTTAAGTATTTATAGGACTAAATCAACGTGCGTGACAGGTGTATTTATGCTGCATTCTAATGTGCTCATATTCATCATGAATACGAGTTCACAAACCATACAAGTCATATTTACGAGTTGGCGAGTGACAAGCACCCTTTTACTTTAGTCTAGTTCTAAATGCTATTTACATGTCATGAACTCATATTCACGGTAAATATGGGCGCACTGGAACGCAGCATTATGCTAGGTAGTTTTCGAATTTACGAACCTGTCAAGAAGAATCTTTGCTGAAGCAGCATTGTTTTTGGCTCCAGTAGTTTCTTTTGTTTTTTTACACAGAACAAAAGACTCCTAAATACACCCTCATGATCTCGCTCTTGCTAATTTTGCTAGTTTTCTGGCTGACGGTCTCGTCTATCACTGGGGGGTTCAGCCTACTGTTACGTTTTGCATGATTATAAGAAAACGGGACCATCAAAAATCCTGAAACTTCTTACCTGCCGTTGTCATCATCTCATTGACATGCTGATCGAGTCAAAGTCTCCTACTTCTAACTCATTTAAAATGCCTGAATATGTCATACCCATTAAGTTTTACCAATTTCTACTTGAATTACTACGCACACGTGCCTTGTGGCGAAAAAAATGCCAAAAATACTTCCGCCTATTGAAATCGTCTAAAAATTAAGTTACATTGCCAACATGTTCTACAAGCAAACTTGCCAATGTGCCTGGCTCAAATACAGTCATGTCAGTTGATTTTTTTTTTATTACACATCTAAAATTACTGTGCCCTACATTCGTGTGTAACACACCAGAAAGTCTAACTGAGGCATGATCCCTGGGCATCGCATGGCGGATAATCGATCAAAATTACTCAAAATGGTGGATCTATCAAATAGGTAAACAGTAAGCGGGGTTCAAGGCAATTGGGACGTGACAGGGTGACAAGATTTAATCTACCGAAAAGTTAGTCATTTTTTGAGTTGATGGCTTGAACACACATTTACTATTTCAATAGTCTGTCTGATAATTTCACCAACATTGCATAACAAAGTTGCACAAACACGCTACCATAACGTAGTGGATACTAGGTAGGCTTGGTTACTCGCAAAATGAATTTGAAGTGAAATGAGCTAAAAAATCAAACTGATTAAGCAGTTTTAAAGTAGGTAGTGTACTATGTTGACATGCGCAGTCCATTCAATAAGATACATTGTTAATTACTCTTGCTAGTCCAAACCTTGTCTTGGTAGTGTTGCAGTATTTGAAATTGAATTGCCCATAATTAATCGTTGAAGCACCTAAATTGACAATTCAGTTAGTGCAGGAAACACCTATTCATCTCCATGTAGTCAGCAATATAATTCTCCTGTATGTCATCAGGGTTCGCACAAGTGGTCCTATCTTACCTTATCTTGAAGTTGAGAATCACTACTTCAAGTCAAGCATATCCAGACAAGTATTTCAACATAATAATCTTATTATTGTTACTGGTTTAGTTAAATCTGTACAATAAGCAGCAAAATACCATACCAACCATGCACAATTTAATAGGCAAGTACTCACACCACAAATTCTATTTTTAAAGCATGTTTTTGTGGGAGTCACTTGGGATTTATGTTAACGAGATGAAAATCTAAATCTAACTGGAAGCCACTTATCACATCTATTACATACAGTTTTGACCACAATTCAATAAAACAACAACAAAATCACACATTACAATATAATCCCGTGTTATTTTTTACAAGTCCAAATTTTTTTGCAAGTAAATATTAAACTACATCAATTAATTTGATGGATGCACAACAGGCATAACCTAAATTTCTATAAATATGCTATGAAATGGTCTTCTCCACTCATCTATAATACATAAAACACATACATATATGTTCTGATGGCAATAGCCATTCTTTAACAGTGTGCCCTGTGCAGATATATTGTTTGAAACACAAACATCAGTATGGGTGGCAGTCACAAGCAAAGTTAACAAACACTGTAGAACATGAGCTCATTGCTGTCATAACCGGTGACTGCAAAAGCACGCCCATCAGTGCTGATAAATCTGGCTCCCTGTAGCTGAACATCTGTCACGCAATCACTGAACTTGTGCTCGATCTGCAAACAATCCAAGTCATTCATATGATAAATACAAATATGATGACAGATGCTAGCAATATGATGAAAAATATGGACAGATGCTAACAATATGGTGACCGATGCTAGCAATGTGATGATAGCAATGTGATGAAAGATGCTAGCAATGTGATGACAGGTGCTAGCAATGTGACAATGGATGCTAGTGATATGATGCTAGCAATGTGATGATGAATGTTAGCAATATGATGACCGATGCTAGCAATGTGATGACAGATGCCAACAATAGACGATGAGATGATGACAGTTACTGTGAAGTTGTAAAAATTTTTGTTGGGCCAGTTTTCTTATAATCAGACAAAACGTTAGGATGGCCACCAATGCAATTGTGCACTGTGGTCTGACCTCAGTTATATCTTGTACTACGATTGAAATAATGATGGGTCCCGAGGCCAACGAGGTGACCGAGTTGTAATCATCTGCATAAATGGTTTCTGAATAAAGTTTGCCAAGTAAGTTTGCTTCTGGTTCACGAAATATAACATTGGCGACAAGAATGGCTACAATAGGAAGTGTAGAACCATTTAATCCAGACAGTGGGGAGTTGTGGTTGCAATATGTCGAAAGACTTGAGTGTTTCTTTGAAGCGAATGACATTTGCGCGGCGAAACAGCATGTTGTTTTGCTAAGCGGCATTGGGGCTGCGGGGTACAAGCATTTGTGGAACTTGTGTTGCGCTGAGAAACCAACGGACAAAACCTATGCAGTATTAGTGGAGCTGATGCAAATGCATTTGAGTCCACAACCATCAGAAATTGTAGAGCGATTTAAATTCTACAAACAAATGCAAATGCTGAATGAATCGGTTGCACAGTATATGAGTGAAAATAAAATGTTGCATGACATTTTTGTCATTGGGGTGACAAATGAAGGAATACAACGAAAACTGTCAGCAGTCAAAGACTTGGATTTGGACAAAGCTATAGAGATAGCGTCCGCACTCTGAAGTAGCCACGAAGAATGCAAGGGACATTCAAAAGGCACAACACAGTTCACACACTACTGGGCTGGAGGTAGGTGTGAATCAAGTGATGAACAAAGACAAAGGCAAATCGACTCCAAGACCAAATGGCATACCACAGCAAAAGTTCAGAAACAAAGTACAGAAGGTCAAGCGTTACCGTTGTGGTGGAATCCACAGACAGGAAGACTGTCGATACAAGAATCAAAGATGTTTTTCCTGTGGAAAAATGGGATACGTATCTGAGATGTGTAGAACCAATGCTCGAAAACCTGTGCTTGACAACCGCATGCACCTGGTAAATGATGCACAACCTTCGAGCATAACAGACGTCACAGAGCTGTACTCAAGCTATAAGGTTACCACTCTAAGTAATCCGTCAGAATCGCCAATCACGATGGAGATGAATATAGGAGGAACAAGCCTAGAAATGGAGCTGGATACTGGGGCAACCTTCTCCCTTATCAGCAAGGTGATTTACAACCAGTTATGGGCAAAACAACCATATCCCCTGAAACCGAGCCAGTTGAAACTTCATACGTACACTGGCGAGCCACTGAAAGCATGTGGGGAAGTAACGGTTGTAGACCTATTTGCTACACTAGCAGGTGGAGTGATGTTCTCCAAGCTTGACATGGCACATGCTTATCAGCAGATTCTCATCGATGATGACAGTAAACAGTACCTAACGATAAACACCCACCGAGGATTGTTTGTCTACAATCGTCTAACATTTGGAGTCTCCTCAGCTCCTGCAATCTTTTAGCTGGTGATCGAGAATCTCCTGGCAGGCGTCCCCCAGACATTGGTGTACCTGGATGATATCGTGGTAACTGGTGCTTCCGATGAAGAACACCAGGCAAATCTGAAGGAAGTCCTACGTCGACTTGCTGAGGCAGACCTACGTCTTAAGACGGACAAGTGCAATTTCAGCCTTGCTACGGTGAAATACATAGGTCATCGAATCAGCAAGGATGGATTGACTACCTCGGACAAGAGGGTTAAAGCGGTTGTTGAGGCACCCACACTGACAGACGTCACACAGGTAAAGTCTCTCCTGGTCATGTTGACCTTCTACCTTCGATTCCTACCCAACTTGGCTACGATCCTTCAACCACTGCATGAAAGGTCATTGTCTTCAGATGGGGTACTGATCAAGAGCGAGCATTCAACATGGCAAAGGAGCTTCTAAGGAAAGCCCCAGTCCTGACACATTATGATGTCAACAAGCCACTTCTCCTGATCTGTGATGCATCGTCTTATGGTGTAGGTGCTGTACTGGCTCATCAAACCCAGGATAAAGAACAGCCAGTTGCGTTCCACTCCAAAAAAATTACACTGGCAGAAAAGAATTACTCTCAGGTAGAAAAAGAGGTTTTGGCAATGATCTGTGGTGTTCGCAAATTTCACAAGTATCTATGGGGTTGACACTTCAAGATCTACACGGACCATAAGCCCTTCTTTGCCTTCTAGGAGAGATGAACCCTCTTCCGCAACACTCCTCTGCTTGTTTGCAGAGGTGGGCTCTTCTTATACAAAGCTACGACTACGAGCTCATCTACCGGCCTGGCACATGCATTGCTAATGCAGATGCACTAAGCAGACTGCCTCTTCCAGAAACTGTGGAAGTTCCCATGTCAGAACCTGTGCTGAATCTGTTACAACACCAGGATGAAGGTCCTGTGACAGCAACAATGATCAAGGAAGCGACAAAGACCGATCCAGTTCTGTCACGTTTGCTGCAGTACGGGTTTTTGTTAGAATTTGTAAGATGCCTCTTTCACACGCCGAACATCAATGCCGGTACAGAGACAGGCATGAAAACAAACCGGAGGCAAAGGAACGTCTGGCTATAGCGAAGAGGGCCATGCGTGAAAAGAACAAGAGGACAGATACCGCGGCAAAGAAAGCATATGAGCGCAGCCTCCAGAAAGTGCAAAGTCAGAAGGCCCGCAATAAAAAGAAGCTAAAGACGGTGAACATTCGGAAATGGAAGGATGGCCTGCCTGAGAATACCCTCAAGCAGTTGACTGGTCGGGAGGAGCTCGTGCAGTGACAGCACAAACTCCATCTCCACCTTCAGTTCCACCTGCAATTACAGCACAGAGGAGACAGTCCAGAAAACTCGACATCTCATCGGACATAGACACCATCGTGGAGCTGGCTGAGAGTACCAAGCCAGGCGACCTTATAGTGGACATGGCTTTCCATAAGATGTCTGATGATGATACTTGCAGTGGACCAGTCAGTGTCCCTGTCGGGATGAGTACTCCCCAGCCATCATGCAGCACAACGCAGGAGCCATGGCCTTTTCCTCAACCTACACCGGTGCTGCCAACTGTGACTAACATTACACCGGCCTGCAGTCTCCCGAGCACTGAGGAGGAACTGCTGCACTCCGACGGCATCTCACCCAAATGATGCAGTCCTGCAAGCTGTCATCGAGTCCATAAAGACGGACAAATGGCCTCAGTTTCTAGGGTGGGCAAAAGACCAAGGTTTTGATGATAAATAAGAAAAACGAATTAAACATTATGGTAGAAGATATTGACCCTCACATAATTGGTATAACCGAATCATGGGCCAACACAGACATTACAGATGCTGAATTAGGATTGACAGGATATGTAATGTTTAGGAGAGATCGAATAGGAAGAAGGGGAGGGGGAGTTATTTCATATGTTAAAGAATCTATTCAGGCTTATGAAATAAAATTAGAAAGCGAAGCAGATTACGATGAAGCTGTTTGGTGCAAAATAGTTTCAAGAAATTCAAAATTAACTATTGGATTAGTTTACCGAAGTCTAAACATAAACGAAGAGGATAACACAAAAATACAAAATGCTATAAAGGAAGTTAGTAAAGGGGAATGTATCATAATGGGAGATTTTAACCATGGACATATACAGTGGAAATCTCTAGAGAGTACGGGGGTGAGGACCAACAATTTCTATTTTTAATTCAGGAGAGCTTCCTTACTCAGCACATGCTATAACCAACCAGGGGAGAAAATGTATTAGATATAGTTTTATCATCACAAAAAGAATTAGTGGACAATTTCTGTTTCTCCTTATACATGATAGTTCTCCTAATTAGTCCTAAAATTTTATTTACTTTCGAAGCAGCAATACCACATTGCACTGAAACTTTCATGTCAGCACTAAATGTTTCTCCTAAGTCCTTTTCTTGTGTGGTTCTACCTAGTACAGCATCCCCCATTTTATATTCTTTGTCCATGTTTTCATGTCCTAATTGTATACATTTACACTTCCCAAAATTTACTAATATTTGCCATTTTTTTACCATTTAACTAATTTATCTAGATCATCCTGTAAACTTTGTTTATCTGTATCATTAGTAACCTTTCTGAATACTTTTGTGTCATCTGCAAATTTGAGTACTTTGCTAGATATGTCATCTTCCAAATCATTTATATATATATATATATATATATATATATATATTAAAAACAGTATAGGGCCTAATACTGAACCCTGTGTTACCCCACTCAAAACAGATTTCCAGTTTGAAATCTCACCATCTACTATTACTCTCTGTTTTCTGTGTGTAAGTACTCAAATTTGCAGATGACACAAAAGTATTCAGAAAGGTTACTAATGATACAGATAAACAAAGTTTACAGGATGATCTAGATAAATTAGTTAAATGGTAAAAAAATGGCAAATATTAGTAAATTTTGGGAAGTGTAAATGTATACAATTAGGACATGAAAACATGGACAAAGAATATAAAATGGGGGATGCTGTACTAGGTAGAACCACACAAGAAAAGGACTTAGGAGAAACATTTAGTGCTGACATGAAAGTTTCAGTGCAATGTGGTATTGCTGCTTCGAAAGTAAATAAAATTTTAGGACTAATTAGGAGAACTATCATGTATAAGGAGAAACAGCTAATTGTACCCCTGTACAAAGCAATAGTTAGACCACATTTGGAATATTGTATTCAAGCATGGAGACCATATCGTAAAAAGGACATAGACAAGCTAGAAAGAATACAACGAAGAGCAACTAAAATGATTCCAGAATTGAGAGACCTTAGTTACGAAAGTCGCTTATTACAATGTGGTTTGACAACACTAGAGACCAGGAGACTAAGAGGAGACCAAATAGAAGTGTTTAAAATAGTGAATGGTTATGAGGATGTTGACAGGAATATGCTCTTCAATCTTAAAGAAGGCAGTAGAACCAGAGGACATAAAGCAGCATTAGTTAAGGAGCAGTGTAGGTTGGACATGAGAAAGTACTCTTTCTCACAGAGGGTGATAAATGAATGGAACAAACTGCCAAATGATTGTGTTAATGCTAGTAGTGTGAATATGTTTAAAAATAGAATTGACAGATATTTGATAAGGGTGGGCTACACATAGATGAGAAAATTGTTGGACTCTCGATAAGCCAATGGCTTCCTTGCCCACTTGCCACCAGGAACTTGTTGTTTGGGATGGCAACTTTGTTAAACTTGAAATCCAGAAATCCAGAACGATGCAGATCTTCAAAGGTTATCTAAGCAACTGGCACAGTCCTTGGATGACAGCGGGGAAGACGAAACCCCATCTGAAGTAATGCAGCAGCTGGAAGATGCAGTGCAATTACTGGAGCAGTATGCTGGAGACATTACATGAACATGGTTATGATACTGCTAATGTTCATATGCACAGAACGTTTAGGTGTTTGGCAGATGCATAAATATTGCCTTTATTGCAATGTTGCCATGGTTTGCCCACTATGATCATACTAACTACATAAGATGGGGAACAGTGTGTGCAACAGATGTGAGCCTGCTAGAAGTTTCTCATCCAGATGTGCACCGACAGTTCATGGATGGAAACTTTATTGTAAAATCTACGAAACAAGATCAGTATTGACGTGGCGTTGGAAAAGTTAACAAAGTGGGAAAAGTGGCAGGTGGTCTAGTAGGGATTACCCGATCAAACAGCGTGAGGGACAGATGGTGTTTGACATACAATGAACGTAGCCGTTTTGTTGACGAGACGTCCGTCATCTTTGGCTTAACTACAGATGATGCACAGTGTACGCCTTCTGCAAACTAGGATGTTGGCACTTCATACACATTGTCCAGACTTGACCTGTCTTGCGACTCGGGACATGGCACCTGAAAGCATCAAGACTGCTTTGTTCACAGCTCAAACACATGAAGAAGACAAGATCAAAGAGTTCATGGACAATCGGCTATGTAAAAGGGAAGTGGGGTTCAACGTGAAGCTGAAACAATCACAAAGCGTTAGTCTCAAGAATGTGTACATTGTTAAGAACAAGATAGACCCGAAACAAAAGGGTAAAACAATAAAGGCTGACAAGGTGCTCTTTCTGCGATTTCTGGTGGCTAAATATGCAGGACGTGAGATAGACCTCAAGAAGCTGTTGTGTCATGAACTGTCACCAGTTCCACTCGCCATAGCAGACACAGCTGGAAATCTATGCCCCACAAACAAGGCTGCACTTGGAAAGCTTCTTGAAGAAGATGTGAGAGTTGAAACCCTGCCAACTACAAAACTTAAAACTTGCACCATGATAGATGGATGAGCCATGGTGCAAGCAATGGGAAAGCCAGCAGGGTCAAAGACGTTTGGAGATCTTTCTGATGCATTCAGTCATGCAGTATTGAACAATTTCTGCGAGAGATGCACACGGGTAGATGTTGTCTTTGACAGGTACCGGAAAGATTCAATCAAATAAGGAACCCGAGCAAAACGAGCAAGTCAAAGCAGACCTATCCGTCGTAAGATTGACGGCAGAGACGTTCCTTTACTGGTCAACTGGAAACAATTCATCGACCTCGCAGGTAACAAACATAATCTTACATAATTCCTGCTGGTGAAAGCAAACAAAACTTTGCCAAATTGTGATTTAGTCAAATCTGGAGGCTATGCTGATGAAACTACAGCAGAATCATCCCATGGATTAGATGTCCATCTACTCGAATTGACCCATGAAGAGGCTGATACGCCATTATACTACATGCTACTGCAGCTTGCGAAGCAGGGTTTGAATGTATTATCATCATGAGTAGAGGCACTGATATGTTGGTACTTGTGATTCACTTTGCAGCCCAACTGAGTTGAGAATTATGGATGAGAACAGGAACAGCAAAACAGAGACGCTCCGAAGGAACATATCATGCATTAACATGATGTGACACTGTCAGTCAGCTGAGTGTACACTTGGAAAACATTCCAGAAGCATGCAGTTCTGTTGGATCATCTTGGACGCGGAGCTCTTTCTGTAGCCACAGAGAAACAAGCAGAGGAATTCATCTGCAGAGTCTATTCACCATGCACTAACATACAGCCATTACCGAAGTGCGTTACAGACTTTTTCAGAAGATCGAAAAAAACTTCCACCTACCCAGAGTTGTCTTTCCAAACACATCCAACGTGCCCACTACCAGAACCATATTTGGTATTTGGCAACACGTCCCCTGACCACACTTCACCCTTCAATAATGGCTGGAACAAGGATCCAACCAGTGGACAACTTCACCCACAGCTGATGGTAGAGGACCCCTTACCACAGAAGTTCTCAGATATTGTATATTACAAATACAAAAACTGTGCAACTGCAAGATGCACCTGCAGATCCAAGCAGCTAAAGTGCACAGGTGCATGTTCATGCAGCGATGATATCTACCGGAACCCATTTACGATGAAGAATAAGTTACACGTGTCCTTCTAATGTCTGTCTTCACAGTTAATATGCAGTAATTAGGCTGGGATGGGTGATATTTTGTGCAGCAGAACATTGAACAATCCGAGCCCCTGTAATCATCAGGTGTGAGGTGATTGTTAATTGGGGCTTAATTAAAATATGTTTCCCAATGACTGTAGTGTTTCACTTTCTGACAATCTTGAAAACATGGGGGTAACATTGATTTGTGCATAATAATAAGTAATTTTCCATTGTTTAGCGAAACAGTTGGTTTTGTTTTGTTTGGAAATGAACTGGCATTATTTCATGATAAAACTAATTGGCATGTACCATGTACGTAGGAAGTTATAGAAACTATTGTACACCTTTGATCCAGAAACCAAAATAAAATATTTATATATTTTGGTATGTTTTATGTTTTTTTGTTGAATATTGCTATAATATTGATATAATTATTTATCCCTGACATAGTCCTTATTCGAAATATCTATATACCACAATTAGTTATGTAGCTCTATAATTAGTACAGTTACAGCCGATTGTGTATTCAATGCAAAATCGCGACAAACTCTCAACACCATCTTCGCTAAATAGCTCACTACACAGTAAAAAAATCACAATAGAAACTGTCATCCGGGCTGGTTGTGACCGGTAAAGGTCATAGATAAATCCTGGCATGGGTGACAGCTTGTAACATTTAGGTTACCCTGATGTAATTTTTTTTAGATTATTTGCCTAGTCTATGAAAGCCAATGATCTGTTGGCAAAACAGTCAATGAAGCAATATGCTTATGAACACCGAAATACCCAACGATCAAGTATCGCGATTGGTGACAACATACTCATCGGATGAGTACGGATTTTCCATTAACAGCCAACTTGTGGCGAAAAATCTTCGAGAGGCATCAGTGGTATCACAGCGAGTTGTCTATGATGCAATCGCGATAGCTGGAGGGTTGTATGATGTGCCTATCACCAAGTCAATGCTGTCATATGCACAAGGGGTGAGACAGTGCTACGTGGCATATCTGGAAGCTGAGAAACAGAAGCACTCATTAATTGACTCAGACTGCAACGCCAAACGAAAACTGGAAGCCGATGAACGTGATAAACGAGAGGCCAAGAAGCAACGATTGGACAACGACATTGCTGCCCTTATGAAATCATCTGATGAGCTGGCAGACAGTGCAGAGGCAACGGGCGACTTGATGCTGCTTTTGCAGTCCAATGCCCTGAGGAAGATTGCGGCTACAAACGCCAGGCACTGAAAGACCTTTGAATATGGATGCAATGACACTCACACAGATGTAAACGTAAAATGCTAAACAGTGAATGAACTCTAAATGTAGACGTAATGTAAACACAAAGTGTGAATTCTAATCAGTAAATGTGGACAGTCAGTGGATGTGATGACACTCAGACAGATGTAAATGTCAAACTGAATGAACTCTAAATGTCAACATGGTGTGAACGGTTACAAAGCAGTGAAACAACTGATGTGAATGTCGATTATTAAAGATAACAGCTATTGAAAACTGTCTTGAATTTCGTTTTTAAATAGCCTTGCAAAGTCTTGAATAGCCTTGAATTTCATATCTTCAAAAGTGTACAGATCCTGTCATCCTGTGGATCAAGAATGGCAAGAAAACGTTTGGCCCAGACGTCTACACAGTGATCAAGAAGACAGGATCACAGGTCAGAGCACAGAGGGGAGACCACATCGTAACAAGAAACTCATTGTTCTTCAAAGTGGTACATTCCCGAGGAAAAAAGAAGAGGATGACGAAACATTTTATATCGACTTCAACAACAACGAACAACAACAACAACAACTAGAACAATCATGTCAACAACAAATACCACGTCAGCAACAACAACATGAGCGGATGGAACGTCCAGTCAGCAACTGACACCCTCCACATTACTTCTGTGTATATGTGAGGAAATAAATCGCCACACTACAAGGAACTGCTATTATAATATCTTTGAACTTTCTAAGGATCAGAGGATCTCTTACTATCAATAATTTTTACATGCATAATTATGTTTAGATGATAGATGATAAAGGCAACTGTTATACCCACTGGCGCCACCTGCCAGATTAGGAAGGAGGGAGTTTTGGTTGACCATGTGGTCAGCAGAATAAAACCTTTTATCAGTCTACGATAAAGTGGCTTGTTTGCGTAATTCTTGAATATAAGAATATTACAGCCACTACTGAGATAAACACAGCAATTCTATTGGCACAGGCTGTTGCTTTCATGTCTAGTACTGTGATTGGTCCTATCAGAGCTCCTTCTAAGTATGCTGTTGCATCTCAGTTATATTGATCCAACTGCCTCCACGTTTGTGGCTTCTGGTGACAACTACACAACTGGGATTCTATGCAGTGAGGACTCATCTAGCCTGGTGTGTGGCCGGACCAACAGATGATGACTCGGACTCTGATGTTAGCATCAACTTCTTGACCACTAAATCACATTTCTTCTCACCAACTTGTGACCACAACAACATAGATCCAACAGATGTCCTTCCGAATGGTGATAATATCCGTTCAAGTGAAATAACCTTGGAAAAGTCTGTGGAACGGCTCTCGCAGTTGGAGAAACATGGTTTCGAGAGCGATGGTCGATGGACAGTACGAGGTTGGTCTGCTATGGAGAAATGAAGACCCAGCATTGCCAAACAACAGGGCTGTTGCTAAGAAGCAACTTGATCTGCTGGGCAAGCGCTTCAAGCAGAGGCCAGAGTTTGCAAGAAAATATTGCAAGGCAATGTCTGATAACAACGCGAAAGGCTATGCGAGGGTACCGTCCAATAAAGAAGCTGCTCAAACTAGCCCAAAGACATAGTATTTACCACATCATGGAGTTGAGAGTTCAAATAAGCCTGGAAAGGTCTGAGTTGTCTATGATGCAGTATCGCTAAGTTAATGCAAGGGCCTGATCTGAATAACAGTCTCTTGGGAGTACCCCTGAGATTTCGCCAGGATGGAGTTGCAGTAGTCGCTGACATTGAAGCATTGTTCCATCACTTCAAGGTGCCAAAACACGACTGTGATGCTCTAAGGTTCCTGTGGTGGAGAGATGGATTCGAAGAAGCCCCCGCCACCTTTCAGATGACATGCCATATCCTTGGTGCTAAAGACAGCCTGAATTCGCACACATATGGATTAAGACGGTGTGCAATGGACAACAAAAGAGTGGCAGATGCCAGAACTTCTACATCGATGATTTGCTGAAGTCGTTTCCAACAGCCGAGGAAGCCATCAACTTGTCTCTGCAGCTGATGAGGATGCTAGCCTGGGCAGGACTTAGGCTGACAAAATATCTGTCAAAGGTGTGAGATGGGACATCGAAACTGACACACTAGGGATACGAGTCACTAGCATGGAGGGTGCAAACATGTGTAGAGGATGTCTCTCGGCAGTAAGTTCCTTCTATGACCCATTTCGAATGGTGGGACCGGTAACACTTGTGGCAAAGCGAGTTTTTCAGATGAGTTGCAAATTGAAACTTGCCCCCTCCATTTGTTACCGTGCCGAGGTTGGAACTTCAGGCAGCAGTCATAACCAGAGGATGGATTATCTCTTCAAGAGGGAGACTGATCTACCTATTCCAGATACCAGAATTATGCTGCAATACATACGGGATGAGACACAGTGGTTCAAGACGTATGTGGCAAGCAGGGTGACTGAGATCAGGGATTCTTCAAAGCCAGACCAGTGGAAACCTGTCCCAAGTAAAGATAATCCTGCCGATGATGCTTCGAGGGGTCAGACTGTAGTCTTTCCTTCAAAATGAATGATGGTTTCATGGGCCTGACTTTCTCTGGCGCTCGGGAGATGCGAAGCCTACCGATATCTGAGTCTTGTCAAATGGCGACCCGGAACTGAAGGATGAAAAGTTGATTGGAATGATGACATTGCCTTCTTCAGCTGATCAGCTACTAAAAAGATATTCTTCTTGGACTGTCACTCAGAGGAAAATCGCCATTCTAGTCAAATTCTGTTACATCAAAGCAAAGGGACAGAAAGACACTGATCAACAGCGTCACTTTTTTGACAGGGAGATCTCTCCAGGAGATCACACAAGGGCAACTCAGGCTATTGCAAAGTTCATCTAGAGGTCATCATACACAGATAAAATAATCGACGATGTTGAGAAGTTGGGCAAGGTCCAAGGTGTTGTTGAGCATTCTAAAGAACTTGAACCCAGTCTTGATGGATGGCATTCTGCGAGTAGGCGGAAGGATTTCGGAGGCACCACTCTCCTTTGATTCTAAGTACCCAATGATACTTCCCAAGAGTCATCACGTGGCAACCTTACTGATACCACACTTTCACATGGCGTCAGCCCATGCTGGTCAAGAACATGTTCTTACTAGACTATGAGAACAGTTTTGGATTCAAAAAGCTCCACTCTCCTTTGATTCTAAGTACCCAATGATACTTCCCAAGAGTCATCACGTGGCAACCTTACTGATACCACACTTTCACATGGCGTCAGCCCATGCTGGTCAAGAACATGTTCTTACTAGACTATGAGAACAGTTTTGGATTCAAAAAGCTAGATCTGCAGTCAGCAGTATTCTCCGGTCTTGCAATGGATGTTGGAAGTGCCACGCTGTGAAGATGACACAAATGATAATAATAATTAACTTCTATGGCACCTATATCCTCAGGAATCTGAGCTCAGAGGCACAACAAAACAGAATCATTATGCATAATCGTGAAGCGCAAAAGTCATCAGATGGCTGGTCTACCCAGGATGCGAGTCACTGCTTATGAGCTCCCCTTCACGGGAACCAGAGTTGACTACTTTGGACCAATGATGATCAAGAGAGGATGATCCATTGTAATATGATGGGGCGCTCTGTTCACCTGCTTGAATGTGAGGGCTATCCACATCGAAGTTGCAGAATTAATGGATACCAGCTCATTCCTCAATGCCCTTCGTCGTTTCGCTGATTGTAGAGGAGAGACACGAGATATGTGGACCGAAAATGGGACCAACTTCGAGAGAGCGGGAATTGCGAGAGGCCATTTCTGAGTGGAACCAAGAACAGATCAAATAAGAACTTCATCAAAAGGGGATACAGTGGCACTTCCAGCCGCCAGGACCTTCCCATATGTCGGGTGTATGGGAATGCCTTATAAGGTCAAGGAAACTCGCTTTAAAGGCTGTTCTTGGAGGATGCCTTGCCAGTGAAGAAGTACTGGTCACCTCACTTTTCCGAGGTGGAGAAAGTGCTGAATATTCGTCCCCTGTGTAAGAGCAGTGACAATCCAAATGGTGATGAAGTGCTGACTCTGAATCATTTCCTGTTCCAAAGGGGAAAAGGGGAGCATTGTTTTTGCATGGATCAATATCGCAGCAAGAGTGGTCGAACCACTTCAGGAGAGGAACAGGTGGCATCGGAAGATTCATAATGCGATCTTGTTCTTGTGACGGATGACGACGTGTCCAGAGGCAATTGGCCTTTGGGTAGAGTCACTTGGACATTCCCCGGTCGTGACAGTTATGTATGAGCAGTGGAGGTGAAGACCAGGAGCTCCCATTTGGTGCGACCTATCCAGAGCAGTGGTAGATAAGTTGGAGATGCTGATTCAGATGTTTAGGACTTTGTGTTTCATAGGGTTGAACGTAAACAATGATGTGCGCTGTATGTGTAGCATCAGGTGATGGTTACACGCATGTAGACCTACATGGTGTATGGACTTGGTAATCATGTTAGTACCTTCAGTGAGAACATTGCACTCTGTTGCAGCTAGCAACTTATATAATTGGATTATTTCCCATTTGGGAAATGTATGGTTTGGTCCTATCTCAACAATGTAGCATGGACCTGGACCTGTGCAGTTTGGTTGACAAACTTTGGGAACATGTGGACTGTGCAGCAGCACTGTCTGAACCTTCATGAATTATGGCTCTTTGGCCTTCCTGTCATGTGCAGTTTTGTTTATCGCAATGTTGCGTTCAACATTTTCTATTGCAATTGCTTCTGATAACTTTTAGTTATCCACGATGTTAGTTAAATGTTCTCTAAATGATCGTGGCAAGGTAGACTTTGTAATTAACTCTGTCTATGGCAGTAACAATTTCCTTGCCAAATCCCAGGTTATACAGTGAGAACTCCATTGACCTCATGATATGCCATTAGAATACCTGGAAAGACATACTGCCAGTCCGACTGATCATCTTTAACATATGCTCGTAGAGCTTGACCAGTGTAGCTGTTCAAGCGTTCACAACTTGTGTTAGTCTGGGGATGATAAGGGCTTGTACTGTGTCGTTTTACTGCAAACAATTCACATAGTGCGGCTACCAATTTTGACATAAACTGCGCACCCCGATTGGAGACCAAACTACGTGGAGCTCCATAATGTGTAAAGATTTCGCTATACAAAACCCACACTACTGTAATAGTCTGATCTTTTAGTGCAAATGCCTCGCACCATCTCGAGAAACTGTCCACCACTAGCAATATGTACTGCTGTCCCTCTTTTGCCAGTTTAAGTGGACCCAAGAAATCCATGTGCCACCGCTCAATCACACCTGCTGTGGGAAGTAGGTGTAGGGGGGCTGGGTGACTGTGATAGTGTCTTTTAGCATGTTGACACTCATTGCATCTCCTCACATATTCGATAACCTCAGCATACATTCTACTCTAGTAATATTTGATTTGATGGCATAGTATGTCCTTGATGGCCCCACCAATTACCGAATCATGGTATTCAGATAAGATCTGACCTCTCGTAGATTTCGGAACTACCACTTACTTTACTTACCAATTTGATGTATGCCCGTAGTACGTGGTGAAAACATATGGTATAAAAGCTTTTTTTTGGTACCATATTGATATATATATATATTCTAGAATTACTAGTATGTCATCACTGGGTAAGACATCATGTGCAATATAATTGTACATTGGACCTACTTCAGGACATGCCTGTTGCAACTCTGCAATAGATGTGTCAACCAGACTAGCTACAGTAACCCTAGCATGTGTCATACATCTGTTTTTGACCATTACCAGTTTATATAAACTGTCTATATAGAATAAATTTCAAACCTTGTTTAATAGTGTTTATTGGCATTCCCATGGCTACAGCATACTGTGCCCATAACGCACTGAAAGTACATATTTTGCGGACATATTTGTCGCCTCGACAATCACAAAATATGGCGTCGTACTGTCCTTTATTCTTCACTCGCCAGATGGCCACTTCAGTTATCTTTAATCCAACAGATGGCGCACACATACTCCCCCATGGAGAGTCTAAATGAAACATTCAAATTAAATTCTAAGTGCCATAACAACTACTAATATCAATTAATCACTAGAAAGTCCACCTTTCTGTCCGGTTATCATGACTATGGCTTACAGCAGATCTGTAAAACGGCCCACATATGGACAATCCTGTATGCTGCACTACCTGTGTATATAATGAACTGTGGTAAACTATATTATGAATTGTATCACAACCACAAGAAGAAAATGTTCAAGAACAGAATGGAAACAGTGCTGTACTTCTGTCAGTGACACTGGAGATGATGTTAAACATACCAGGCATCAGCATAATGTGCCCATTTTATAACCAAATTAATCCTAAAGCAGGATTAATGACCACTGATCCTTTTGAGTCACTAATTTCATAAACAAGACATCACAACCTGATACCTTCTCCTGAGGGAAACCAGGGAGAGGGATGATCCAAACGTTGGCGGGAATTATGGGTGATACCTATGAGGCGCCATAGCGGACAAAAGGGTGGTGAAACGGTAAAACCTGTCGAGTTCTGCAAGAACCGTCGAGTTCTGCAAGAGCCATTGAGTTCTGGCTGCGAGAAAAGAACATTAAGTGATAAAAAATGTAAGTTGGATATACCACGGATTGAACCCGGGATCCTCCAAGCATAAAGCAAACGCTCTACCGCTAAGCTACGATAGCTCAGAATTCATTATGTATTCTGCAGGCCATCTCATGGCATTGGCGTCTTAACTGTCAATTTTGTTTTTAAGAATATTCATGTTGGTAACATTGACAGGATTTTTTTCCATTCATTTATTGTCATCTGTGAGAATGACGTTGTGAGTGATTCATGAAACTATATAAATTATATGATAACTTTTAGCCACTTTTATGTGGGATGTATAATATATTATACTTTTTGCGGCATTACTTCGCTGCCCATCCTACAACAGCAACGCTATTTTCAGTGGTAACTAGTCCGATATTATATGTATGCGACCTAACTATGTAACATCTGTACCCGATACACCGCTTTTCGCATGTGTGCATT
The DNA here is from genome assembly GCA_963662155.1 of Lamellibrachia columna. NCBI lineage: Eukaryota > Metazoa > Annelida > Polychaeta > Sabellida > Siboglinidae > Lamellibrachia > Lamellibrachia columna. Next base: position 32,548,577 of record OY759265.1, read on the forward strand.
CTTGAACATAATAAATCTTGTATTGAGAATGATCTTTATCTATGCACACGCGCGAAAGTAATCAAATAAAAGACCAAACGTCTTAACCTAAAGGTTTGTTTAACTGCGCGTCGAGACATGCATATCACGCACATTAATTCACTCGAATTGCATCAAAACACGAACTATTAACTGAGTGGGTGATAATAGGCGTACTAATAACACAACGAACATTGACACTATGCCGCAGTTGAAGTGCCCCATAGATGGATGTGAATGGCAGTCCCAGCAGCTGGGTGAGGCCTTCGTTGAGGCACTGACAATGGTTCTACAGGCTCACATCAGCAATGCTCACGCTCCCAACCCCCACAATTATGCAAAACCTGAAAAGTTAGACCGGCCAACTGTAGCAAAAGGCTGTACCAGCGAGGACTGGACTTACTTCACAAGCCTGTGGTCAAGCTATAAGGCTGCTACTAAATTGCCCACAACTGATATTAATGTCCAGTTATTAGCCTGCTGTGACACTGACCTTCGCAAAGACCTGCATAGAACGGATAAAGAGCTGGAGCAGAAGGATGAGGATGCCATCCTGCTCACCATTGCAAGCCTCGCCGTACGACGGGAAAATGTGATGGTCTCCAGACTGGCCCTACATGGCATGACCCAGGATCGAGAAGGAGTTCGCAACTTTGCAGCACGACTCAGGGGGCAGGCAAATGAATGCAAGTTTGTTGTGAGATGTCCTTGTGCCAACCCAAGAGATGTGGACTTCACAGATCAGATGATCAGGGATGTGTTGATCCGAGGCCTCAATGACCATGATATTCAACACGAGATCCTGGGGCATGAAGACCAAGACATGACCCTTCAGGCTGCACTAAAATTAATTGAAGCCAAGGAGGCCGGGCGGAGATCGCAAGCATCCTTAATGCTAGAGGGCGCTCACGCGATGAGCCAGCACAAGAAGGCTAACAATTATCAACCGGCTACCGCCGACCGACAGGCTAAATGTGCGAAGTGCAACAAGCAATTTAACAGGCCACTCAGCCGCGATGGCAGAATCCGGCCATATAAGCTATGTAAGCACTGCTTCACCTCCCAGAGAGTTGACAAGAAACTCGAGCAGGGAGAAAAGAGCCCGGAACAGAGCGGTAATGTGTACGACATGATGTGTGCAGCCGTGACGGCAGTCAGCAATTTCCCAGGGAGGAGACCAGTGAAGCTAGTCCACCACGTATTTAGTGATGGCACGGGCTGGCAGCAAGGTCGGTCTCAGCCACAGCCCAAGATCACTGTAACAGCAAGGGTGTGTGCTCATGATTATATACATTTTGGGACACATTGCCTTTCAAATTCAAGTTAATACATATCCCCGGCAAAAGGCACCTCGCCACAGATGCAATATCGAGACATCCAACAGGCCCGCTGAAACCTGATAAACTCTGTCTTCCCGACGACGCCCATGCAGCGTCCGCCGGCATGCCACGAGCCATACTAAGCATGATACGGACGGAAGCGCCTGACTGTTTGGCCGGCATCGATGCCGAAATAACTGTAGCTGCAGCACATGCTCTGGAGGGGATGGCCGCTGTGACATGGAATAAGGTTAGAGGGGCCACAACCAGCGATCCAACAATGTTCAGGCTTCTCGAAACCATTGAAGATGGTATGCCAGACACCAAGCTCCAACTATCTCCATATTTGAGGGAATACTTCAACTTCCGTGAACACCTATCAACAACAGATGGTGTCGTACTCTACAAGGACAGGGTGCTGATACCACCAGTCCTGCGAGAAGACATTCTTAAAGCCTTACACGCAGCTCATCAAGGTGTGACATCTATGACGGCGAGGGCCAACGTGTCCGTCTTCTGGCCTGGAATTACAACCGATATCGCACGCCTGCGCAACAGCTGCATGGACTGCAACTGGATATCACCCAGTCAGCCTAATGCGCCACCCACTACTCCTGTCGACCCCGAGTTTCCGTTTCAATGCATATGTGCCGACTACTTCACATACAAAGGAGCTCATTACCTCATTATCATGGACAGATATTCTAACTGGCCGATAATAAAGACATCAGGCGGGGCCGCGGGGCTGGTGAAAAGCCTACGGGAGGAATTCATCACCTATGGAATCGCAGAGGAACTCGCCAGCGATGGAGGACCAGAATTCGTGGCAACGGAAACCCAGGAGTTCCTGAAATCATGGGGTGCCCGACACCGCCTATCATCAGTGGCGTACCAGCATTCCAACTGCAGGGCTGAGATTGGCGTGAAATCCTGCAAGCGTCTACTGATGCACAATACAGGCCCAAATAGGGAATTGGATACACCCTCATTTCAGAGAGCCATGCTACAATATAGGAACACCCCCAATCAGGATACAAAGATGTCTCCAGCCATGATCGTGTTCGGACGCAGCATTAGAGACTTCATTCCTGTGCTGCCTGACCGTTACACACCCCACAAGGTCTGGGTAGACAATTCTGGCCTGAGAGAATCTGCACTCCGTAAGCGACATACGCGCGCCGAGGAGCATCTTAACGAGCACACCAAGCAACTACCCCCTTTACGACTCGGAGATCATGTGCGCATCCAGAACCAGAGCGGCAATGACCCCAACAAACAACACGATCAATATGTCATAAGGGTGGATGGTTCCGGCAGGGTGACTCTCCGTAATCGCAAATTCCTAAGGAAGTTCCAGCTGTACAAGCTATTCGATGATAGCCCCGTCGCCACTCAACAACTACTTACAAATTCACAGCAAGCTGTACCACCCCAGTGGACCGCCATTGTCCCAGCAAAGGAAAGCAGCTCAATCCAGCCAGTGTTGTCACACACTATCGACAGGGTGATCCCAGTGCTTCAACGCACACCACCTGAGCCTCCTGTCTACCCGTCACTAACTGATGAGGGGACGGTCGCCGCCCCTTCTTCACTGCATGCCTCACCAGAACGACAACACGCTGGCACCGCTGGAAAAATTACACTGTCAGAAACCGTGAATGAGCCGATCGTTCCCGACCCCGGTGCACCACGCCCCAGACGATCTATAGTTCCGCCAAAAAGGTACGACCCAAAGGAATGGATCTTATCCAGCAGAAAATAGTCACCGCAACGCAATACAACGGCTATCATATGGTATATGGTTACACTACCACAAGTAATCTTCACAATCAGCCAGGATCTTAATACGTATCAAGCTCAGACAGCATGGTCCCGTATGTTATCCCAGGTCCATACTAGGCCAGGCGCTAAAGGCCACCCATTATTCTACTATGCTTTTGTTCTATTTGTGCAACTGTGCTAATTGTTTACTTTACATGGTACCATGTACATTTCCATGATGGACTTTATGGACTCTATACTCATTGACGTAAGACACTATACCAGTGCTTGTGATGCATGTTAGCTCACACATAATTTCTTTGTTTCATTTAGCTTATCTCAATGTTCAATAAGCTCAAGGGAGGAAGGGCATAGTCCGATATTATATGTATGCGACCTAACTATGTAACATCTGTACCCGATACACCGGTTTTCGCACGTGTGCATTCTTGAACATAATAAATCTTGTATTGAGAATGATCTTTATCTAGTAACCGGGGCCCATGGTAGAAGCGTGCTCGTCGCGGGTCCTGCCAGTTATTGTCTGATATCTGCAATTCTACTACTACCTTCTCACAAAACATCCACGATGCCCAGAAATTGCGCCACTAGCCAGAGTCACATTCAAGGGTCCTTTTCAGGGCCGGCTCTGGCCACCAGTCAGAGTTATACAAAAGGGCCCTTTCCAGGACCAGCTCTGACTATTATGTCCTTCAACATTGAAGGGCTCTCAACAGCCAAGCAACAACTTGTCGCTGACCTGAGCAAAAAACACGAGTGTGCTGTTCTATGCATACAGGAGACACATCGTGGGCCAGATGACATCCGGCCTAACATTCCAGGAATGGAGTTAGCCATCGAGAGGCCCAACGCACAATATGGCAGTGCCATATTTGTAAAGTCAGGCACCATCGTCAATGCCACATCACTAACGGACGTCAACAACATCGAGATTTTGAGGATAGATCTCAGCGGTATCTCCGTGACGTCAGTCTACAAACCACCCGGCGAACTGTTCTCATTTGATCAACCACCGACTGTGGTAGGAAACCAACCACAGGTGATCATTGGAGATTTTAACAGCCACAGTTCGCTGTGGGGCTATGCCACAACGAACACTGACGGCGAACTGGTAGAAGACTGGGCTGAGATCTACGCTGTAAGCCTGATCCACAACCCAAAACTTCCCAGTTCCTTCAACAGCGGCCGATGGCGACAAGGGTACAACTCAGACCTCATCTTTGCCAGCAACCAAATCGCCGGTTGCTGTAACAAGTTTGTGATGAATCCAGTACCTCGCTCCCAACACCGACCCATTGGAGTGCAAGTGAATGCAGCTGTCACCTCAAAAAGGCAAACTGGGAACAGTTTGCGCAGCAGCTAGATGTAGCAGTGGAAAACATCCCCGCCACAGCCGAAAGCTACGACCAGTTTGTAAAAGTCTTACGAAAGGTTGCTAGAAAGAACATCCCCCGTGGGTGTAGGAGGAACTACGTCCCAGGTCTGACAACTGAGACCACCGAACTGTACAAACAATACACAGAGAAATATGAATCAGATCCCTTCGCAGAGAACACCATCACACTGGGGGAGGAGCTGATAAACTCCATCTCAGAGGAGCGCCGTAAATCATGGCAGACTCTGATCGAATCAACGGACATGACACATAATAGCAAGAAGGCTTGGTCAACAATACGCAAACTCTGCAACGACCCACGCAAGTCAAAACAGCACTACAACACCACTGCGAACCAAGTCACACACCAACTCCTAACCAACGGAAGAGTACCGAATAGACAGCCGAAGGTACGTATCAACCAACAGCGGTACCCAGACGATCCGGGTTTCATGAGAGCTTTCACGGCAGATGAGCTCGACGTCGATATTACTGCATTGAAGAAAGGCAAAGCACCCGGCCTGGACGACATCCAAACAGAGCTGATCAAACAGCTAGGACCAAAGGCACGGGACTGGCTACTACGTTTTTTCAACAGCTGCACCGCGAGTAAGAAAATCCCAAAGCTCTGGCGACAGGCTAAGGTAGTGGCAATACTAAAGCCCGGGAAGGATCCATCTGAGGCGAAGAGTTTCCGACCGATTTCCCTGCTCTGCCATACATACAAGCTGTTTGAGTGGCTCATACTGAATAGACTAGCGGCACATGTTGATGAGAAACTCATCCCGGAACAAGCCGGTTTCCACCCTGGAAAATCGTGTACGAGCCAGCTACTCAACTTGACAGAGCATATAGAAGATGGTTACGAGAAATGCCTGATCACCGGTGCTGTCTTTATAGACCTGTCTGCTGCGTACGACACGGTCAACCACCGACGCCTCCTCAGCAAAGTGCTGGAGATGACTGGCGATCTCCATCTGACCGACCTGATACGCACAATGCTCGAAAGCCGACGTTTCTTCGTGGTGCTGAATGGTAAAAAGAGCCGTTGGCGACGACAGAAAAACGGACTACCACAGGGAAGTGTACTGGCACCGATGTTATTCAACATCTACACCAACGATCAGCCCATGCACACTGATACAGAGTTTCATATATGCGGACGACTTATGCATTGCATCGCAAGAAAAAGATTTCAATAACATCGAAGTAAATCTGACATCTGCACTAAGCATCTTGTCCACATACTACGACCTCAACCAACTGCACGCAAACCCATCTAAGACGCAGGTGTGTGCTTTCCACCTGAGGAACAGAGACGCTAAGCGAGAATTAAACGTTGTTTGGAATGGGACCCGTCTCAACAACACATCAACACCAGTGTACCTCGGCGTTCATCTCGATAGAACTCTCTCCTTTAAGACACACATACAAAAAACCAAGATGAAAGTAAACGCAAGAAACAACATCATCCGCAAACTTGCCAACTCGAAGTGGGGGTGCAGAGCATCAACTTTAAGATCTAGTTGTCTCGCTCTCTGCTACTCAGCTGCCGAGTATGCCTGTCCGGTATGGGAAAGGTCCACACACGCAAGCAAGTTGAACCCTGCTCTACATGAACTGCTGCCAGCCGCATGGAACATTCACGACTAACGACAGATACCAGACACCAACTGTTCAACCATATGCCAGCTGCTAGCCGACTGACGTCGCGGAAGAGCTTCATGCACACAGTGACACCGCTCGACTCGTCTCCTAATATCACTAGAATACAGATGTGGAACAGCAAAATAGCTGATATACCAGCCTCCAATAAAATGGGATTAGAGGCGGCTGAATCCCTGCCAGCGGGGTCTGACCAAGCATGGCTCTGTTGGCGTTCTCTGAACCGCCTACGCACTGGTGTTGGCAGTGTTAAAAGTACGATGAGGAGGTGGGGATACATTGATGACACCCAGTCTTTGAACTGCAACTGTGGGGAACTGCAGACGATGGCCCACCTCCTCTGCTGTCGACTACTGGATGAGGCCTGCACCGCAGAAGACCTCGTCACTGTCACTGAGCGAGCAAAGGCGTGCGCCCGCAAGTGGCAACACATTGTGTGAAGGACACGAAAGAAGAGAAGATCTAGTAACCAGAGTCGATCAATCTCACAAAATCGACGGGAACGCAACAAGTCTTGCAGAACTCAACAGTTCTTGCAAACCTTCACAGGTTTTGCCGTTTCATTACCCTTTTGTCCGCTACTGCACCTCATAGATACCCTTTGGCTAATTCGTTGTTCCTGGGTTCTGTCAAAATGTAATTGTAATATAAGATTAGGTGGAGAGGAGACTGAGGGAGTTGTGGGGAGGCAGGAGCGATTGCTTTGAAGTAGTTGGTATGTGATGAGATAGGGTTATGGTAGTTGAGTTGTTAGCTGGGACTGTGTGAGACAAGAAGAGCTAAATGTTTCATTGTCAGTTGGTTTAATGTTTGCAATGTGTTATTAGTATTGTGGTGTAAAAATACTGTCATTGTAGTAACTCAATTTGGTTTGTATTCTTAATTGGTACCCCCCATTGTCGCATTAATATTAATAGAGATTAACAGATTCACGTTTTGAAGCATTTAATCAAAATGAAGATGGATGGCTTAGTTACCTGTCATTAGCCGAGATTCTACAATGAGTGACTATTCTTACCACATTATGACTAATACACCAAACACCATTCCTAAGGAATGGTGTTTGGGTAGAGATGAAAAGTGATGCGTTTCTAGCAGTGAAATGTGCTCTATGCAAGTCCAGGTTTCTGATGCATTTTGCAGCAGTCTCCACATTGTTAACTTGTTATCTTTGTTTACATTTTATCCGTTTCTAACGCAGGAGAGTTCTGTTTCCGTTTCTGGTGGATGACGGCATGGCCTGTTTTGTATAGCACAGTTGTGCAAATGACTCATTATGATTTAATAAATCTGTAATTGTGTTTGTAACACATCTTGAGTCTAATCTAACATATGAAGCATATCAAAACTTTTAGTTTTCGCAAATCAGACGAAATGATTATGACAGACTACATTACATAGGCAGAGGTACAGCAAGTCTAAGTCTAAGAGGAACGAAATGACTCTACCTGATGCAGTGTTGGCATTCAAATTATTGGACAATGCCAGTTTAACTGTCAAAGAGTGACAGTTGGCTTTAACGGCTTAGGCAGATCTGACTTTTGTGTCCATGAAGTCAGCTCTCAGGCGGATTTTTGGAGACAAAAGTACATGCACACAAGGAGCTGAAGCTACTTGAGTGAAACAGGAGACTGTGTATGCAACACAATAGAAGAAATTCAGTTACAAGTCGCTGAATAGTACACCAATCCTATCAACAAATTTGGAAAATTAACAAAGTGCATTATCTGCCAGAGTGTATTTCAATGGGCCAAGGATTGTCCTGAAAGAACAGCTGGTATTAAGATAAATGAAGATGTGATGGAGAATTGTAACATTATGCTATTTTGTCATTGACACTGCTTGCTTATGAACGGTTTGTGGAGAAAAATGGTTAAGCCATTACGTGAATGGTTTAAACAACAGCAAATGTGTTTCCACCTTGGCCAGCAAGAAAGGTTTCAAATTTGTTGATGGTAGTTTTGTTCATTCATTCATTCAAACGAGTTGTCATTCCGGCAAAGATAGGTAACACTGACTGCAACACTGACACTGAAGTTGTGAAACCTGATATTCCATTGTTACTCAGCAACATCCTTAAAGAGAGCAGGCACTGTGTTAGATTTAAAGAAGGACAAGGCAATGATGTTTGAGGAACCAGTTGAATTTGAAATCACATCAAGCGGACATTATTGTGTTAAACTAATGAGACATTCTCTAATGCAGGAGAGTTCTGTTTCCGTTTCCGGTGGATGACAGCATGGTGAAGGCAATGGCCTGTTTTGTATAGCACAGTTGTGCAAGTGACTCATTGTGATATAATAAATCTGTAATTGTGTTCGTAACACATCCTGAGTCTAATCTAACACCCATGACGGTTGCATGTGATGTATCGCCAGTGCTCTCTCACATTATGCTTGATGGAGAGGAGCGACCGATTCAGTTTGCATCTCGCTCATTGATGAGAGCAGAGCAGAAGTGCTCACAGGTCGGGAGAGAAGGACTACCATAACTATTGTATTTGTAGCCGCACCCCTAATTAAAGCCACACCCCGACTTTTGACATAAACCTCAACTTTCCTCCACACTGTTTGCTGCAGACAAAAACCTTATTTAAAGCCACACCCAACTTAGAGTCAAGACTGTTTTAACCCTGCATGTGACGAACTTCCATAGCACATACAATTAGGAACAATTTAAATGGGTTCCATAAAAAAGTCATACCTGTGATAATAATTATCACAAATGAATGAGGTACCATTTTATTGCTAAAAGACTCTTTATTGTAATGCAATGATAATAACTACATCACATTATATATTACCATGTGAATTTCATCAAAACAGAAAACAAAGATACATAAATTTCATCGCACTACCAAATAATAACTGGGTGGCTGAATGTAAGCTATACAATAAAGCTCAAATTATTCAAATATGTTGAGAAGTTTTGTTTTATGATGTTTTGTGTAGAACCATGTATAACGTTGATGCCTATGCATTAGTAAAAACATGCAGCGCATTAGTAAAACATGCAGATTAAAAAGACTATCCTGTTGTCAGACAGTTTACTAGTGGAGGTTAACGGGACCACTTGCATAGAATACCAGGTGCATGAGATTATAACACCATATCTTGTGCCAGAGTAAATGTAATTAACTCCAACGAGACATTTGTAATGATGTTGCTTTGACAATCGGATGAAGCCTGCAAGATGGGAACGTTATGCTTGTAACTCCTCATAAAAGTAACGCAGCTTAAAACATCAAAGCCTGAAACCATATACAAGTGTCGGAACAGTGCAGACAGTTGTTACAGTTGAGAGATGATAGATTTGCACGTTTCCGTGAAACAACGACGGCAGACGACATCTGCTGGTGTGGGACATTTGCCAAGTCCACCTGACGGCAGCTGTACAACAGGAGCTCCATCATGTTCAAAGATGTTTGCCCAGTGCGCGCGGCCATGGTCAGCGATGCAGACAACTCAGACACGGATACGTGGGATGATGCCGCCATGTCGGTCCCGGCAGTGTTCTTCAACAGCGACGACGAAAGTGATTTGAAGGATTTTAACTGTGACATGTTTTGATCTTTGTTTCTGAACACAGGTTTTTATGTTTTATGTAATTATTTGTCTTGCACCAGTGGCAATTGTAATACAATGTTTTATTGACACATCCAACTTCGTTTTTTCATTGATTATAGACTGTTATTTACCGCACTAAAAGCCGTTACTACCGGGTACTAACAACCCAGTGAGCCAACTTTCAAAATTTTTGGGCCAAAATTACTCTATTTAAAGCCGCACCCCAACTTTGCCGTCATCATTATCAATTCGGCTACAAACTATTGTAATTGAAGCCACGGCTAAAAAATACAGTATTTACAGTAGGAATCATTTTTGGCATGAAGCAAATCTATCCTGTTCTGTTTGGTAGGAAGTTTACTCTTGTCACTGATAACAAACCTCTAGCTGCAATTATCAGTCCTAGAAAGGACATACCAGCAGTAGCAGCAGAATGCATCCAGTGATGAGCAATGTATTTAGCTGGTTTTAACTATGATGTGCGGTACCGGAGCAGAGCTCAGAATGCCAATGCTGACTGGCTTTCACAGTTACCTACATAAAACGATGATCCAGGTACACTGACAGACAAAAATGTGGCTCTCGTTCTGGGTGTCGGTGTCTTTGTCTCTAGCGAACAGATCAAGACCGCAGTTTGGAAAGATCCATTGTTGTCACAGGTGATAAGGTATACATGGGATGGTTGCCTGATAAGTTGCCAACAGATTGGTTAGATTTACAACCATTCTTCTGTCATCATAACGAACTATCTCTTGAGGGTGACGTTCTGTTATGGGGGTCAGAGTGATCATTCCAAAGCAATTTCGAGCTGAAATTTTAGACAAGCTACACACAGGGCATATCGGAGCAGTGAAAATGAAGGGTTTCGCACGTTCATATGTCTGATGGCCGGGTATGGATGCAGATATTGAATCATGCATGAAAGCTTATGAATCATGTCAGTTGGTACAGAGAAATCCTACTAATGCACCAGTACACCCATGGGTACATTTGTAATGACCAGATGAATACATACACATCGACTATGCAGGTCCTGTGGAGGGGAAAGTCTTCTCATTGTTGTAGACTCGTATTCCAAATGGCCAACAATTTTCATTCAAAACAATACAACAAGTAAAGTTACAGTAAATGCACTGAGGACAATATTCCGTAGAGTGGGAATTCCTCACACTTTGGTCTTGGACAATGGTCCACAGTTCAAGTCTCAGGACTTCTTGGTTTGGTTGGGGGTTCTAACGGGCAAACAGAGTGATGTGTGCAAACTGTAAAGCTGAAAGCTATGGCATCGTCAGGGGAGTCACTCCAGATTAGACTGGGTAAGTTCCTCCTGGCATGTAGAAATGCTCCGCATGCTTTCACAGGGGAAATGCGGGTGTCCGACTTTTCGTCTAACGACATTTGGTCTAACGGGACAATTCGTCTACTACGACATTTGGTCTAACGGGACAATTCGTCTACTACGACATTTGTGTTGGCATTGGCGTTGCAATTCAGGTCACTTGGCGTTGGCTTTGCAATTCAGGTCACTTGCACTTCGTCTTCGCTGTTACCCGGTGCTGCAACGAAACCATGACTTTTCGTCTAACGACATTTGGTCTAACCATGATTCAGAGTATGCCCTACATTATTTTACCTTGTAACATATGACAAACTTATAATCCGATGTATGTATACTTTAACGGACTGATGAATAATTCGACGTGATTCAACATATTGAACTTTATAACCATGGTCTCGCGGATATATTGTTAATGACCAAGGACGCTGTTCCGTATTACTCCCTCTGTCAACTTCCAACAAGGCATTGATCTAGGCTTCAATAAATAAATAATAATATTTTTTTAAATCGTTTATTGCACAACATACGGAAGTAAATACACAAATCATCTTGACGACCCATTAAACACAAATTGTGTAACTCATGTAAGTTCAAACCTTGTATTGTTGTTTAAAATGTTCACATTACGTATGTGATGTTGTGCGCAATGCCAAGCACGTAATCCATGGTGTTTCGTTCGTGATACTGCGCCACCACTCGCGATATCCGGTCATTGACGATGCGCATTCGCTTGCGGGGAGGTACCACGGCATCGCCAGCAACCAGCTTCTGAATGGTCAACTCTGTGTGACACTGCTCATCACACAGGCGCAGCAGAAATTCGAATATGTTGGGATGCGTCTTTCCCATGGTCAGATACAGCACAGTCGTACACACTCCACATTCTCGGCGCGAACTTGGGCATGACAGTTCTCTGTCTGCCGATGTAAGTCCGCTCGAAGTACTTGGCGACTGGCTTTGCGTCGTTGCAAATTGTGGCACGAAGCTCATCAAATGTGGCACAGATGTCGTTGGCAGGCACAAAGGCTAGTGCAGTTATCTTTTTGCAGTTGAATATGTTGGGATGCATCTTTCCCATGATATGGCCCATTCGACGGTGCCATCCCTCCAGACTGTTGGTGGTACGTGGCTGGTCAGATACAGCACGGTCGTACACACTCCACATTCTCGGCATGAACTTGGGCGTTTTCCTTACAATGGCGAGCCTCGGGCCACGCATGACAGTTCTCTGTCTGCCGATGTAAGTCCGCTCGAAGTACTTGGCGACTGGCTTTGCATCGTTGCAAATTGTGGCACGAAGCTCATCAAATGTGGCACAGATGTCGTTGGCAGGCACAAAGGCTAGTGCAGTTATCTTTTTGCAGTCGAGGGCAAACTCCTCACTAGACATGTACTTGTTACGGAGTCCCAGGGAGACGACTTGGCGATAGTTTGCCTGACACAGATGAAAGAAGCAGCCTTGTACAATGAGGCCATCACCGAAGACGGCGCGAGCAGCACGGATGCAGGCACCTTCGAAGTCGCAGCAGTATGTCGTCAAGCGAAGTTGCAGTTGCCGATTGACGATGGCATCGCGGATGGTCTGCATCATCTCGTGATAGCAAGTGTACGTCTTGCGAGGAAGGAGAGCATACACAAGCGGAACAATCTTGCCGAACACAGGAGCATGTATTGTGTAGAGTTGGTAGAAGAGTGATGGGACTATCGAAAAGGTTCCGTCCCCGTACCAAACCGTCGCAACTGCCAGGTACTTCAGGTTCTGGGTCGTAGCCAAGATGACCATCTGATGTACTTGGTTGTTGTCGTCTTCATCTGGCACCTCGACCTCCCGGATGATCCAAGGTTCACCGGTCGACGTGTTTCTCCAACGACCCTCGAGTTTCAAGTCTACGGTAGTCAATGGAAGCGGCAGCATGTGCTGACATCTAGCACGCTGGATCGTACGTTTGAGGCTGTTGAGTTTTGGGAGTGATGAGTCGGGGTTAGTGTGCAAAGGTCGTGCAATAAATCTGCTGATTATTGAAGCTGTGGATTCTGTGCTATCAGTGGCGCTCTTCATCTTCGACTTTTGGATTTTAATTTTCACTTCTGCGGTATTCGGTGCATGATGATGGTCCTGTGTCACTGTGCCATTTTGCCCAATGCTTACCGCTCTGCCTCTGCACAGTCTATCATCACATCGCCAGTATACACGTTGATTCACTGTTCGATTTTGTGTATAGCAATACCCATCTAACGCTAATTTCGGTTTGCCACTACTCGTAAAAAAATTCAGCCATAGCACATACGCAGAGACGTGGTGTTCGTTCGATAAAATACAGACACTATGAACGTGTTGCCCATGCAACTGGTTTAAAAGGTGTTGAGATTGAAATAAAGTGCACTTAGCTAATTTTGTGTTCACTGTTTGTTTCATCGTGAGTGTAACACAAAGAAACACAACTTCAATATTACTTCGTGGAGTAGTTGCATTTTGAGATCGCACGTAGAAGTAACGCAACTCTTGTACAATCAATCGCGTATTGCTATCGATCGACGTAGCACTTCTTCAGACAAATGTTACTTCAAAACGACACCTTAAACACCGCAATTGGGAGAGGATACAAAGAGCCTTTCATAATTACTCAGGCAGTTGAAAGTGAAACCTCAACTGCTACAATTGCATCTTTGTGAGCTCCGCTTGGAGCAGAATAGGACTGTGTGGAGTTTGTTGTAACAGCTCGTTGGCTTATTTAGTTACAGTTGTGTTTACCAATATTGTGCATATCAATCGACTGTCCGCGCATCCAGAGATTACATGACGCACAATGAAACCCCTAATAAACACTTACCCAGTGATAAAACAATGAAAACTAAACGAAAATCACCGACATTTACTGCACCAAACTTTGCGATGATCCCTGGTCCTACTGTGACATACTCATATCGGGGAGCACCGCTGTGTTTTCGTTTTCCATATAGCCGATGTACTACGTATTTCCGTTTAGTTTATCAATTTTTTTATCGTTATATGACAGTCACTGAATATGTGTTTATAGTACATCTACTATAAAACTTTGTGCATCGTGTGATCTCCATACGTGATTGATATGCGCTAATGTGGTTCATAGTAGACGAATTGTCCCGTTAGACCAAATGTCGTAGTAGACGAATTGTCCCGTTAGACCAAATGTCGTAGTAGACGAATTGTCGCATTAGACCAAATTTCGTTAGACGAAAAGTCGTAGACCAAAAAAAAAACCCGGGAAATGCCAGTACTACTTTTCATGAGTAGACAGCTATGCACTCGAATTGACATTGTAAAACCGGACAACCGACGGCAAAACAAATGGTTAGAGAAACACACGGGGCGTGGTTCTCAAAATCTGAGGTCATTTAGGGAAGGAGACATGGGTTTGAGATTACCATGGGAAGGATAAGTGGGCCCCAGGAACTATAAACAAGATGTTGATGTATCAAGTCACTGTTTCTAAGGGATTGTGGAAACGCCCATATTGACCAATTGAGTTCAAGGGTACACACAAGAAACATGCCTCTGACACAGTTACAATTTAGTTCAAGAGTAAACAGAAGTAACATGCCTCTGAAACAGTTACAATTGACTGCAGCAACTGATGGTCATGACTATTTAGTTTACACTATACCATCCCTGAATCAGACAAACGACAGTGCCAGTGGGTTGACATATGAAGCCCCTTAACAGCAATCCGTTCAGGATAAGTCTAGGCCTACTGCAGAATTGGTTACTCCTACCCAAGTTGAGAAGGAAACACATCTGAGACAATCTTCTCGTGTGAGTAAGGCACCAGATAGGCTAGATCTGTAATGTAGCAGATATTAGTGAGCTTATCTGTAGTGTAACAGACAAGGTTGTTTGATTTAAATAATTTTATTTAAATCATTGATTTAAATCATGATTTAAATCACTCCAAAAAAAACATTGATTTATGATTTTTTTTACTTCCGATTTTTTTAATCATTGATTTATATGAATTTAACACAAATAATTGTTTATAAGCATTGAGATCAACAAAGTTTTGTATGTTTTTTTAATACAAAAGCACAAAGTGCGCACACTTGTGTAGCTGTATTGACACCAGATAGCCTGACAGTCAAATATTTTATGACATTGTGTATGTTTGAGCTATTCCCTTTCTGAATGCAGTGAAGCCACACAAACTTGTCTTCCAGAGGAAGTATCTTTTCAAGTCAGAAGCCCTAGTTAAAGTCCACTTACTTACAGCTTGTGCTAGTTGTTACCAATTCAGTATGTTGACTCAAGTGAGACAGTCTGGGCTACAATTGTTTAACACTGTACCTGTTTGCAGTCTGGTTGGAGACACTTAGAGTACACAGAGCCCTGGACAGGTGCTAATACACCATTTCAGCAAACAATATATACTGCTACAGCCACAGATACACAGCATGCTTTCCTTTCCAAGACAGATTATGCAACTACAGGGGGTGAGGCCTTGTGGACATTGTCTAATGTCTTTATATAAGCAAAAAATCATGTACCCTCTGTTAAGACAAGTACCCAAATTTATTTGAATAGAACACGTTGGGGAATTCTTACTTTTTCAGTTTTCACTCTTCTCTTAAAAATTTCTATTGTTTAATGGCGACTGTGAAAAGAAGTTATACATGTCAAAATGGAGAACCTTCGCCTCAAATTAGAAGCTCTGCAGAGTCAGTGGAAGGGTGACCACAAGGAGCTTCAACAGCTGTGAGCATCACACAGGCACCACCAATGTCCATGATGCAGTGTGAGAGGAAGCTACGCCGCTACAGTGGTACATTGGAGCCACTGCTAGCCAACTGGGTCGAGGAGGCACGCACATGCATTGTGGCGCAGAAGCTGAGCGGGAGGGGCAACTGCCAACTTCTAACTCAGTTACCTGGATGGCGCTGCCATGGTCAAGGTTCGCTGCTAGCTGAGTGACCTGGAGAAAGTGTTCGTCGTCCAGCTGCAACGTCACTTTTGCTATCGCACAGAGTTGCCAGGTGAGCCAATCACGTCATACTTACATGGCTTAGTTGAGATTGCAGAGCAGATAAAGAAACTGGCTCCGGAAAACACACTGGATCGCGATCTGATGCTACATGACCAGTTTGTGAAGAATCCATTAACATTGGGACTTGAAGCAACCTATTGAATCTCATGGGGCTATCAATATCCTTTCACTGCAGTGGTCAAGACAAGGTAGAAGGCACAGCGAAGGTAAAAGTGAATTTGAGCGAGACACGTGCTGAGAGAGGAAGCTGGGGGCGAGGTAGCCAAACTGTGGGCGGAGTTGGCAACCCAGCAATAGTGCATGAAGGATGGTCTTGCTGGATAGGAAAAGATGCTTTCCGAAGTGCTGGCACAGCAAAGGCAGTTGCTGACATTGATGCAGGTTGTACCTCATTTAAACATCAAACTTGTATCTGAATTCGGTTTTACAGTTCTTATGCAGGACAGACGTCAATGGAAATATATAGTGAACAAGTGTTATGGGACCCGTCCTCAGGACTAGATAAAACGTCAATAAAAAAATGCGATTGTAACATCAAGATGGCCTGAACTATGAAGTCATGTATTAAGACACTGTTGACACCACAGACAACCATTTACAGTTGTATAATACTGTAAGTCATCATGAGTGAAGGAAGGGAATGTGTTGAACAACTGACAAGTCAATTGCCTGCTGTGATGATTGAAGACAAGAGGCTAAAGGAGGTTAACCTGAATACTCGGCGAGGCAGGTTTCCTCGTCCTCGTGCATGTCCTGTACACAAGAGCAGCTGCCAAAGCTCATGAGCAATGACATATGGTTGAAAGAGAGGAACAGTCATTAAGACAAAGAAAAGAAGCATTGAAAACACATACTGACATTGCTATAGCCGAAGCAGAGGCTGAAGTCTACGAATTGGTAGAAAGGAGGAGCAAATGTAACTGAGACATCTGCTCATCAGTTAATCCAACAGGGGGTGCCAATAGGTGTCACAATCGAGATGACAACTAGCCTTGTTAATGGGAGAAAGTCAGGTATTGACAGCTATAAATCAAGGTAGAAAGGTCAACATTAAACCTGCAAACCGATGAATGGCTGACTCGATCTTCAGCCATCACACCCAACTGCTGGGCTGGTGAGAGGTCGACTAAACCCACGGATGACCGGCCTGGTCATCAGTCTGGTGAGTGGCTGACTCAACCCACAAATGACCGGCCGAGTCGCCGGTCTGGTGAGTGGCCAACTCAACCCATGGATGACCGGTCTGGTCATCGGTCTGATGAGTGGCAGACTCAACCCATCAGCCTGGTGCCTCCTGTTTGTCAGTTAATCAGACAGGGGGCACCGGCTGATGGAATGTTGACTTGATACACTGTCAGTTAATTAGACAGAGGACACTAGTAAAATGTCAGCACCGCAAGCAAACATTATCGATGCCAGACAGCCGCAACCTCTAAAACGTCACAATATTACAGTGGCCATAAAGGATCAATACAGATGAATTAATTGTCCAATTATATTCATTTTAATGTGGAAACAATTTTATTTTAGGCCTTGAGGCTTGTCTTTTTAGCTGGAACAGTCTCTACCTTTGTTCCTGACACATCTGGGAAGTGAGGCATATTTTTCAAAACTTGCATCAACTTTATGTGTTAAAAAGATAGCCAAAAACATCCCTTTTCAAATGTCACTTTAATCTTCCATAAAAAATTAACACAATGAAAATATTGAAAATAAGATCAATTCAGTAAACAATATATACGATCAACATACGATATGTTTTCCTGTAATTTTCTTTTGGGTAAATATGCAGTGTGACTAATAAGGAGGCACATTAAGTTTTTACAATTTATCACAATAAATTATACCTCTGTGATGATTCTGAATGGAATTGTATAATTTTACCATTGTTTTACAATACAAAAATGTCACTTCAGGAACTGGCAACAGATCATCAACTTCAAAGTCCTGGCAATAAGGTCAACTTGGCAAAAAGGATTTAAAGTCATGTTGAACTTTCACACAAAAATGGAGATGTAATCAAAAGCTCTGATCTGGTGGTACCCATATTGGATTTATGCAAATTACAAAATATACCTACAGTGCTATTTCACCAGATTTAACAAGATTGCCATCCAAGGCAAAGCCTATGGTGGCACCCATAGGATCCTGTTCAAGTAGAATGAATTTTGTGAGTATTTGTAATATGTTATATGTCACCAACAATTATTCCATAAATATCAATATTTACAGCCTTTAGCTGTGCCATACCTCTGGCTCAGGTCCATGCTTCAACTGCCAAACATGTACAAAGGAATCTTCAGCCACCGATATAACCTGCAAGAAGTAAGTGGTTAAAGTGATCTGGAGTCCAGCTAATAAAACAATGTACAACAGAAGTCCAGCTAATAAAATGTACAACAGAACGCAATAATGGGACAATGTACCAAAAAGTGTAGAATTGGTGTTGTAGCAGGTAAAAAAATAAAACTATTATTAAAAAAACGTAAGTTGTCTTTTCTTATTGAAGGCATAATGAGGTATATTATTTAGTAATAATTAAGTACCAAACTCTAATATGAATTAATTTCTTTATAAGTTACATAAGTCTAACATGGTTTTTATCATGTGTCCAGCGTCACCGATAACAATTTATAATACTACATACAATTTGAACATTTCAAATGACAGGGACATAGGAAAATCTTTTGAAATTATCAACTAAACATGTCAATAATTAAGAAACAAAAGGTACAATGTGACATTTCTTGTTTTCACTGTCATTGTTACTTTGGTCATATTGTCTGCATTTTTTTTTCTTTCAACTACTGCAGTTCTTTCATAAGTGTTGTGAATTTTATACGACGCATAATCAGTAACTTTGATAAGTAATCTTCGATTGGAACTTTGCAAAATATGAGCTACCCAAACTACTGATATTGGTGACGCTGGACACGCAATATATCTTTAATTAGGCTATATCATTATCCTTCACCATAAAGTAAAAAATGTACAGGAAAACTACTTAAAATATGTTGTGCCATGTAACCCTATACAAACATAGAATCTTTATTGTTTTTTATACAGATTTTAGTTTTCTTAATATAAAGTTTTTAAGGTATTTTGCTTCAAATATTTAATCTCAACTCGTTCGGGAGATAATTGATGTAAACCAAATAACTTGATGTGGAGCTGAACAAGTTAGTGTCATGCGATTACAGTAATGTGAACTTGGACTGTTTGTCAGGTCTTTAACCTCTTCTATATGTGGACAACACTTCTTCACAAGTGGCAACACTGTCATAAGGAAGGTGTAATAAGTTGTGCTGGTGCGACCATTGTCATCTGACACAACCATGTAGAGCTAAGTAACCGCGTCCTCCCAGTGCACCACCATTTGGTGCTAATTGTTGGCAGTTGAAGTAAGCATTTTGTGACTACACATTTATGCAGCAGACAACCATTTCTGTAACGTCCATCTTTATGGTTACAAATGTTGCAGGCCACAGCAACATGCTTTGATCTTGCTCAACAGAAGAAGATATAATTTTGTATCTGGATTTCCTCATCGAATTAAACATGCAGGTATCGACGATAGTTAGTAAAAATATATTTAATTCCTTCTTTCACTGCATAATTCTTGTATGGGACGAAAGTAGAGTTATCCAGTTTATTCATCAACTCATTCACTTCTAACTGCAGATGAACCAGCCTACACACATTTTTTCTTTTATCCTGCGAGATGCTGCAACGTTTTAGTGACCATGAATTCTATCCAATTTTTCTTCAAATGACATCCTGTGAAGAACGTCCTCCTTGTCTTGACTATATGTTATTCATGTGCAGCGAGGTCCTTTCTCACTTCACGCTTTTTGTAGGGCTCTGTCCATCCTTCCTCAGTATAACGTCAGCACGTCAGTTCGGTCTGTCAGGCTCCTTCTTCCTGATTGTCTGTGTTGCACTGCAACTATTTCTCAAAAGCCCAGACACACCTCTTTGTCTTCTTTCTCAAACCATTGACTTGGGACATATTAACAATGATATTATATCCTTTTCATGGGGAGTCAGCAGTCGGTGCAATATCTGTAGTGCCAGCACCTTACCTTAGTGCTACTGGTGGATCTAGTTGGGATAAGTTAATCTTCACAGCGAGGTTTTCATTGAAGGAAATAGGCAAGGACAAATGTTGTCCTTAAGGTAATAAAACTATGAATTCAGAATACAAGTACTTATGGCATAACTTATGAAGGGTAACCCGTAAATTATATTGTCCTTGAAATAACGGTCTATAAATATGTGTTGTCTTCTCTTGTATGTCTTGTAACATAAAAGTAATGAGTACACCTTCCCCTAACTGCATGTCCAGCGTCACCATCGAGTTTGAAGGCCACATTTCCCCAAATATGCCTTCCAATTTCACCAAAATTACAAGTTGTGCTAACATCCCTATCTTGTTTTTGTAATGTAAACAGAGGTCTTACACAACAAAAATGGGTCCTAAAGAAGTTTTCTTTTTATTAGTAACTAGCAAGTGTCCAGCATCACCAAAATTATTTTTCTTACTAATGTATGTGTGAATTTCTTTCATGTATAGAAAGAGCAACATGTATCTCACCCATGTAGTTCCTGTGACACACTGTATTTTGCACTCTGTATGGTTTTTTTTCAGTTTCACCCCAGTAATGCTGGACACTCAGTGACACTGGACATGCCCCAAATTTCCCCCCAGACCAGGAAATATATTTTTGGTACAGCCATCAAGACAATTGTACCTGGGGATTTGCTTGGATATATGAAATGCTAAAAAACAGTGTATCTTTCATATTTTTCTGGAGGTAGGCCTTTCCATCAGTGAAGCTGGACACTCACTTAAAACATTATAATAAGTTTGAACTTTAACGTACCATATTTTCCTTACATATAAGTTTAGTCTCACCATTTTTTCAGAATTCTTTCTTTAACCCTGTGTGAAGGGATCGTTAGTCTAAATACATATCAATAACATTCATAAATGAATATGGTGGACCCTGCGCTGTATACACAGAAAAAATTCAATAATGTTTTTGTGTGGTAGTGATTCCAAATTTGGAAACTTCAAATAGACATGTTATTTTTGGCTTATTTAATTTTTTTAAACCAGTATTAACATTAATGAGATAGGCAAACTATATATGTCTGGAAAAGTCTTGGTGTGGGCAATCCATGTTGATATTTATTTAAACCTAACTTTAAAATTAAAATTTTGAGTGACAAAGACATGATTTTGATCAATTGTACACTTTTTGGGACATTGACCCTAATGCCATGGTAGTCCAGAATCAAACAATCTCTCACATACAGTTAAAAGTACTTTTTCAATAAAAAATGTGATGGGGTGTTTGACAGAAGTTAATCCTACTGGATGACTTCATCAGTTCAGATATGTTGCCGTGCAGTCACTGCAGTGTTACTTTACTGGTCATAACATGGCCTAAATTATGCTCACGTTTTCTCAGCACATTGAAAAGTTTACAATACAATACAAAGTTCCCTTGGAGAATAATTATAGTACAAAATGGAAGAGGCTTATGCTATTCACTATTATATTTTTAACCTGTATGATATTTTGCTAATGTCTTCTTCTTCTTTCATTTAGTGTAGGGGCCATGTCTGTTTCACCCTGTCGGCAACTTGTCTCCATCCCTCTTAATCTTGTCATTCCCTCCTGTTCACACCTACCATTTCCCGATTTCTTTTCACACTATCCATCCACCATAATATTGGTTTACCTCTTCTGCTACCCTCTTCTGTTTTCCAAGCTTTTTTTGTCAATCACTCCTTGTTCATTCCCTAAAATCGCATGTACATCGCAGTCTGCTAGCAATACCATTCTTTTCAGGTGTTTCTTCATTCCAATCTCTTCTAAAAATTCCATCATTACAATAACGTCATCTTGTTTCACTCTACTTATTCTCTAGGCCAAGTTGTACTCTGCTACATGTAGCTTCCCTTTAAAATATCAACTTGCTTGATCATCTTTCCCTCGGTACCTACCAGTAGGTCCACATCCTGTTCTCTTATTCATATCACCTTGGTCTTATCTTACCAATAGTGACATGACTGCAGGACAGAATGTGACAGACGGGAACCGATGCAAGAACTACTCTGAGGTAGTGATAGAGGGTGTTTGTAGGGGACTCGATACTTAGGAAAACTGACAAAGCTCTAAATAAGGGTAAGAGCATGGTAGTTTGTTTTCCAGGGGCAAAAATAGAGGATAAAACAAAAATAGTGGAGAAGGTCCTGGGTCCTGACAAGGGAGGGTCTATTCTAGTGCACGCTAGATTGGAATAACATGCTGAGGAATAAGACAACAATTGAATGTTGGAAATATGAGATTGAGAGTATCATTGAATAATTTGTTCCCTTGAAAAAACAAGGAAAATGGTCTAGAAAGAAACACTAGAACTAGAGGACATGAAGTAACATTAGTAAAAGATCAGTGTAGATTAGATCTCAGGAAGTACTCGTTTTCACATACGACATTATATGAATGGAACCAATTATCTACAGACTGTGTGACTGCTAGCAGTGTGAATATGTTTAAAAACAAGGTTGACACATATCTCAGAAGGGTAGGTTACACAGATCAAAAATATTGGACTATTGATAAGCCAATGGCTTCCTTGTCCACTTGCCATCTGGACCTTTGCTTTTGATGGCAATCTTGTTAAATCTTGTTAATTGCGGTAGACATAATTTTTTCATCTATGTATAACCCGCCCTCCTGAGATATGACACATATATCAGGAGAGCGGGTTACACACAGGTGAAAATTTTTTGAACTCTCAATAAGCCAAAGGCTTCCTTATCCACTTGCCATCTTTGCCTTGGATGGCAATCTTGTTAAATCTTGTTAATTCAATAGGCATCATAATATTATATTATCACTTTGGGTGTATGTTGCTTTTGAACTGGTAATTGGAATTTATGTTGTCAGAAATGGCTATAAGTAGGTGGGTACAACCCATAATGCCAACACAAAACATGCATATATTGCACACTAACATTTAGTGATGGTTTTGAATATAAATATTTAATATAGACATTGGACAATCTTTGATGTTGAAGCAGGTAAAGTAAATATGTCATGGAATAGCAGCTCTGAGGCATGTATCTAATCAACATAAAAAGGTCACAAATTACCTGTACATAAAATCTCAACTTGCCAGGGGAACTTCATGATATAGAAGATACCATGATCACAATAGAATTGTTTTAATAATAGTTAAATCCACTTTGTCAAGGCGTTTCATATTGAAGCCACAGTAATGAGGTTACCTCGCCAACTTTCTTTGCGATATCAATTGCAGTGATCCAGCGTGCATGAGCTGCAACCTCTATGTGTAGACGTCCTGTTGATGCATTGAACACACGCATGTGACCAGAACTGTAGCCAGCCACTATCAGGTCAGTCCAGATTGACACAGCAGAACAAGGATATCTGTGACAACAAGCAACTTTCGGGTCACTCTAGATGGACACAGCAGAACAAGGATATATGTGACAACAAGCAACTTTAGGATCACTCCAGATGGACACAGAAGAACAAGGATGTATGTGACAACAAACAACTTTAGGATCACTCCAGATGGACACAGAAGAACAAGGATGTATGTGACAACAAGCAACTTTAGGATCACTCCAGATGGACACAGCAGAACAAGGATATATGTGACAACAAACAACTTTAGGATCACTCTAGATGGACACAGAAGAACAAGGATGTATGTGACAACAAGCAACTTTAGGATCACTCCAGATGGACACAGCAGAACAAGGATGTATGTGACAACAAGCAACTTTAGGATCACTCCAGATGGACACAGAAGAACAAGGATGTATGTGACAACAAGCAACTTTAGGATCACTCCAGATGGACACAGAAGAACAAGGATGTATGTGACAACAAGCAACTTTAGGATCACTCCAGATGGACACAGAAGAACAAGGATGCATGTGACAACAAGCAACTTTAGGATCACTCCAGATGGACACAGAAGAACAAGGATGTATGTGACAACAAGCAACTTTAGGATCACTCTGGTTGGACACAGAAGAACAAGGATGTATGTGACAACAAGCAACTTTAGGATCACTCCAGATGGACACAGAAGAACAAGGATGTATGTGACAACAAGCAACTTTAGGATCACTCCAGATGGACACAGAAGAACAAGGATGTATGTGACAACAAGCAACTTTAGGATCACTCCAGATGGACACAGAAGAACAAGGATGTATGTGACAACAAGCAACTTTAGGATCACTCCAGATGGACACAGCAGAACAAGGATGTATGTGACAACAAACAACTTTAGGATCACTCCAGATGGACACAGAAGAACAAGGATGTATATGACAACAAGCAACTTTAGGATCACTCCAGATGGACACAGAAGAACAAGGATGTATGTGACAACAAGCAACTTTAGGATCACTCCAGATGGACACAGCAGAACAAGGATGTATGTGACAACAAACAACTTTAGGATCACTCCAGATGGACACAGCAGAACAAGGATGTATATGACAACAAGCAACTTTAGGATCACTCCAGATGGACACAGAAGAACAAGGATGTATATGACAACAAGCAACTTTAAGATCACTCCAGACGGACACAGCAGAACAAGGATGTATGTGACAACAAGCAACATTAAGGTTACTCCAGACAGACAGTAAATGACACTTGTAGGAATGTATGAATGTCTCCAATAATTATTACTACAAATGTTGTTTATGTACAAAATATTAAGAATCAAGCTGCTTCGATTTGAGTGTCTATGCAATTTTTATTCCTGGTATACATACAAAATGCATTTAATATGTTGCATAAATACTCATTTAACATGCTACCTACATACTCATTTAATATGTTACATAAATACTCATTTAATATGTTACATAAATACTCATACATTCATCAAAATAACAAGTGTTGTGAGCAAGTCAATCAATCAATCAATCATCAAATTTATAAGGCGCCACTCCAACAGTTGCTGTTCATGGCGCCGTACAAAATGTTCTATTAAATTTTTTTATTCAACTGTGTTTTAAAAACATCGTCTGAAAGTCCTGTTAATGTCAGATGTTGTGGCAACATGTTCCATAATGTTGGCGCTGCAATGCCGAAAAATCGGTCTCCCCAATTCCATTTAGCCTGTGAGACACGAAGCAGATTAAGTTCACTCGAGCTCAACGATCTAGGTGGCAGACGTCGGGTGACACAGTTGGCGACGTAGTCTGGTGCATGCCCATTGAATGCTCTATGTACGAGGAGTGCAAGGTGGGCCGCCCAGTTCTGCACTCGCTGGAGTTGTCGGATTTGCCTGAATGGGAGTCGGTACCGCAACACATTGCTAACGTCGAGTCTGCTTATCACTAATGCGTGCACAATTTGCTCTGTTGCACTAGGGGTTAGGTGGTGCTTAATCCTTGCAATATTGCATAGATGGTAGATTTGCAGATTTGCAAACCACTGTAACATGCGACTGCATTGTCATGGTCTCATCGAACTGTACACCAAGATTCCACACATTATAAAATACTGTGATCAAACTACTGCCACTGTGTACTGCATATAGCTCGATTTTCTTCAGCTGCTGTGCAGAACCGAAGATAATGACCTCCGTTTTGTCATCATTCAGTTTCAGGAAATTGGAGCCCATCCATGCCCTGATTTCTGCCACACACCCCTCAATATGCTCGACAGCCACGGCGACGTCCATCTGGAGAGGTTTCACTAGGAGGTAAATTTGGGTGTCATCTGTATAGATTGTACTGGCAATAGGTGCTGTGTATATAGAGAACAGCTGAGAGCCGAGCACAAAGTCTTGGGGGACCCCGTATGCAAGGGGACGGACAAACGATGATGCATCATGTATGTGAACAGACTGGGTTCTGTCACTCATGTATGATATGATCCATTTCAGTGCATGATGGGCCACACCCACATCGTGTGACAGCCTACGCAACAGTACTTTGTGGTTGATAGTGTCAAATGCAGCCGAAAGGTCAAGCAGCACCAGAATAGTCGTTTTGCACACATACTAAAGCCGTCTCAGTGGCAGGCTCAATACTGGCAATGCTTTTTCAACTGGGCTATTGAAATGGTTGGCGTTATGAGTAAGTTCGGAACAAATTTTTTAGATCTTTTCACAGAAAAAGTCCAAGAACCGCATTGTAAGCGTGTCGAATGATTCACATGGCAGAAGTGGTGTATCGTTATCAGTGTGTAGCAGCTTCGTAACAATCTTAAATAGTTGCCTCTGGTCACCAGATGCATAGGTGATTTGTCTCGTATGGTATTCCAGTTTTGCACTGCGTATAACGGATGTGACAAGTTGGCGCTGATGGCAGTAAGCCAATCTGTCACTCTCCATGCCAGACTTCAGCTATGTACATTCCGGCTGTCATCTTAGATGCTTCTGTGATCGTATGACGTCGTTGTACCATGGCATAAGAGGTTGTACAATCAAGGTGCATGTCTTGATCGGGGCATGTTTGTCAATGATAGCAGTCAGACATGTGTTGTAGGTGTCGACAGCATAGTCCATGCTCGCTTCACCTCCTAGTTGCATTCTTGCACCTACATTCTGCTGCTCCTCCACTTTGCTCAGACAATGACCAATCCTTGCCTACAATCTACATGTGATTGGGAAGAGATGTCCTTAACCATGCAGTGCTGTTCTGTATGCTGCCCTAGCACTGATTCACAAGAATATGTTGTGGCAACATTCTCAAAATGGTCATAGCAGGTATTTAGAAGTATTGTCTGACTATGGCATCAACACTTCTGTTGGTGTTCATTTTGTCTGACTTAGTGCTAGAGACCACTAATTCACGAGTCCATAACATATGTGAAAATTGTCTCCTTATTAACATGCAAGAATTAAAATGCCCCTACGTTCACACTGTGGAATTAGACTATGCGGATTTTTAAGATTGTTAAAAAAATTTAAGCAGCAACATTTAATTTATAACTAATTTGGCTTTATTTTACATCAGTAGCACCTGCAGCAGCAATAGCAGCAGGTTAAATATAAGTTATTTCATTGGTCTGCATATTGGACTGAATCTCTGTTATTCTTACAACTAATATGTAAAAGAAAAAAAAATTGAAGCCAGTCAATGTCAGTGGATTAGACAGTTATATGTTTTGGAAACATCTACTGGTGACCTTTCATCCATGTTGTTGTTGATTTTTGTTTGGTATCTAGTAATATCGAGGATAACATATTAAAGCACACCAAATTAAACTTATTTCCAATGTGGTCCTCCTGGTTTTAAAGTGTCGTTCTCTAGAGTTAGTGAGTCCATCACAGGTTTTTTTCCATTTCCCTGCATGGGATATTTTACTTCCCCTGGCACAGACACCAGATAAAAGGGACCAACAGCTTTTACTGTCTCTTCCGAAAGACACAGTCAAAGTGGGTGAACGAAATTGCCCAAGCTTCGAAATGGCGGAGGTGGTTTCGAACCCCGGTCCCTTCAATCGAAAGCCCAACGCTCTGCACGACCACCACACCCACACTATACATTTTTCTATAAAAAAACATGCACAATCCAAATAATTGTTGAGGAGTTGTAAAATTGTGTTTGCATTAATCTTCATAAATCATAAAATTACAGTATCATGTTGATGTAAACATGCAGGTAGTTCTCCAGGGCCTGTATTCTCGAACAACTTACAAAATCATAAATCCAGTTTTTTGCAAATATGGTGGCGAAACAGCGTAACTTTACAACATTTTCATAAGTGCTATTCTCGAAAAATTTAAGATACAAACTTGAGTCATTATGGCATACATCTTTGCATAAAGCTACAACAAAGCAAGTTCTGTGTCCTGCATTCAGACAGCGATTTTGCTGCAACTGAGTGTAATGATGTCGTGAGAATGTATTTGTGGGTCTTGATGACATCCAGGTCTGTACCATGACATCCAGGTACGTAAGAATTAAGCATTCTATAAATTTGTAATGTACATTGTACTTGCATCTGCCATGTTTTGAAAGCAGCACCCAAGCCTTACCAATGCCAACGGAAAAGCATAGCTTCGCATGAAAAATTTCAACAAATGGGACCGATTATTAATTGACTGCGTTGCTTTATAGATTGAATGCGTGTTATAATACAATTATGTAAGCAAGTTTAAATACACCTTATAAAGTAAGAAATAGGGTAAATTACAAATCCTGTATACTGGCTATTTATTTTCAGTTTCACATAGAAAAAACAAGGAAACAACTTATGCTACAAACATGAATACACACATTATATTTTGAGAGCTTAGAACAATTGACAATCATGATATCAATTACATAACATACAATCCTGTTGTATTCTATACAAGTTCATACTATTACTTCAACCTGCTATCCACCGGATCATTGCAATGTGATGTGTATAATCTTCACTTGACTTCACTTTCCCATAACCCGTAAGGATCATTGGGGCACCATTGATGACTTTCTAACCAGCTCTCTCCACGTTTCTCTGTTCTCGACAGCCCTCTGGGAGTCAGCGAACTCCATTCCTGTCTAATCTTTGATGTTGTCTTCCCACCTCTTCTTCTGTCTACCTCTTGGTCTCCCCCCTCTTACGTTACCTTGCAAGATAGTCTTTGCAAGGCCAGGTGATTGTGATACATGACCGTACCACTTCAGTTTACACTTCTTAACTGTTGTAAGAAGGTCGTCATATGGTCCGATAGCTTCTTTGATCTTGTTGTGAACAGCTTCGTTAGTAACATGGTCTTCGTATGATATGCGCAAGATCTTCCGAAAGCATCTCATTTTCATGGTTTGTATCCTCTTCTGTAGATCTGCTGAGAAGGTCCATGTTTCAGAAGCGTACAGAAAGATGGACATGACAAGGGAGCACATCAGCCTTATTTTCGAACTGACAGTGATGTTTCTGTCATTCCATAAGGGTTTCAACCTTGTTAGTGCTGCTGTTGTCTGTGCAATCCTGGCAAGTATCTCCTGTTTGGAACCCTCATCTGTGATAATTGATCCCAAGTACCTGAAGCTTTTTACTGTCTCAAGTCTCTGTCCATTAACTTTGACCTCTGTGCTGATGCCTTGTGTGTTGTTCGTCATCAGTTTGGTCTTTTCGGCACTGATCTCCATGCTGTATGATGTAATGTTTTCTCGAGGCGCTCCACCAAATTGGCTAGTTCTTGTTCATCTCCTGCTACGCCGTCGATGTCGTCAGCAAAACGAAGGTTGGTGATTGTCCTGCCTCCAATGCTGACAGTGCCTTGATGGTTTCCTAAAGCATCAGTCATGATCCTTTCCAGAAAAATTTTGAAGAGCGTTGGTGATAGTAGGCATCCTTGTCGAACTCCGACTGTTGTTCGAAACCAATCTCCTATGCCGCTTTTACCACGTAATGCATGGAAAGTTCCACGCCCTGTTGCAGTGGCAATGTTGACATCAGCATTGTCTGAGGCAAATAGCACAAGGCCTCCACAGAGTCTGGTGGGAGAAGAGTTCCTACATCTGCGCATTTACCAGCTTCACCACCTCAGTGTAGCTCTCAGCCAACACAAACTGCTGAGTATATCAATCAGCTCCCTTGACTCATACTTCTTGTGGATAAACGTTGCCAAAGCAAGTAAAAGGGGAGAAATGAACGAATTTGGACGGCACGCAGCTATGATGGCCTGACCAATAGCTGCACACTTCCTCCTCACAGGCATGCTGTCCAAGTTCTGCGATGAACCTCTGTGGAGCTAGAGAAGTAGGCTAACAAGAGATTCACTGCTACTTATAGCAGGAGATACACCAGTTTCATATGCCGTAATCCTGATCATGTTCCTGACAAACATAGCTGCCATTTCAATAATATCGTCGTCCAATTGTCCGCTCTTTTGTGCAGCCCATTTCTTGTTCAGAATGCGATAAGCTTTATTTATCTCGACAGCAGACCACACACCGATAGTTCACTTAGACATGTTACAACAATGGCAAATTCATATCTGGCTTCAATCAAGTACGACAGCAATGTGGCTGGCTGTTTTAATCTACTATAACCTTTTCCTGTGGTTTCACACCTGATTAGAGTCGAAATGAAATAAGTGCATGTTCTGATGACTAGAATGTTTTAGGTAAGTAACTAAGTAAGGTAAGTAATCAAATCTTTAGTAAGTGACCCCTAGGTCAATATATAAGCTCATCAGTTTACCGTAAATTCTCTATTTGTAGCCGCATCCCTAATTAAAGCTGCACCCCGACTTTTTACATAAACACCAACTTTCCTCCGCACCGTTTGTTGCAGGCAAAAACCTTATTTAAAGCTGCACCCGGACTTTGAGCCAAGACCGTTTTAACGCTTCGTGTGACGAATTCCCGTAGCGCACACAATTAGGAACAATTTAAATGGGTTCTACAAAAAAGTTATAACTTTGTTAATAATTATCATAAATGAATGAATGAGGTATAATTTTAGTGCTAAAAGAGTGTTTAATGTAATGCAATGATAATAAATACATCACATTATATAATCATGGGAATATTACTATGTGAATTTCGTCAAAACGGAAAACAAAGATAAACAAATATCACCATGCTACCAGATAATAACTGGGTGGCTGAATGTCCAAACACCCAGTGGGAGAAATGTAGCCATATATGTAGGCTATACAATATAGCTAAAATTATTCACACACATATATATATATATATATATATATATATATATATATATATATATATATATATATATATATGTTGAGAAATTTTTTATGACATTTTATGTAGAACCATGTATAACGTTGCATGTATTACAGCAGACTAAAAAGACTACACAGGGTCTGTCTGTTGTTGTGCCAGCTGTTTCAACTTCAAAGGTGTTTTAGTGACAGCCGGTAACTATGTAATAACTGGACGACTCGGTCTACCTATTTCTTAGAAAGTTCCTGTTGTTATTGTGTCATCGTTGGCCTACTGCCCTGGTACTCACAAGCATTTAATCAAATGTTAGCTCATTCAATTCAGCAAGCCTGGACATTGTTTATTTACTGTTGTTCCTGGGGTTGTGCAATACTGACTTCACACAACTTTTCAGGGGATTATAAAACAGTCTGTTGTAAATGCAATTGTCTCCAATGAGGAATGGCAATGAATGTTGATTACATAATCGGCAAGGCCGTTACTCTCAGAACTACTGATTGACAGATTGGTCTAGTTCGCAGACAGTTTACTGGTGCAGGTTAACAGGATCGCTTGCATAGAATACCAGGTGCGTGGGATTATAATACCGTAGCTTGTACCAGAATAAATGTAATTAACTCCAACGAGATACTGGTAATGGTGTTACTTTGACAATCAGACAAAGCCAGCAAGGTGTGACTGTTATGTTGGAACTCCTCATAAAAGTAACACAGCTTAAAACACCAAAACCTGAAACCATGCGCGACATCGATGTTGCTGTAATCTCCGGCGGTCTGATGCCACTAGTACAGCCGCTTGACATTAGCATCAATCGCCCATTCAAGCAGCAGATGTGATTGTCTATGGGAGCACTGGATGATTTAAGGCGCTCACTCCCGGTGGAGACTGTCGTGCGCTGACCAAGGAGATTCTTGTATAATGGCTCGTGAAGGCGTGGGGTGCAATTCCATTTGCCATGACTGACTTCAAGAAGTGCAGCATCTCCAACAATCTCAAGAAGTGCAGCATCTCCAACAATCTCAATGGAACGGACGACAACATCATGTTCGGAGATGTTTGCCGGTGCGTGTGGCCACGGTCAGCAATGCCGGCGGCTCGTAATCAGACAAGGATAAGTTGGATGATGCTGCCATGCTAGTAGCGGCAATGTTCTTCGGCAGCGACGGGTAATTTTTAAGGATTTTAACTATGACATGATTTGACATGTTTGATCTAAGTTTTTGAACACTATGGACATGAGTTTTTTTTATGTTTTATGTAATTATTTGTTATACACCAGTGGCAATTGTTATACAATGTTTTATTGATGCATCCAACTTCATTTTTTTCACTGATTATAAACCGTTATTTATTGTACTAATAGCCGTTACTACTGACAACCCAATGAGCCAACTTTTTGCAATTTTTTCTGCAAATTACTGTATTTAAAACTTTGCCGTCATCATCATCAATTCGGTCACACACTATTGTAATTGAAGCCACGGCAACAAATAGAGAATTTATGGTAATACGCATTAATATATCTAACTTAGAACATTTAACATAGATTTATTACTTGGTTTTATAAAAAGGGATCTCACAATCAAACAAACTATGCTAAGTACATTAATTATATATCTTAAATGGACAACTGATCAATGTTCATATATTTATTTACACTTCATAATCTGAACTATCCTGCTCCTGTTGTTCATCCACCTCAGGTCTCATATTACAAGTCTTATAGACAACACGCATCTATAAGGCAATCTGGAGCCTTGCAAACATGCCTGCATTTGCAGCAGCATGCTTTGCATGTAACAAAATGCGAGTGTCTGCCTCCTCTTGTATCGTCGTCACCTCATTCACCTCTTCCGACCTTTCTGCTGTGAGTTTGAAACACTTATCACCACATGTCACATACAATACCTTGCCTTCCTACTTTTCCCTCACGTGTGGCTTCTTCCAGTCTTCCACCATGAACTGGACCAGTTTGATTTTGCTTGAAGCACACACTAGCAGATGCCTCCACTGCTTGATTCTGTGGCCAGGCATGATGTTGGCAAACACCACACCTTCACCAGACCCCCTCTGCATCCTTTCAGCTGATTTGATAGATACATCCCTGTATACGTCAAATATGGCATCGATTCTTTCATCATTTGGAAGTGCCACCCCTTGTTCTTCTTCAGTTGTCACTTTTTGGAGACAAAGTGATGTGTCTATTTCCATCAGTTTGGAGTAAGAGACTCCATGCCCCAATCGATGCAGAGTTTTGATTAGTTCAACATTTCCTGTTAGTGTCCATGGCAAGAGAATTTGTTTTGCTGTCAGCAACCTTCCTTCTGTTGCACCATAACACCAGGTCTTGAGCAAATTACCATATTTGTGTCTGCAAAAGATCTGAAGGAACTCCCTCAGGCTGGTCACCTACCAGGAGGGTCTTCAGGAATTCAGCAAGATCAGCACGCAAAGTGACATAATTCTGATTCAGCTCTTCAGGTTGTGATGGCCAAGGTTGGTCAGTCTTCACTTTCTGTATCTCTCGTCTTAGGCTACTTTCTTCAACGTGTGTGATGATGAATCTTTGTGAGTCTGAGAAAATGTATCATGTTCATTCTTCACTTTCATGTACTCTGTGGCAAGCATCTGCACTGTTAAGTTATCTGGCATGACCAAGAGTTTCCCTTTGTCTCCAGCAAATTCTCCCTTAATCCGCCGGCGGATGAATTTCTTTGCATGGTTCCTAACCACTGTGACACCTATCGTGCTCATGAAGTCTATCAGTTTATCAGTCAGCTCAACCATTGTTGCCACACGGGGTTCAGGAAAAATTACCTTCCTGATGTGGTCAAATAGCATGCCATGAGCACTGCTCTCTGTTCTGGAATACATTCAAACTATAAGATAAAAACAATTTCAGCAACATTAAAGTTACTAGTCTTTTAGTCGAATGTACCACCCACAGCGCATGCGCACAGTCCACCACAAACTCCTGCGTATAACCACTTGAGACTTCAGATTTCCTTGGTTCGCTGGCTGAGAAACTTGGCTCTTCTTGTGACACTCCTTGTCCAACAGCTGCACGTTTTTGGGGAGTTTTCTTATTATATGAGTGAATGCTGAAGGGCATTTCCGATAATAATAAACGTCAGAAATGTCTACATCTTACGATGAACACTCAAACGATGATGTCGCATCAATATAGGATAATATAATATAGGATAATATTTTATATTTCATGCAACATCACCTCCATGCGTCACGGCAACGTATAGTTGACAAGGGACGATCAAGTTGCAATCTAGTCGCATGCAGCACTTCACAAACATAACTATTACAACAGATAATTACCATTGCTTACAACTTTTTAACAGCCAGCATCACCATTTTGAGTCACTCCGGTCATCCGGGCACTTGAGCGCATTCGCGCTTTACACATCATAGTTAAATCAGTACACATGTGTAGAAGTGGCATAGAAAGTTTAAATCTATTCGCATTGTAATGCAGAACACTGCAGTGTTGTGAAGGATGCAGTAATTATGACTGCAAGACAATTTTTCCCATTGCGAGTCTCGTTAAATCCCTATTTCCTGTGAGGAAGTGGGTAAACACATATGATTTTGGATCAAAAGTGAAGTTCCAAGTGGTTATGTGCTGGATGGCTTATTGCCTCTTTCTTCAAGAATTTGTGCCAATCCACAAAAGTTAAAATTGTTTATAACGGGCTTAAGCTACCGAACTTAAATGTCCATCATACATTTTTGATCATCATTTGGACACCCCTACTAAGCTTTTTAAGTTCCAATATTCCACCTGGCCAATGGACTATATGTTACTCTAGACCTGTTCAGGGATCTGTGGTGCAAAAATAAGTTTTTTGTATTGAACTTTTAGGTTCCACAGTATTTTTGCCTAAAACTCTTGAACTATAACGTATTTGTATAATTACATTGTCAGAAACAAAAATATTATATTATCTATTACAATCATTATCTTCATTTCACATAGCCCAACTAGTACCAAGTTAATAACAATGTCTGTCAGCATAATGAGTGAACAACATGTCACCACAAATCAGGGCATGTCACCAGCACAATGCTAAAAGAATAATGTCTATGACTGAGATGCCTGTCATATAATACATAACAGTAATTGTATAGAATTCAATTGAAACTCACCCTGGTCCATTGATCTTGAGTACCTGTTGACATACATCCCCCACTTTCCACACAATGATGGTTCCCAGATCATCGCTACTGACCATCTTCTCAGCCTCAGATGCAAGGTCACATATTGCAGCCGGGTTTCCTGAAATTAGTCCATATACTTTAATTTAAAATATAACTTTTACATCATAGAACTGTGTCATTTTGTCACAAAACTAAACATTTTATGCTTCATTTTGAAAAAAAACAAACAATATATTAATACACTGTATCTAGAAAATCAGTATATTTTTGCAACCGCACGCACGCACGCACGCACGCACGCACGCACGCACGCACGCACGCACGCACGCACGCACGCACGCACGCACGCACGCACGCACGCACGCACGCACGCACGCACGCACGCATGCACACATGGTGGAGCTGGTCACACCAACTAGTGACATGTCTGTCCTAGATTCATTATGTAGACGTTTTGTCTCAAAGGACAATTAAACAACTTCTGCCTATGTGCTACATATATGATAGAACCTGTCAGTTTGCTGAAAAATCATGTAATAATTCTGTGTACTTTTGCTAAATCTAATAAAATGTACCTGTTAGAGTCTCTGAGACGGTGATATTGCTCCCCCTGGCAGGAATATGCAACACTATTATCTCACCTTTGTGGTTCCCTGAAACACAGTAGGAAACAGCAGGTGAACCATTCTTGTAGATCAGACAATGATATTAAGTAGTTAACAATGACATTGGGAGACAACACCTGTCTAGTTTGATGATGTAATAAACATGATGTGGCTGATGTGAAAACATACCTTTCTGTGTATAGCGGGGGCTAGTTAACAGTTACTGCTGTGGCTAGTACTATTTATATTACATATATGAGCTGCACAATAGTATGAATGGACCCCATAGGAACAGCACATCAGATGAAGCAATGATGTGGGTCGGTTATTTTTAAGGTTTTTTTTTAGTTTTTATACAAAATACACCAAATGAAGCTTGAACACATTAACATTTAAAAAAAAGGTGTTTTTTGAAACACCCTATATCCACTGAAGCAAATGTAGTCATGTGTGTTAGTTTTGCCCAAGTAAAACAATTATCCAATTCTGATGGTTACTTTTCAAATTACACAATTTTTTGTGTCAGTGGCAACATGCTTGAAAATTTTTTTTAATAGTCACTGAAATGTGTTTTTTCAGAATATTGCAGAAAGATTGCTAACTCTTTAACAAATATGTGGTTAGCAGGGATAGAATTTAGCCTAAAATTAGTGGGGGCCAGCCGGACCCCCACTTTCCAGAATCTAGGGGTCTGCCACCAAAACTGGGGCCCAAAGCCATAACATAAATTTGATTGATTTCAGTTAAATAACCATTTTAAATTATATCACTGATTGAATAACTAATAAAATAAAAATTTATTTTGGCCAATTTCGAGGACAACCAGGGATGAGAAAAAAAAATTATTTTCAATTTCCCACTGAAAATTAGACATGAATTCTGAAATCCTTGCAAAAGTATTACAAGTGAAATCCATAACTAATAACTATGTAAGCCTAGAATATTAATCAAGCACAAAATGTCCCAGAATACAACTGAGAAAACGATACCTTTGAGTTACAATAAATCATTGTCAGAACTTCACAGAACTTCAGAAGCAGCTATGTATTTCGTTCACCAATCAGTCACATTATCATAAGTTATTATCAAAGGTTATTAATAAAGGTGTAGGAAGAATCATTGTTTGACTCTGGCAGAGGACTGGGTAACTCTATGAATTCTAAATGCCAATCCCACGCAAAGGTATAATTTGATCATCGTAATGCAACTTTCTTGCCCTTGACCAATTCTTCCCGATACTCTTTCTTCCCATTTGTAGCATGCTCATCCAATGCTAAGGAACCATCTGTGCAATTATTGTTATCTTTGCAGTGTTTTCCCTGGTTTCCTGGCACATCACATTTCACGATATAATCAGACAACTTTTAAATCACCTTATCCGTTTTTCCCGAATAAAACAATAAAATCAATGGAGATTCAGAAAATTGCTGTGTGCTCGGCTAGCCGCTCAAAATATATTGCGACCACTGTTTGGTTGCTCGGCCATCAGTCAGCCAACAAAAATTTGTTTTGCATTGTATATATATATGTTGATTTCTTATTGTCAAGCAGCACTGGATGACCGAATTAACTGTTGACCAGTCAGCTCTCATGTCTTTAAGGGGCCAGCCTGACCCCAAGATTCGGAACTATTGGTGTCCGGCAGTGAATCGGACCAACAGACCCCACTAAATCCGAACCCTGATTAGCAATGTGATCATACTAACAAAATACAGCTAAATGAACAAATAACAAATTACCAGGAGGTATACTGTCGATGGATGAAGCCATGATCAACGACACTACCATCTTCTTCCAATTTCCAAGGCTAGTCGTCACTTCAGTATTGGATGTTAATAGATTATTGACATCACCATTTTGTTACTACTGATGCAGCTGATGTTGATATTTGACTCAAACTGATGGGAAACGACGCCAGATCATCTCAATCAAAACCATGAAAAGAAGCATCTGTTTTCAGACACATTTGAATAATCTTGACTCACCAAAATAAAATGGTAAACGTAAACCACACACTCCTTTCAGCAAGATGGCGATCACACGTATTAGCTTCACGATGGAAGTTATTTGTAAGCTGTGACCTAGATGTTAACATGATTGGCAAATTTAAAATAGCATAGAACTGCTTTTCATGGTAGATCGAGTTTGGTGTGCAGTATTGGCAGGTCTATGTACAGGAGTGAGTCTAATGGGCGGTCTGAGCAGTAAATGTTTATACATAAACAAAGTTTAATCTATGAAGCTTCATCAGATAGATCGTTAGATAACAGGGTTTCTCCTAAAAGAAATATACCAGAGAAGTCAACAAGACAAGACAGAATGTATTGCAAGTGCTTGAAAATGACACCTGTATGGATTATGTAACTTGTTAAAGTTGTTATAAAATGCACACATTTCCATTTTTTATCATGGTTACTCACCTACACAGATGTAGTCACAGAGAACTCCACAAATGCCACGGCCAAAGCTGACTTGAGCTGATAAAGTAGAACATAGCACAGGTTCAATCAAATGTAACATACACAAATACATGTGATATAGCATTGGAAAGTACCATACTAGTGCAGAAACATACATAGAACATTCTGCATGAATTTTAGCTGAATGCTGAAGGTGACCCTATTCACAATTTTAGCTGAATTCTGAAGGTGACCCTATTCACAATTTTAGCTGAATGCTAAAGGTGACCCTATTCACAATTTTAGCTGAATGCTAAAGGTGACCCTATTCACAATTTTAGCTGAATGCTAAAGGTGACCCTATTCACAATTTTAGCTGAGTGCTAAAGGTGACCCTATTCACAATTTTAACCCTATTCAGCCATATAAATATGTAAGTGTCACTACTCCTTGTGCATTCAAATTATTAACACCAACATTGCATTCTAATCATTATTCAAGACAAATAAACCGTCTTCTATTCATGAAACTGTTCATCAACTGAAGAAACTATTTTTTTTTAATCATAACTATTTATTTACTCAACATTTCAGCTATCGTCGGTAGCCTTCATTAGGAACGTCGCTAAGGAATTCATCTCAGTCAGGAAACCAAAATTACATTTCACAGTTACCAATGTTTTGATCGGTAGTTTCAATGCATTGAGCTCAATGTGATAATGGTCAGATAGTGGGTTGGTTGGGACGGATGATTATAGGAGACACAAATGTGTCATCATAACTGATTGTGATAATACGACTGGTTTGATTGGCATGGTAGGCATGAGTATAATGCTTCAATAGAAGTTTGTTTTCCAGTATTGTTTTTCTTATAGCATGGTCAAAAACTAAAAACAAACTGTCTATGATTTTTTTGGTATTACCAAAAGCAACTGTTATCTTAATATTCAAATTACAAGATATATATTATACAGCCCACTATCTACAAGGGAGATCATCTTCAATTCTCCAATTCAATCACAAACTCTGTGTCCCCACTTTTACTGTACATACATTCACAAACACCCAGCCACACTCGGCTAAAATTCTTTATAATAAATCCTAGTTACTAATTCCTACTTACGATCAACCTGTGTGACATCCCCAACAGCATACCAAAAAAGCATTGTAGAGTTGTCTGCATCAAACATCTGTAACAGTTAGTATGTTATCAGTACATGCACAACTCTCAACATGGCACTGGTCATCATCACAGCGTTAACAGCATCCTCCATGGAATGATAAACACAGCTGTAATGCAGTTCTTCATTTAGTTAACAATAGACCCATTGCATGATGACGTCAGAATTCAAAACAAACAGGGTGCACGGTGCACTGTGGGCATAATTAGGGGTCCCGCATTGCCGCCTGAGCTGTAATCCGTGCCTTGGTAAGTGGATTAGCACACAACACCACGGCCGAGGCATTAGTTTTGTTTTGCAAAAATGACATAAAGGGTGCGATTTTACTGGAGAAAGGCCTCACGTCCGCAACTGCAGTGTCGTTCAATGCTCATACAAAGTCAATTACACAGAAAATGAGCAGTACTCTGTCCACATGTCTTTCATCTTTCACAAGTCAACGGGAAACAAACAAAAAATTTAATGCACAGAATTGTTACATTTTGAAAATATCGGATGAAAATGCATGCAACTATTCGTAATAAGCATCCCAGGAAAAGTTAGCAATGACCCCATGATTTTTTTACATTTAATGTGCTGTGTTGCATAAACTGAGGCTCCCTAACTGGCTTGTACTGGTAATTAGTTGTCTTTTCATCGTGTGTGTGTGTGTGTGTGTGTGTGTGTGTGTGTGTGTGTGTGTGTGTGTGTGTGTGTGTGTGTGTGTGTGTGTGTGTGTGTGTGTGTGTGTGTGTGTGTGTGTGTGTGTGTGTGTGTGTGTGTGTGTGTGTGTGTGTGTGTGTGTGTGTGTGTGTGTGTGTGTGTGTGTGTGTGTGTGTGTGTGTGTGTGTGTGTGTGTGTGTGTGTGTGTGTGTGTGTGTGTGTGTGTGTGTGTGTGTGTGTGTGTGTGTGTGTGTGTGTGTGTGTGTGTGTGTGTGTGTGTGTGTGTGTGTGTGTGTGTGTGTGTGTGTGTGTGTGTGTGTGTGTGTGTGTGTGTGTGTGTGTGTGTGTGTGTGTGTGTGTGTGTGTGTGTGTGTGTGTGTGTGTGTGTGTGTGTGTGTGTGTGTGTGTGTGTGTGTGTGTGTGTGTGTGTGTGTGTGTGTGTGTGTGTGTGTGTGTGTGTGTGTGTGTGTGTGTGTGTGTGTGTGTGTGTGTGTGTGTGTGTGTGTGTGTGTGTGTGTGTGTGTGTGTGTGTGTGTGTGTGTGTGTGTGTGTGTGTGTGTGTGTGTGTGTGTGTGTGTGTGTGTGTGTGTGTGTGTGTGTGTGTGTGTGTGTGTGTGTGTGTGTGTGTGTGTGTGTGTGTGTGTGTGTGTGTGTGTGTGTGTGTGTGTGTGTGTGTGTGTGTGTGTGTGTGTGTGTGTGTGTGTGTGTGTAAAAATGTATATATATATATCACTTCCGGCTACTTGGACTTGGTGCAGCGACTTGAATATGGTGTAGATCATTTACAGAAAAACGCGGTATATCAAATAGAATAAGTATTACTATTGCATATATATTATACACAAACGTATTGTAGACATATATTAGGAAACAGGTTTTGTTAATTATTAGTCAGAGGGAGTATTTTAGAGTAAGTTAGTTTCGGACTCTGTCAGGGAAGTCAGCGAGCGTTAATAGGGTTGTTTACCATTCGAAAATTGAGATAGCATAGTGAATAGTCAGTAACATTGGAATATTGGTTAGAATAAGTATTACTATTATACATATATTGTTCACCAACTTCTTGTAGACATATATTAAGAAACCGTTTTTGTTAACAGAGGTAGTATTTTTTCCCGGATTCAAACTCAACGAGTGATAAAAGGGAGTTTGTTTACAGGTCGTGAATTCAACTTGTGCATTGAGCTATCGTTTACATTGGCTAATATATATATAAGATAAAGTGATTTATTTACTTAAATTACATACATAAGGTAATATCTGACATAGTGGTAGTAAACATTTTCGGTAAAAATGAATTAACAGCAGGATTTTAGCGTAAATTAGTACACACTGATTTCGTTGTTTTGTTACACAGTGTT
The DNA here is from genome assembly GCA_963662155.1 of Lamellibrachia columna. Lineage (NCBI taxonomy): Eukaryota > Metazoa > Annelida > Polychaeta > Sabellida > Siboglinidae > Lamellibrachia > Lamellibrachia columna. The sequence goes on from OY759265.1 coordinate 32,589,713, forward strand.
CTCCATATTCGCTAGGTGGCAGGTTTTTTTTTTCTCATGCGAGGTTAATAGAAGACACAGTTAGTAAGTATATTAGCCTAAAGTATTCTTTTGATCACAAAAACAGCCTTATTCAAGGCTAACGTAGCAAACTAATTAAAACTAAATTGTATGATGGCGCCGTGCAAACGGCAGTTAAAGGCCACAAGGCACTTAATTTGTGGCAGTTGCAGTAACTGGGTGGACTTCGTCAAGTCTGGGTGCGAGAAGTCCTGGGCTGAGGTCCAGGCAGATAGTTTTAGTTTTGAGTGTAGGGGATGTACGAAGATGAAGGAACTAGAGGTGGAGTTGGAAGAGCTGAGGCTGCTCGTTGTGGCAATGGTGGGAAGGGAACAGGGGGGTTGTACCAGTAGTTCCGGTGGGGGAACAGTAGATGATAAAGTGGGGAAAGACACAAGAGATGCTAGGGAGAGCTCACCTCAGCCTGGGAGGAAGCTGAGAGGAGGGAAGGTGACGGGTCATAGGGAGACAGGACGTAAGGAGACGGGAAGGAAAGGAATGGGAGGGAAGACAACCGGAATGAAGGAGAGGGGAGTAGGGGAGACAGGAGGGAAGGAGAAGGGAGTGGGGGAGACGTGAGGGAAAACAACCGGAGTGAAGGAGAGGGGAGTGGGAGAGACAAGAGCAAAGGAGTGGGAAGTGGGGGAGACAGGAGCGAAGGAGACAGGAGGGAAGGGGTCAGGACAGAATGTGATGGAGGGGATCGAACGGAAGAGTTATTCTGCAGCAGTGATAGAGGGGGTGAGGAAGAGAGTGAGGGTGTTTGTGGGGGATTCGATAGTTATGAAGACCGACAGAGTCTTAAACAAGGGAGATGATGTAGTGGTCTGCTTGCCTGGAGCCAAAATAGAGGCGATAACCGAGAGGGTAAAAAACATCATAGGCTCGGGTAAGGGTGGATCTGTTTTAGTACACGTAGGGACAAATAACGTAGAGAGGGAGGGTACAACTGCCATAGTTAGGAAATATAGGCAGTTGGTCAGAACACTAAAACAGACGCGGGTTGAGCAGGTAATACTGTCAGGGATTTTACCTGGGCAGGAGGGGTCACAAATATCGAAATTGTCGGGAGATGGCAATTAACATGTTAGTCCAGAAGCTATGTAGGGAAGAGGAAGTTGGATTTGTGGATTTATGGGGAAGTTTTGTTGGGAGGGCTGATATGTACATGAAGGATGGGCTTCATCTAAGTGGAAAGGGGGCGGCAGTATTCGCGGACAAACTTTCAGCAGCAGTACATAGTGACATGGGTACAATGACAAATATTTTTGGAAGTAAACACTGTTTAAACTAGAAGTGCAAGGGGGTTACCTAGAGGTGTCTCAAGCAGAACAAGAGGCCACTAGCACAGATAAACCAATATCAAATCATCCGAAAAACATCTCTGAAAAAGGTTATAGATGCGTATGTTTAAATGCAAGGAGCATAGTAAATAAGAAAAACGAATTAAACATTATAGTAGAAGATATTGACCCTCACATAATTGGTATAACTGAATCATGGGCCAACATAGATATAACAGATGCTGAATTAGGACTGACAGGATACGTAATGTTTATAGGAAAGATCGAATAGGAAGAAGGGGCGGGGGAGTTATTTTATATGTTAAAGAATCTATTCAGGCTTATGAAATAAAACTAGAAAGGGAAGCAGATTGCAATGAAGCTGTTTGGTGCAAAATTGTTTCAGGAAATTCAAAATTAACTATTGGATTAGTTTACCGAAGTCCAAACATAAACGAAGAGGACAACACAAAAATAAAAACGCTATAAAGGAAGTTAGTAAAGGGGAATGTATCATAATGGGAGATTTTAACCATGGACACATACAATGGAATTCTCTAGAGAGCACAGGGATTGAGGACCAACAATTTCTATTTTTAATCCAGGATAGCTTTCTTACTCAGCACGTACTAGAACCAACCGGGGAGAAAATGTATTAGATATAGTTTTGTCATCACAAAAAGAATTAGTGGACAATGTAAAAATATTTGAACCATTGGGTAACAGTGACCATAATCAAATACATTTTGACATCAATGTAAAATCAGAAAGTAAAAATAAGAAAACGTATAAGAGAAACTTCCACAAAGGTAACTACAAAGATATGAGAAAATACTTAGCAAAGCTAGATTGGAATAACATGCTGATGAATAAGACCGCAATTGAATGTTGGAACATTCTAAAATATGAAATTGAGAGTATCATCGATAAATTTGTTCCCTTCCAAAAACTAGGAAAACGGTGTAGAAAGAAACACTTGTCAAAAGAGGCTATTAGAAAAATAATGCTAAAACAAACTATGTGGAGGGTTTATAGGCATACCAGAAAGGAAGAAGACTATGCAAATTACAAAGAGGCACTTAATGCAGCTACAACTGAAATCAGACAATCTAAAAGAAGCTATGAGCAAAAACTAGCATGTAACATAAAAAATGACAGCAAGAGTTTTTATGCATATGTCAGGAGTAAACAAAACGTACAAGACAAGGTTGGACCTCTAGAAGACAGTGCTGGAAATATAATATCACAGGGGTTTTTAATGGCGGAAGACCTAAATGGTTACTTCAGTTCAGTGTTTACCAAAGATATTAGTTCATTACCAGTTGCTGATGCTAAATTTCAGGAGGCTAAATCTGACTATTTAGGTCCGTTAGTTGTAACTCCAGAATTGGTAGCTAAGAAAATAAAGGCAATGAAGGATAACAAATCACCGGGAGTGGATGGGATTCCTCCAAAATTACTAATGGAAACAGTAGAACAAATCAGTATACCACTTGCAAGAGTATTCAACTTGTCATTAAAAGAGGGAGTTGTTCCGTTTGAATGGAAAGAAACAAACATCATACCATTATTTAAAAAGGGTTCAAGAAATAAGTCAGAATTACAGACCAGTGAGTTTAACATCAGTGATTTGTAAATTATTAGAAAGGTTAATTAAAGACCATATGGTGGACTTCCTCGTTAAGCATAAATTATTAAATTCATCTCAACATGGATTCCTTAAAGCGAGGTCATGCTTAACAAATATGTTATGTTTTTTAGAAGAAATCACTAAGTGGATAGACATGGGATCGCCAGTAGATATTATCTACTTAGATTTTCAGAAAGCTTTTGACAAAGTGCCACATCAAAGATTACTACTTAAATTAAAAGCCCATGGTATCGGGGATAGCATAACTGACTGGATAGAACAATGGCTGACTGACAGAAGACAACGAGTTGTAGTAGATGGAGAAGTTTCAAATTGGAAATCGGTTTTGACTGGGGTACCTCAAGGATCAGTATTAGGACCTATATTATTCTTAATTTATATCAATGACTTGGACGACAGTATAACAAGTAACGTACTGAAATTTGCGGATGACACAAAACTGTTTAGAAAGGTTAATACTGATGGTGATAAATAACATTTACAAAACGATCTAGACAGATTAGTGAAATGGTCTGAGAAATGGCAGATGTTGTTTAATTTTGGGAAATGTAAATGCCTACATACAGGACATGGGAACTTGAATGTAAACTATAAAATGGGAGATACTGTTCTGGGTACTACTGTAAAAGAAAAAGGAGTTACAATAAGCGCTGATATGAAAGTTTCAGAGCAGTGTGGTATTGCAGCTTCAAAGGGTAATCAAATTCTTGGATTGATTAGAAGAAACATAACATACAAGGGAAAAAAGTTAATTATACCTCTTTATAAAGCAATAGTTAGACCTCATTTAGAATACTGTATACAAGCATGGAGACCATATCGTAAGAAGGATATAGATACGCTTGAACGCATACAAAGGAGAGCAACTAAAATGATTCCAGAACTGAGAGACCTTAGTTATGACGAACACCTGAAAGAATGTGGTTTAACAACTCTAGAGACAAGGAGGTTAAGAGGAGATCAGATTGAAGTTTTAAAGATATTGAATGGGTATGAAAATATTGATAGAAATATGTTTTTCTCACTCAAGAAGGATAGCAGAACTAGAGGACATGAGGTAAAATTAGTAAAGGATCAATGTAGATTGGACATCAGGAAGCACTCGTTCTCACAGAGGACAATAAATGAATGGAACAAATTGTCTACAGATTGTGTAACTGCTAGCAGCGTGAATATGTTTAAAAACAAGGTTGACACATATCTCAGGAGGGCGGGTTATAAGTAGATGAACATTGTTGGACTCTCGATAAGCCAATGGCTTCCTTGTCCACTTGCCATCTGGGCCTTTGGCTTGGATGGCAAATCTTGTTAAATCTTGTTAAATATATCTGTTCACTATTTTATAGTTTTTATATTGAATATATCTGTTCACTATTTTAGTGTAGGCTATAGAACACAGCGAGAACAGGCACAGCCACAAATAATAATGCTTAATATGTTTGCCTTACTATGAAAAACACTGATATTTGTACTTGTACTAAATTTTATAATATCAGTTATATATGTCAATGGGCCAAATGCGATTGTGTGGCAGATTAATTTTATTTATTTGTCATTTGCTGACTTAGCAGTCTTTTTAGCAGCCACTGACTTTTCTCTACAAGTCTGTGATATTACAGAGCCTCTTAACAGTTGTACCCTAGCTTCTACTGTACTATATTAGTCCTCTACTATATACAAAGCCACTTCCAAACAAACATACAGACATACATATTCTTTATTTGACCCATTCAACTATATAATGCCTTTGATGGTCAGTTAAACATAAAATACAATGTAGTTTACAACAATACATGTCAAGCGTACAACAAAGATGAGGATTCTTACATTGCATATAAGTTATACTAGCTATAATTGTCCATAGGGTGTCATTTTACTTTAGCATGGTTTTTTAGGTGCAAAGTGAAGGAACTGCAAAGTAATGACACGTCCAAAAAATTTTCGACCCTCACTGTGAGACTACAATGTGAATTCTACAAGAGCTACAAAGCATGAAGAACATCACGGAACCACTCGTAGCTGATTGGACAGAACCCGTGGATGTTGTGCCATTGCAGTACTGTACTCGTACATGTATATTGTTGAATACCTTGTGACACGTCAAGTAGCAGTTCTTGATGCGAGTGGAAAGCCTCGAGTGCCCCTATGATGCTACCCACTGCTGACAAGCCTCTTGTGAAGGGACACAACTTCTTTGCATCCGGGCATATTGGAGAAGTTCTCTTGAACCGTGCTACTGATGGCACTGTGCATGTCAGGTTTGGTGTGCTTGCTTCAATGTGTGATACATGATACGATGTGAAGTGTGTCGTCGATGGAAAATCAACAGGTATGGTTTGGGGTCATCAACGACAGCACTTTGTGAGTTTGCTTCAGCAATCTCTCCATTACATTCCATTGGTTCACTGCAGACTGGCATGTATTCCTGAAAAAGACAGTGCATTGTGAAATATATAATAAATCTAGTTATACATATATAAAACATGCCCTCTTGGTCTTTAACAACCTGCATTTGGGCCTGACAATGGGGCATAATTGGGCCAGTTGGAAGTCTTAGACAGATTTATATAGCTATATCAATGTATGGATCCAGTACAAGTCCACCAGAACAATTGTTTATGTAATTATAGGTTAAGAAAGAAACCCAACCATTTAACAAGTATTTAGCTTTATTAATTTTAGTATTTAAAAATTATGTATTTACATTATATGCTTAAAATATAGGCCTATCAACAAATCACAACACACTCAACATCGTGTGATGTGTTGATATCATAATAAGTCAAGTTGATATTTAAATTTAATCATGAAACAACCAAATGAATGGATTTGGTTTCTTTTGATTTATTTTCATCTACAGATGGATTTAAATACTTACTTTGGAACAATCTGACATAGCCGTGGGCGATGAGTTCCGTGTAGTTCGCCTGCAGAGTCACTGTACAGCTGGGGACAACGCCAGAACATCTAACGTCAGAAGAGATGGCTTTTTCGACTATGAACTATTCAGATGATCACCCTGACATTTTGATGAACACTCTTTAGCCACTTTTTCGTTGTACTCGATCAAACTCGGCCATTCTGGTGTCCACGGAAATGTAGTAGGGGTGTTTTCATCGTAAGTCCTTCAGCCGCCACGAAAATGAAGTCCACATACCGATGTTCTGTTAGAGTTAACGCGAATATTGTCGTTTCTAATGAGCACAATCCACCATTTCCTAAGTTGCTCATCTCGTGACAACACATGCCAACTTCAGGGCTTCTGTTGCTTACTAGTAGCATGACAGTGCGGCACACAGCAGTTACCAGTTAGTTTTTAGTTAGTTAATCAGATTAATAGCAACGTGTCAATGAAGTAATGGCATCTTTGTCTTTGCTTACTGCAAAACCGGTGGGATCATTGCTTATCCGACCCCTGATAAGGCCCACAGTGCACCACGCTGTTTTGATTGTGATGTCATCATGCTTCAGAGCAATTGTGGTATGCCACTTTACACAATACACCTGTACTACCTTTCCAAAGAAAACCATTACAATTTCAATAACACACATTGTGATGTCCCTCACTCACTTTGGTTATAGGCCTATATTGCTTTCTTCTCATTCAGCTGCTTTCCAGACATTTCTCAAATATTGATATACTCTGCTAGGCATACTATTATCTGGAATTTCATGGGACATTAATTTTGTACCAGTAAGCAAATGCAAACCAACCATGTCAGTTAATTGATAATATATTTAATTTAAGTACTAGCTATTTTGAATATGAAATTACAAATGCTGTTCAAATAAATTAACAATCAATCAAACATAAACAAAACAGTCTGTGGAGTGCTTTCTGAAGCCCACAGTCCAACACAAAATATTGCATTGCATTACCAGACTCACAGACACATGAATGCAGCAGAAGCAGAAATGGTACAATATGTATTTCAAGTGACGTTAGATGAGTGAAGGAGCTGCAATAAGGAAATCCTCTGAGGAAGGGGTCACTGCTTTGTTTTGGCTGATGAAACATGTCATGGCATACAGTAATTCCAGCTCAATCATGGATATGATAAGGCATCCTGACTTGAAGAGATTTGAACACTTCCAATTGGTGAACATATGCAATTGAGTTTACACGTCTCAGTTAATCAGGAATAACTTTCTTAAAGAAGCAAGGAGAGCCAATGCCTATGACCTAATGGTTAACAATGTAACCGATGTTTGAGTGAAGGAGCAGAAAATGCAGTTGCTACAGTACTACAGCATTGCTAGTGGGATGGTTGAGGTCAAGTTCCTCAACGTGGCAGATCTTCTGCAGTCTGAAATCCACGACAGATGTCCAATTCTACCATGTTCCGCAATTTATACGCATTGACAACTGTGACATATTGCTGACTCAGCATTTTTACTCTACATTGTACTAGCTTGCTGAGCTTTTGAGTCCACTGGATGCATGTGATCAACAAAGTTATAACTTTCAGAAGGCTTTAAAATGCTAATTGATGACAGGCAGGGAATCTCTTTAACAATGGTGCATATCTGTCACTTTGCCGACTCACTACTTATTTTGCCACCTGGTGAAGCTACACTCTGTGCCACTTTCTATATATCGAAAATGGTTTTGGCTGCCATTTTTTTTAGCTTATTGAATAGAGTGAGGCCAAGCCGCAAAGGCTTCTCTTCAAAAGGCTGCATCTTTTCCAGTCAGAAACCCCAAGTTAATTAGTTAACCTTAAGCAAACAGTCTGCACTAGAATAGTCTGGTGCTAATTTGTAGTCTGGCTAACAACCTACAAAAGGAACATAAAACTCTTGGCTTTTTTTTGCTGTTTTACATCAAACCAAATTATAATTATATTGCATAGCATTATATATAAGTTTAAGATCAGCTGCCCCTGTTAAAACAAGTACCCAAAGTGAGTTGAATAAAACTATTTAAAGGGTTCCAAAAATTAATTTTAATCAAATAAAAAAAATTTAAATCATAATTTTTTCCAGTCCTTGCCACATCCCACCTATTTTTTAAGCCAATCTCCCACCAATGTTTAAGACCAACCTCCCACATCCTGCCACACCCCTGGTAACTGTACACAACTGGCCTGTCTATGCAATTTTTCAGGCAATAAATTGGACAGGTCATGGGCATTGTAAGACGTCCATGAATAAAATCTTAAAAACTTAATCTCAAAGTGTCAATATAGACCATTTTACTTGGCAACTTTTGAAAACATGATTTATCTAAGTAAACCAAACATGTAATACTGAGGAATAGATAACTTATAACACACTAATCACTATACATGATCATTGATTTAAGTATTTAACCACTTTGTCACATAATTAAAACTTATTTTACCCTGTAATTTAATGTTGTTACATCTTAAAATGTAATAAAAAGCTAATTTTGCATTCAGTGGTCTAAAGCATGATGTGCTGTACAAAGCATGTTATGTAGCCCTTGCTATTACTGGGATTCAAGGTCCTTGTTGTTACTGGGTTCAAGGTCCCTGCTATACTGCTGAACAAAAAAAAAAATTTCAGGATACAAATATTATATGCAAGTATTAAGACTAGTAAACTTGATAGAAGTAAGAAAATGTCTATATTATGAATCAAAAATATAATTGATAATTATGAATGTGTCTGTTAAACAAGAGTTAGTTTGTACTTACCTGTATACCTTTCTGTGAGGTCATCACAAGGATAGTTCGTGCTGCCATCTCAACCAGTTTTGCCTGGAAGTTAGCATAAAAATTTATGCATCCATTAGTATTCATTATATAAAAAACTAAAGTACATAGCAATATTTTGACTATCACCCCATGCTAGTTGCATGTTCGGAGCCCCTGCAGTATCCAGTTCCCATCTCTATGGTGGATAGAGGAAGGGGGGATCCACGTAAATCCTGGGGGTCATCACTGATCGGGGCGACAACAACTTATACACGCAGCCAATTCGACTTATGCCCACAACACCTTCTATCCCAGTCAGACACCAACCAAGACCAATAGATATCTCTCCGCCATGCATTAAAAACTTCAGCAACTCGTGGACAAGGTTTTGTAAGGTGTGACTGTTGCAGTCTTCTAAAAAAATGTACTAACAACAGGTGCAAGTGCTATAAAGCAAAACGAATGTGTAACAGCCGGTGTCACAACAGTTTGAGCTGCCCTAACAAGTGAGAACGAACTATATGACATGCTAATAACTAATCATCAAGTTATTAGTAAAGTAAATTCTCCTTTTAAGACCAGACATGATTTGATTTGTCGTCTTTTATAAATATCCTCTGGGTAATGTGTATGATTTCTCTCAGTGGCAAATATACCTACTAGTATGCTTCACATGTCTTTCATGATAACTAGTGAGTATAATAATTATTTAGTAATATTTGTTGAATACAATATTAGCTTTTACCAATACTGTGATGTAAAATATTATTCTTGGCTTAAAAACAACTACCCCGGGGTATATGCTCTCATCCATATCCATACATATAATTATGAGAATATGGCATGTTGTTTACTTTGTTTGACATATATTGTGGAAATGTAACACATTGATATAATTTCCAATGATACAGTAGACTATTGCAAGTTGTAGAATCATAATAAAGTTATATGTTGTTCAATAAGACAGTGTTGTTATGTCTTAAGTATGCATGTAACATTTCCAACAGTTAATTTAAGATACACAATAGAAGACAAATTGTAATTGATACTTCACTGTGTTTGCTCCGGGTACAATGACACAAAGCGCACTTAGGGAGACTGGGGTATTGCACCTCATAATAAAACATTAATTTGATAAACATTAATTTGATAAGTGGTTTCGATCACGTGGGGTAATTTCAATTCCTGGTGTTCTACACGATCCAATGTGTTCTACACGATCCAACCCGAACAATAATTTTAAATAATAATTTCATTACAATATAAAAAAATATTTTTTAGTGTAATAAATAGATAGCTGCTAGGTGGCAATTTCTGAAAATATCCGGCTAGGTAGATAAAAAAACAGCAAGTTTGTCCACATCACTTATCATTAACCAAGGGAAGCACTGTTTCAGTCATTACGTGAAATGACTGCACCTCTTTTCCAGTCATTTCACGTAATGACTGGAATTTTCAGTCATTTCACGAAATGCCTGAGTGAAACAGTCATTTCGCGTAATGCCTAAACATGTCAATCATTACTTGAAATGACTGATTACGCAGATCGACTGTAACACACACATATATATATATATATATTATATAGGATGGTCACGGAAACTAGACTAGTGTCTGGGAAGGTTGTTTGGGGGGGAATTAATAATGTTGTAAAAGTACGCCCAAGGAATAGACATAGTCTCATAGATGAGAGTCAGTATTCTGATCATAAAAAATTAGGAGTGGGCCAAGCAACTTCTCAAATAAGACTCGGGTATCACTTATCATTTGATATAAAGGTAGGGGATTATGACAATTAAAATAATTGTACACCCATGTCCATGACATATCATGCATATATATATATATATATATATATATATATATATATATATATATATATATATATATATATATATATATATATAATTATATATATATATATATAATTAATAATGTTGTAAAAGTACGCCCAAGGAATAGACATAGTCTCATAGATGAGAGTCAGTATTCTGATCATAAAAAATTAGGAGTGGGCCAAGCAACTTCTCAAATAAGACTCGGGTATCACTTATCATTTGATATAAAGGTAGGGGATTATGACAATTAAAATAATTGTACACCCATGTCCATGACATATCATGCATATATATATATATATATATATATATATATATATATATATATATATATATATATATATATATATATATATAATTATATATATATATATATAATTAATAATGTTGTAAAAGTACGCCCAAGGAATAGACATAGTCTCATAGATGAGAGTCAGTATTCTGATCATAAAAAATTAGGAGTGGGCCAAGCAACTTCTCAAATAAGACTCGGGTATCACTTATCATTTGATATAAAGGTAGGGGATTATGACAATTAAAATAATTGTACACCCATGTCCATGACATATCATGCATATATATATATATATATATATATATATATATATATATATATATATATATATATATATATATATATGCATGATATGTCATGGACATGGGTGTACAATTATTTTAATTGTCATAATCCCCTACCTTTATATCAAATGATAAGTGATACCCGAGTCTTATTTGAGAAGTTGCTTGGCCCACTCCTAATTTTTTATGATCAGAATACTGACTCTCATCTATGAGACTATGTCTATTCCTTGGGCGTACTTTTACAACATTATTAATTATATATATATATATATAATTATATATATATATATATATATATATATATATATATATGCATGATATGTCATGGACATGGGTGTACAATTATTTTAATTGTCATAATCCCCTACCTTTATATCAAATGATAAGTGATACCCGAGTCTTATTTGAGAAGTTGCTTGGCCCACTCCTAATTTTTTATGATCAGAATACTGACTCTCATCTATGAGACTATGTCTATTCCTTGGGCGTACTTTTACAACATTATTAATTCCCCCCCAAACAACCTTCCCAGACACTAGTCTAGTTTCCGTGACCATCCTATTTTCATCAATGTAATTCAAATATTTACAACATCACTATTGTAGATATCAATGATGGATCTTTATCTGGAAAATGTGTATATTACTTTTTTTTTAATAAGAAAAGCAGTATGTTATAACTTTCCAGTTGTTAATCTTCATTATTAATTTAAATTTTAAATGTAGCATCAACTTGAAAACTTAAAATTTCCTTTATCCATCTATCTTTAATAGCTCATGATAGTGACTAACATGTGCATTGTCTAATGCCTATAAATGAAGCTTGATTTAGAACTACCCAGTCTTTCCTGTCTTGTGACATCTTGTTCTTTGCACTTTGTCTTCACAATTATTAATATCAATTATGTTTTACAGATGTCTGCCGAAATGATAAAAGAACATGTGGACAACTTGTCGGAGCTGCTGCTTCACACGTGGACTGTTCATCATCAGAGTATCTTCACAGCCATCTGCCAGTTGTCAAGACCATCAAACAACCTATGGATCAGTTCAGTTGGCCAGCATAGCACAGTTCATTTTGTTGGATCTCGATCTGTTCATTACCGCAAGGACGGGGAGCTGGGCAAATCTTGCAGAGCATGTCAACTCACTGCAGCATGTTGCCTCCGACAGAACACCAATGACAAACAACATGGAGGACCACATGAGAAGAATCTCTTGCATACAGGATGCAAGGCAGCTCTTGGAGCACTCACACGGATTTAGGGATTCCCTGAAGGCTTCCGTTCAGCCCGTTCTGTACCTCCTGCAGGAGCAATTCAGTCGTCTGAAACTAAAGGGGCAGCCAATAGAAGTGGCCATGGTAGCAGATGAGGATGTGACTGACTTCTTTCAGAGCCTCCGTATCATTGATGAGGCCATTGAACAGAACAAGGTCACCCAGAAAGACATGAAAAGGTGTGAACGACTGGCTGATTTCATGACCAGGCACTGCCATCAGCGCCAGTACATCATGTTTCAGGTGAAGAAATGCGCACTCGATGAGATCAACGACTGCTGGTACTGTGTGTTCAACCCTCCACAGCTTCCAGAAGAAACATATAGGGATCTGCATTTCGTTCCTGACCCGATGCAAGAACACAAGTAACAAGGTCGTTTCAAGCCTTTTATGTGTCTGGTTAGCTATGGCATGCTAGATCGTCCTACTCAGCTGCATTGGAAAAACACAATGAACAAGATGTCTTTCAAAGGCAACTGCTGATCAGTCCAAAAGTGCATGATGTGCTGTGCACAGACTGCAACAAGCCAAGGTGTGTGTACCCTGCGACCAAGTTAACGCCAATCCAGCAATGTATTGTCGAGCACAGGAAGGAGGACAATACCCACACTTGTGGCAGTACACTGTTTGTCTCTGACAATTGGTATGTGGACACACTAGTTGTCAGAGAGAGCTTAAGGTGGCATATTATGCCGGGAAGGTCTGCCACTTTCCAGAAGTGTGCTTTTACTGTGGAAGTGAAGATCACATATAGACAGATGATGACACCCAGAGCCTAAGGCGCAAGTTCAGCATTGTGCGTCCAATTTGTGCTGTTTGTAAAGCTGATGGCAAGGAGCCAGCAGTGAGCGGTGAACATAATGTGGGCTGTAAAAAGAAAAGAAAATGAGTAGAGATGTTGCATTGTCCCAACACATCTGTATCCTGAATGCTAATTAATAGCTGTTCTGATTGGTTACAGACAGGTGGCCATCCAAGCATATATTTACTCTTGCGCCATCAAAATTGTCGTGTTATTGCAATGGAGGCATTTATTATGGCTATGTTCATCTGTTGTAAGCAGTATTGGTTGTGAATCATGATACATTATTATTTTAATCAAAAGTTTTGAAGAAGGGTTGTCTGTTCCTTTAATTAGTTGAATCTTGTAAGTACTAGTGATTGGTAGTAGTGAGTGCTTTTCTTTGACATACAATAAACTTGGTATAAGTGTGTTAACAGCTGTTTTGATTGGTTGAAGACTGGTGGCCAATTCAAGCATATAATTACTCTTGTGCCACTGAAATTTGTCGTGTTATTGCAATGGAGGCACTTAATATGGCTATGCTTTAACATGTTCATATGTTGTAAGCAGCACTGGTTGTAAATCATGATACATTATTTGTTTTATTAAAATGTCATAAATCTTAAAAGCAATTTGATTTCTTTGCTTTTGTATCAGCAGACTGCTGCAGTATTCGTATGTAGCAGTGTAAATCAATGTCATGTGGCTATGGCATGATGATTAGATGTGCATCACTCTATCCTATTATAGTTGACAAATGTACACAGTACACACGTTTCTCATGCAGTGAATTTTATTTTATTCCCCCCTCCTCCCTAACAAAAATGTCCCAAAATGCTCCCGCAAACATTATTTTGAAAACCTGCTGATCATTTCCCATACTGGCATGAATGAATGCATAGAAATGCTGATGTAATTTATAGTAGAAATATGCTAATTACAAAATGTTTGACTGCTGATTGGCTGGCAGTGCTTGGAAGAGTTCAGTAGGGATTGGAAACAATGGCTGTTGTCAATATTGTCACGGGAAAATTGGACTTATGAAATTTTGTATGGGAAGGCACAGGAGCATAATTATTGACTGACACATCTTAATAGCGTAATGCAGGGCCAAATATTGTAATGACTGCGCCCAAATCGTAATGGTTGGCATCTCTGCAACTATGCTTTAAAGTAATATCAGATGGTTGTCAGGCCCAGTAGCAAGGTGTGGTGGTTGTTGTTATACCATGTATCAAGGTGTGGTGGCTGTTGCTACACCATGTACCAAGGTGTGGTGATTGTTATTACACCATGTACCAAGGTGTGGTGGTTGTTGTTACGCCCGGTACCAAGGTGTGGTGGTTGTTGCTACACCATGTATAAAGGTGTGGTGATTGTTGTTACACCATGTACCAAGGTGTGGTGGTTGTTGTTACGCCTGCTATCAGGGTGTGGTGGTTGTTGTTACACCATGTACCAAGGTGTGGTGGTTGTTGTTACACCATGTACCAATGTGTGGTGGTTGTTGTTACACCATGTACCAAGGTGTGGTGGTTGTTGTTACACCATGTACCAAGGTGTGGTGATTGTTGTTACACCATGTACCAAGGTGTGGTGGTTGTTGTTACACCATGTACCAATGTGTGGTGGTTGTTGTTACACCATGTACCAAGGTGTGGTGGTGGTTGTTACACCATGTAACAAGGTGTGGTGGTTGTTGTTACACCATGTAACAAGGTGTGGTGGTTGTTGTTACACCATGTACCAAGGTGTGGTCGTTGTTACACCATGTACCAAGGTGTGCTGGTTGTTGTTACACCATGTACCAAGGTGTGGTGGCTGTTGTTACACCATGTATCAAGGTGTGGTGGTTGTTGTTACACCATGTACCAATGTGTGGTGATTGTTACACCATGTACCAAGGTGTGGTGTTTGTTACACCATGTACCAAGGTGTGGTGGTTGTTATTACACCATGTACCAAGGTGTGGTGGTTGTTGTTACACCATGTATCAAGGTGTGGTGGTTGTTGTTACACCATGTATCAAGGTGTGGTGGTTATTGTTACACCATGTACCAAGGTGTGGTGGTTGTTATTACACCATGTATAAAGGTGTGGTGGTTGTTGTTACACCATGTACCAAGTTGTGATGGTTGTTCCTACGCCATGTAACAAAGTGTGGTGGTTGTTCCTACGCCATGTACCAAGCTTTAATGTTACACAGCTAAAGATAAATTCTTACAACTTCGCTCAGAGGCATCAGAAGAAGGATGTTCCAAACTACTGCAAGAAAAACATGATCTGTGAAAATGTCAGGGTGGAAGCGAACTGAGTTGAATAATGGCTACAGATTATGTTAGTGACAGAGATGGTACCTACTGAATAATGGAAATAAGGAAATGTTTTATAAGGAATATATTCCTTGGAAAAGTATTTGACACAACGAACTCACAAAGAATCAATCTATACAATTAAAGGTCAGTGGCAACTTTAATGAGGACATGTACTGACTGTACAAATGAACTTTGTAGAAAACATTCTGTGAAGCAACATTAAAGAAATCCAGTCTGCCTAGATGTCAACAAAAACATGTTAAACTGCCTCCATACATATAACACTACACAATGAATGTTCAGAATGAAAATACTTGAATTGTTTATTGGTATCTGGGAATGATGTTGTCATTGCAAAGGTCCAAATGGATGCGTCATAATAGCACAGAGTAAAAACCATTATACAAGGGATACTTCCTGTTATAAGTGCTGTTGCCATGATGCCACCACCAATACATTTCAAGGAAATTATGATAAATGGGCGAAGAACAACTAAACGTCAAATATATTGGAAGTCGCAACCCCAGACACGCACTTGTGGAGGTAGTTGAGGACATGGGTGTGGGCGCAAAGAAACTAATCACACGTAGTCAAAACATGTAATATTGCGTGCAGTAGAAATATATATTGCTGACCTGCACAATATGCATCAGTTTGACATGTATAGAATACATAAATACTTTGAAAGATAGTTCTTAAGCCCAGTACCAAGCTACAATGTTTATTGTTATGCCCGGTACCAAGCTTTAATGTTTTAAATGTTTTAAATTTTGTTCTAATTCAATTACCAGTTTGTATTTGCAACAGTACTCATCTTTATGAATTTATGTATAACATAAAGAAGACTACAATAATAACTGTCGAATGTCAATATTATAATTAAATTCCAGCATCTACTTATATTTCTTTAGGGTGTTAAAACGAACTCGGCACCTTGGTACCGGGCATACACTGCTAAAAATAACTTTCTTGTTTTAAGAAAAAAAACTTCAAACAAGAACATTTTTCTAGGGAGAAATGTAAGAAAATGATGTTCCTCATCTAAGAATTTTTTCATAAGAAAAATGTTATTGGCTTAAGAAAAGTTTCTAAAATTAAGAAAAGGATATAGAAATATTGTCTTATTTATCCAAGAAAACTGTTCTTATCTAAGAAATGTTTTTTTCTGAAATAAGAAAAGTGCTTTATTAAAGCAAGAAAATTTTTCTTAAATTATTTTCTAGGGAGCCACACAGCAAAATTTTTTAATCAACAAATGTTTTCTTAAATTTAGTACGAACATTTTTCTTGTAGTCATTTCTGATGTTTCTAATTAGTAAGAATATTTCTCTGAAAACAAGAAAAAACTTCTGAAAGAGTTTTCTTGGAATAAGAAATATTTTCTTATTAAAAAATTTGTTTATCAAAAAATCTACTGATCACTACATGTCAGGAGTAATTTTGTAAAATAAGAATTTTTTTTTACCACAAAATGCAAATTGCGATGAAGAGTATCAATTATCAAGGAATATACTACCATGAAATGACAAAAGGGAGCAAGTGATATTTTTGCCATCACAATGATGGAACTATCACAATGGTGGGACCAAAAGCCATATTTTAACATAATAAAACTTTTTAGATAGCAGATTTTCTACAGATGACATGGCATAAAGGAGCAAGTGACAATGGAATTGTTTTATCATGAGAAAAGGGGGGAAATGTGTGACCAATAGCATCATGTGTTACTGCGACAGCCATGCAATCAATCTGCAGCTCTCATACCCAGTAGGGTCATTCCTGGTCAAATCAACCAATTTTCAGGAAATTAAAAAAGGTGATGTCTCAGGATGTCCTAACATTTTAACCAATTACCAAATGGTTATATCTGAGAAATTTTGCAGAAAAACTAAGCTAAGGGGTAAACACACCAGTTATTTGGATATATTTTCAGGTGCCTCTAACTACAGAGCTTAAATCTGCTGAATGTCTAGACATATTCGTACAGATGTGCATCATAAAATTAAAGAATGATAATGAGAAGGATAAAATGTAAATTTATTACGACAACTGGTCACATAATTCTGTCATAAGACCTGCCTTGTTGCTTAAGGGGAGTTATTCAAGGGTGATTTGATTGCACTTGCTGCTTTATGTCACAACATTTTTCTGTGTCAATAACTTAATTTATAAGATGACAAAAGGGAGCAAGTGACACAAAGTCACCAAATAACCAATGTCACAAAAAGTATTAATCATTTTTATAAATACACTTAGTCAAATAGTCCAAAGAATGGTTTACAATTAGTTTGCTGCAATATGCACAACAGAGCAAACCAAAATATGTTTTGTCCGATACACACACACACAAAAAAACACACACATTACAGCCATTGTACCTCTACAGAAGGGGTGGCCTTATAAGAGGGGACTACTGGCACAGCAAAGCACAAACAAATGCAAAACTAAATTACCATAGTAACAATTAGTTGAAATTTGAAAAGTATTTGAACTGTGTACAATTTAAAGACACAGTAGCAATGGCATGATGTAGGTGTCCGTGACATTCTGCGCACATCATAGAAGGAACAATATTTTGCCAGAAGATACAATTAGTGACATTCCTAGTATGTGAAAGCCAAGGATTTCATCCATAGATTTATTTTATTACAAATTAGCTTTCATGAAAGTTAAAATAGTCAGAACGATGACATGTTAATGTGTATTTTCATATCTATTCATGATCAAGTTGACAAGTTGAATGTCTTGTAGTTGTTCCTCATTAGTTTGGTTTTTGTTGTGTTGAGCTTTAGCCCAATCTGTGGTGCTGTTGTTGTGAGTTTGTCCATCTTTTCTTGCATGTCTTTGTGCCTGCTAGACAGCAGTCCGATATCATCTGCATAGACCAGGTCTTCCATGATTGAGGTAAGTGTCAATCTGATGCCCCTATTTCCATCTTTGGTGGTTTCTGTCATCAGCATGTCAATGGCATGGATGAACAGAAATGGTGAGAGAATGCATCACTATTTACTCCGGATTTGATGCTGAAGCTGTCTGTCAGGTGGCTATTACAGGCAACATAGCAATGGACATCTGCGTAGAGTATTTTGCCATCTTCTATGGGATCCCGTAGTGACATAGTATTCTTCACAAGGATTCTCTGTGAAGGCTGTCAAAGGCCTTTTCAAAGTCAATGAAGGCAACGTAGGTCGTACTGTTTCATTCTGTGCTTTGTTCCAAAATCTGCCATAATGTGAAAATGTGATCGATGCACTACTTGCCTCTTCTGAACCCGGCTTGTTCCTGACGGAGGATTGTGTCAGTAGCTGTTAATATTCTCTTCGGGATGATGTGGTTGATCTTGTATGATCTGACATAGGATTTTGAGTGTCTCTTGTTCATCTGCTTTCAGCATTTCTGGACAGACACTGTCGCTTCCTGGTGCTTTTCCATTCTTCTGGCTTTTAATGGCTTCTCTGACTTCTGCTAGAGGTTAATTTCAAGGTCATCTGCTGCCTCCGGAATGTCTGCTGGAAATGCTCCTTCCACTTCTCTATCTTCTCTTTCTCAACTGTGATGATCTTTCCATCTGCGTGGGAGGTTCTGGTTAGGACCTGTATCTGTATCTTTCAGCTTCTTGGTTATTTGGTAGAGTGACTTCATATCCTTTCTTCTTCCTGCTTCTTCTGAAGGTTTTCAATGTAGGTGCGTTTGTCTGCTCTGGCACTCTTTTTCACTTCTTTGTCTTTCTGTGAATATTCTCTAGAAAGTCTTTCTTTGAGTCTTGGAGATTTTGTTGTGAGCAGTCTTTTCTTTATTCATTTCCTTTGGCCTATTTTTGTCCCAGGTTGATGTGGAAATCCACTGCTCTTTCTTTGCTTTTCTTTAGCCTAGAACTGTTTTCCTTGTTTGCTCCATGGCCTTGTTGAAACTGCATATTGTTATCTCTGTTTCCTCCTGCAGAATACTAAAACTGTTCTTCAGAGCAATTGTAAACTGTTGTTTGGTTTCTTGCTTTTGTAGCTTGGTGGTATTAAAACTGGCTCATGGTGAAGCATATTAATTATGTGGAAATGTGTGTGTGTGTGTGTGCGTGCGTGCGTGCATGCGTGCGCGCGCGTGTGTTGTCTGCCAGTGCAGTATTATATAAAGAACTACAGTTTGGATCATTGTACACTTTGATCTTCCTAGTTAGCATGTTGCTGATTTAGATTAGTGCAATGTCATTTGTATTATTCATGCTTTTCAAAAAGTATGTAGTTATTTTCATTTCTAACACAGAGCTACTTCATAAAGTTAGATATGGGTAAGTGGTCTGATATGTCATGTAAGATTTAACTGAATTTTCATTTATGAAATATTCTTGCTTGTTGGTTGCAATATTATCTAGGAGTAAATAATGGTAAAAAATAGCTTTAGTTTTGTAATCATCGATTTCACACTAGCATGTTATGAAAATAGCATTATGTGAAATACTTGCATGTGATGAAAGTATAGCAAGTTGATTACTAGCTTGCCAAAATATCATGATGAAGCAATGTTAATTCTGTGGAAATGTGTGTGTTGTCTGCCAGTGGAGTGCAGTATTATATAAAGAGCTATATAGTTTGGGGCATTGTGCATGTCCATCTTCAGTTTGTGCAATTAATGTTCTAATGTTATTTTAAATATTCATGCATTTGAAAAGTGTGTATTTATATAAATTTTAATACCTACTTAACATGCAAGTAATATATTGGGAAGTGGTCTGACAAGTATTATTTTATAGTATGCTAGAGTAATGGAATATTAATAAACGTGTGTTGTTATGTTATGTATGTGTTAAAAAAAAATAAATACTGTGTTAGTTCTATAAACATGGATTGTATGACTCATTTCCCTAACTGTATTATTAAAGCTATAGTTCATGTAAATAAGTGTAAATGTAAATAAGACTTTTTTAGCACGACACTGGCTGTGCATATAAACAGTGCTGCAGACTGCTAATCGTATGATATACAGCTAAAAAAACATGCTCAAATCACTTAAAATAGTTAGGTTTCTTTGTTAATAATTGTACAAGTTATTAAATTTCTGGTTATGTTATATATACTAACAATTACAATCATAAACTTATACATATCATTAGAACATTGAAAATAAGGGTCAAAAGTAGACGCCTACTTTTGGCACGGAGATACTTTCGGCCTACTATATAGGATCACAAGAAGGCAATTTCTATGTTTTGCCTTTGATGTTGACAGGATTTGGATGATGTACACCTGATCGGAAGTCTATTACCATCTCCTTGGTCTTGATAGCATTCAAATTGAGGCAGTTGGCCATGCAACATGACACAAAATCATCTACGTTTCTTCTGTACTCGTTTTCGTTGCTTGAGATCAGACCGATAAGAACAGTGTCATCTGCATATTTGAAACAATGGAAATGTGAACAAATACTTCTACAAGAATTGGTGTACATGGCATACAAAAATGGTGTCGGCACACACCCCTGAGGGGCTCTGGTGGAGACGGAGACAAAAGGTGAGTAGTGACCATTAACTTTCACATACAGTCGCGCCTCGTTATAACGCGCCCCGTTATTACACGGATTCGGATATAACACGGTCGGTCGTGGACCCCGATTTTCTGTCGCTAGGGGAGAAATGGTTGGGCTGCCATCAATCGTGTTTCGCCGGTGTTGGCTTCGGCCGGGCGACTTGTTAATTGCAGTGGTGATTCACACAAATGCGTTGCATGTGAATAAAACGTTCACACATTCAGTGGTAATTTAGACATCAGAGACACACCAGCCAATTCGCTCCTGCACCTTTCAACTGATTAAAAATACTGAAGTTTAACCCGTTTATTCTACATAACAAGCAGCAAGAGCAAGTCTATTTCAGACGGCAAGATTAAACAATTCTTACTGAATGCCGATACATGAAAATAACTCACAGTGCATTGAAATAATAAAAGTTGAGTAAAATCGTGTTAAACGTAATTGAGCAGGCAACAGCAATATAAATCTCCGGTGAAACAGCAATGAAGTATCATTAGCTTTCCGTTAGTCTGTTGCACACATCACACATTCTGGAATCTTCGCTATGCCAAAACGCAAGGCGTACACAGTACGCGAAAAGTTAGATTTGGTCATCCGAATACGAAAGGGTGAATTGCAATGCAAAGTGTCTCGGGAGATGCGCGTTCCCAAATCGACACTTCGGGGATGGCTAAAGAATGAAGTGAAGCTACGAGAATTTTTAATCAACGTTTGCGCTGCAAATGTAAACTCATACGCACATGTTCCGCTGCTCGTCTCCAGGTTATTGTTTTCAATGAGCATTACTCATAGTGACGCGTCATACAGTCAGCCCATCGTAACAGATTATTGTCGATTTGTATTCCACAATTCCACACACGTGTAATTTATTCAATTCAATTTTAACATTTTAAAAATCGATACAGCACACATTGACGTTAATATTCTACTCTAAATAAGCTTTATATACTGTGCGGGACAACAGGGTTTCATCACAGCGGCAGCGATGGCGTGACGTGTTAATTGCTGTTCGTGGTACCCCTGGTGGCAGATACGGGAACACCTAACGTGGTCCAATATCGTGGACCCCAACCACCGCGTTATAACAAGGCACGACTGTACTGTGCACGGTTGGTAAAGAAACTATATGGACATGCATGACAAATGTTTTACCAACTCTAAGATCAATCAATTTTCTAACCATCAAATGCGGTTGAATTGTGTTAAATGCTAGGGCTGGAACGATACACTACTTCACGCTATGATATGTATCGCGATACTGGGGTCACAATACGATATCGCGATACAGACTAAACTGTCTAGAATGGTGCAACAACAGTAAAACACATGTTTATTTATCACGTGGACAAGGCAACGCTACAGCAGACATCACATCGTCACTCACATGAGGTCTAAATTGCACATGCGCATTGAACAAAAATAATAGTGTAAAGATTTTACATAGATTATAGTTAAATATACGTGTGGGAAACGTACTACATGTTATATTTCATTGTTTTATTGATACACAGACAGGTGTAGTTCGTGTTGAACGTTTATCACTTCACAAAGGTGATGTGAATAACGTTTTACCAACCGCTATCGCATATCATATTGTACCGCGATACAGATATTGTGTATCGTGTGCCGTAATATGCGGTGTGTATCACGATACACCGGTGCACCGTTGTGTCATTCCAGCCCCATTAAATGCTGACAAAGAATCAACGAACAGGATCCTAGCATACTAGGCAGAATCGTCCACCCCACTATTGAGCTTGGGGAGGAAGTATCACCTGTCAAAATCGTATGCGCGGTTTTTGACTTTCCATAGCCATTTGGCTACGGAACTAATAACTTAAGTTTTAAAACCGATATGCACTAACCGTTTCACATGTGTATTCCGTGCAGGGCCTGTTACGCAGTTTACTGTGTACTAGTCCAAATGTTGAAAAGGCTCGTTCCACATCGGAGCTTGATGCAACTGAGCACAGCAAGCATTTAATTAACTGAATGAAGTCTTCATTAAAGCGTCCTTCCATTGCCATCCACCATTCCACTGAACTCACTTCAACCAAGTAACTGTCCTCAAACATGTAAGCTTTGAATGGGGCACTTCGAGCTCGAAACTTAACAACTGTAGAGATGCAGTCTGGATAATACAAAGTGTTCCCGTTTACCTTTGGATCCAGAATGTAGGCCAGGTAGTGTGCATCAGTGAGACTAGTGGATTTGCGTGCAATGAATTTCTTACGATCTGCTGTAGATAGGAGTGGAGTAAGTTTTGTCTCGAGTTCTGACCAGATGTCTACTGCCTGACTCAGTGTGCATCTGGATTGTTGCAGCTTGTCCAAAGCAACAGCTATCGGGACCATTCTTTCCAGATAATCTTCAGCATTACGCTTTAGCGCAAAATCTTTCACCTTCGCTGCAATCTGTTTATCAATACCTTCCCTGTGATTTTCACACACGAGAAGTAGCACTGCCCAATTGTCCAAGTAACTTTGCAGTGTATCGACAAGGCTGTTCCACCGTACTTCTTGTGGTACGACAAGTTTACGTCCACCGGCTGCTTTATGCCACGCAGCTGGAAGATGTGTGTTTCTAAAGTACTTCACTATCTTCACCACATGTTCTTTCACGCCACTGATTTCAATGTCCTTTGACAGCAGATTCATCTGATGAGCACCACATCCATATGTTACCACTGAAGATAATTCATCATCGTACCCCAGCATATTTCGCATTTTTGCCATATTTGCAGCATTGTCAGTAACAAAGCTGCCCACTTTACAGCCATATTTGAGTTCTGTCGACTAGATAGCAGTTTTTGTGATTCCAGCCAAGTATTCTGCTGTGTGACTGTTACCGGATGTGTCGATTGTGTCGGTGATGTATACTTCCCCTTCAGCAGTGGTGATAGTCGCACACACTATCGGCTCATTGTGGATATTACTCCAGCCATCGAGAGCCATGCTGACGGTCGAATTGCGCAACTTTGTCCGGCAGTCATCTTGTAGCGAGTCGTGTACCTTTTCAATCATTTTGTCAGATATGTCTTTTCGTGATGGAGGTTTGTACCCAGGTCGAAGCATATGAAGTAGTTTATGGAACTCTTCATGATCAGCAGTACGGAAAGGAATGTTGTTGGCAAAGAAGAATCTGGCAACTTGAATATCTAGTTTTTCTTTCTCAGAGGAAGACGTTTTTTGTACATACGACTCGATCAATCTCGGTCTCTTTCTCATCGGTGACTGCATCGGGTTGGATGACGGCATGGCCACACGTTGTGGCATTTTGTCTGTCACGTCTTCAGGTGTGTTTGCTTCTAGACCTTGTTCTAGTTGCAGTCCGCATATATCCACGTGACACTTCATCCTGGCAACAATTCCTTGGATGTCCTTGGAGCATCTTTTACACTTTGCTCGGCAACCCGTTTTACCAATTTGTACAACTTTCTCAAAATAATTCCACACAGAATCTAGTTGACGTGGCATGGTGACACAACCAGTCAACCACAATGAGCAATCGCAATGGTCATCAGAATGTTCTGCCTACTAACTTACTAAGCCTAGATACCAGACTGCCCTGCGTCATGCCTTGCTGCCCTTATTCCCTGGCTTCTCAGTAGGATTGGCAGTCCCTTCCCTCAAGAAATATGTGGCTTCACCGTGAAGCCACATATCAACTGATTAAATCAAAGCATGCAATTAGCTGCAGTCAGTTGGTCCTTTGCAGGTGACAATACAGATAAAGGTATGCCTCTCTGCCCTCTTCCCATTCAGTCAAAGTCATGCCTCGGTGATCACATAATCTGAAAAAAAATCTAAAAAATCAATATCTTGATTTTTTCATATTGATTTAATCGATGATTTAATCGATGATTTAATCGATGATTTAATCAATTTGATTAAATCAACGGCAACTCTGATTCCGTGACATACAACCGACAATTGGGCGTGAAGAAACGTGCTCCAAATAATTATTTATGAGTACATTTATCGGTCACATAAAAAACATTTCATAAATAGCTGCCATACTGTGCATGTGATGTTGCCTTTGGGTCACATGGTCTGACACGATTTCGTGTGGGGTGGTGGTGGTGGCCGCCTGTAGAATGAGGCCAGATTGGGCCAGCAGACGGCAATTCTTAACGCGACCTTATATTGTATATATATATTTTGTATTCGCGTTCACAAAACATCCGGTTTTCTGTGAGATGTCAGAAACATATGCGTTCTGACAAAAAGGTAATAATTTCACACTTTTACATGGTTATTGTCAGGTAACTTTAGTAAAATATATATATATATATATATATAACAACAGACAAGAAATACGTGTTTTTTGCTCTGTTTATGGCTTCTTTTTAAGGTTTCACGTGTCATGAAAATGCTTACGTTTTTGACGAGTGGATCCTTCGCCTATACAAGAGGAGAGCCAAAACCAGATAGAAAAAAATTGTATGGTGATTGACTTTGCCTACTAGCATACGAGCCTAGACGTTCAAGAATTACATTTAACATGGACAAGGTGACGTCTTCCACGCGCAGATACACCAAGCGGATAGTAATTGACGGCAAAAAATTTAAGCACGACACTACTGTACTAGCTAGCTAGGTCTAGGCCCTAGAGATGGTACAAAGACGGGCGGCTCGCTTTTGCCACAACAACTACACATCCCGAGAAACTGGGTGTGTGTCAGAAATGATAAAAAAATTACACATAGAACTATTAACAACCAGAAGAATAAACAGACGGCTCACCATATTCCACAAAGCCATCCACAGTCATCTATCATTGCCTGTTGCAAACCTCCTCCAACCCACCAAACGCCATTCACGGCATCTAAATAGCAAAGCCTTCAACACTATACACGCGAGCAAAAACTGTTACAAATTTTCTTTTTTTCCCCGAACAATAAAAGATTGGAATTCATTACCAGACGCAATAGTCAACATCACAGAACCACAGCAATTTAAGCAAGCACTCACACACCTAGCCCCAAACAAACATGACTAAATAGCATTCACACCCAACCCTGACCGTTTGACTCCATAGCCTAGGAGTGTTGGCCAGTAACAATACAAGACAAGACAAGCGGGGGTCTAGGCAGTACTCGGTACTCCATCATCTTGCATCGTTTTTATTACGTTGTATTATAATCAACGGAGTCTAATTCGCTAGCTGCTATCTTTTGCGAACACGTTAGCTGGATCTTACTAGTATAGGTGACATTTACCTGTAGGATCATAGTGAAACCCTGCGCTGCAGATGGTTCCTTGCACGGAATCTGACGTGGATTTACGGACGATCCATCCACGGACGCGCTCACTAAATTCACTAACGATTTGTGCACCGTTGCATAGTTTATGGTGCCTTTATCTAAGTTCACTTCGATGCTCAAGTTATTGGCTAGTGCAGATGTACTTCCTTTCAATAATAGTGGTTTTTCTCTACGGTACATCGTAACGGATTTCCTTATCAACCAGAACGCTTCCCCGCTGCTAGGTGCTTGTCGGAAACGGAAGGATTTTTGGTCAAATCGAATCACGACCAACTCGTCCCCGTGCCAACTCGTCCCACGCTAAGCTAAGGTCTATTAGCCTCGGTTATCCAGACTCCGTGCTGTGGCGCCACCGTTTGTTACACACATCATCGCCTTGTGTCTAAAAGCCAGACGTTTCATGCACATGACGTCACCTACAAACTGCGTACATTGTAATTCTATATTTAGCAACCGCGAAGCACTGTGAAGCGCCACCATAGGAAATAGTTCCTAATTAGTCATACAATTTGACAATTTTGTGAGGGTGTTGCAACTTTAATAAATTAATGAACTACTTATTAATAACTGTGAACGAAACGCTTGGCCAGCAATTTTAAGTCATACAAGTGTAGGCCTATAGGGGTAAGACCACAGTTGACCTTCCTGTTTATTGTTTCACACGAATGTAGGGCGTATTAAATTGCGATATGTGAATTTAAAGAATTCATGTGATGTGACATAAGTGCAATTGAGCAGACATATTCACAGGTTTGTTTGTAGAAGCTATTGGCTGTGAAATGGTAAATTTTTTTGAGAGTTTAAAAGGCGGAGGGATTTATGGGAATTTTTCTGCTAGGGGCCACGTGGGCGCATGGATACAAGGCTATTTTTGTCAAAATTTATGGGCATCGCACGTCGGGGCGTTTTAAAAGAGCTGGAGGTATGTGATTTTGATAAAACTTGGTCAGCATGTCAATGAGATGATGGCAGTTGCTGTGAAAAAGTTTCAGAATTTTTAGTGGTCACGTTTTCTTATAATCAGACAAAACGTTAACATGGCCACCAATGCAATTTTCAACTGTGGTCTGACTCCTATAGTTGTTACAGGAAATAAAATCATGCCTTGAGTAATTTTTGCATTAAACATATATTCCATGGCTTATATTTTAATATATCCTTGTCTTGTACACAAATTGAGTATATATTTTTTTACACAAAACCGCGGGCGGTTCATTCCCGCGTGGCGTGAATGAAACGCTTCCTGCGACATACAAACGTGCCTAAGTTGGGGCCATTATTACAATAAACATATTCCACAGCATATGTAGGCCTAGCCTTGTCTATCTACATAAATTGAGTGCATACAAAGCCGCGGGCGGTTCATTCCCATGTGGCGTGAACGAAACACCTGCATGGCCTATGAATGAAATGCTTGACCTGCAATTCAGACTCGTCGTTTAAGTATCTTTTATTTATTTAAAATCGTGCTTTATTTAGGGTTATTATTACAATAAATAAATATTCCATGGCTTACATTATATTTGATCCTTGTCTTGTACACAACCTGGGTAGGGGAGACCGGGGCTAGTTGTATAATAATTATACTAATAATAATAATTAGAGCACTCAGTCAAGATTAAGAAACAAATAGAAAGATAAATAAATAAATAAAAACATTAAAAAAAACATAGCAAATCCAAGTTCATAGAACATAGCACTAAACGTCGAATCAATTTGACAGTTAAGAATAATATGCGCATTTAAACAAGATAGTTTACAAGAGACTTTTAAAGTTGTATAGACAGTCACATTTTCGCATATCATGTGGAAGACTGTTGTTACACATGGCGAGGAGCAGCGATGCAGAAGGCACGATCACCATAATGGCGGAGATGTGCACTGTGTACAGTCAGAAGAGTCTGATGAGGATCGCAATGTTCTGAAAGTTGGTAGAACTGGAGCAGGTCTGTGATGTAGATCGGCGCAAGCAGATGAAGGGCTTTGAACGTCATCAGTACGACCTTGTACTCAATACGGTACCGGACAGGAAGCCAATGGAAAATATCTAGGATGGATGTGATGTGGTCATGTTATGTAGTGTAGTGTGTATGTCACATCTTGGACTGGTTGCTAGGAGACAGTGTCCTTAAGAGACTGCAACCCATAGACATAAATAGAACACCCGTTAGTAAAACAAGACCGCTGAGCTCTTATCAGTTGACACATGATAAAGTGATGCCGGCATGGACCAGTGACATTCATGCTGCTGCACGGCAAGAACCCATTGGAGGCCAATTGTTTATATTGTACATCACCCAGTCTTCATCATATGTCTACAGATATACAGTACGAATAAGAGATTATTACTATATAGCTATATATATATATATATATATCTAATACCTTATTACGTGCACAATATATCCATGCACCTTGTATATCAAATACCATAACATATTAACTATAACAGTAGCACCATTAACATGATCAAATCTGAACTTTCTGAAATGCTCTATACATGTATTAGCTAATGACTGCAAGTGGTCAAAATTTCATTAAGCCCTGTTGAACATCCTTCTCTAAGGTCCCACAAATATATTTTTCCCATCTTCCAACACATTCCCCAGCTGCTCCATCACAGCCATTTCCACCTTCAGATCATGATCTTTCTCGAATGTTATCTGGCCAACTTGCCCAAGGACACGCCTCATGCAAAGAAATGTGCTCTCTCATTTAAGCTGTCAATTGTTTTAGTAGGCAACCTTTCACATGGTTTGTCAAACAAATGCATATAATGTCATGAATGTTACAACTGTAACCGGCATGGTTACTGGACATTTAGTAATTTATAATTGCCCCACCAATCACCCCACCAGTCACCCAGCAAAGGTCACGTGAGGATACCTGAGGAGCACAGGGTTGATGGTGCCATTACTTGCCACCATATGGCACCACCCTGGGTAATCTATAGATAATCTAGTTAATTAGTTATTATTATTATAACTCTTTGTCTTATGGTTAATTGCATTTATTGTGTCCGTTGCTGGTCCTGTTACTAATAATTAAGTTGTTTAAATACAAAATTTACCCAAGAGACAGTGGTCATATGTGGTCAGGGGAGGGGCTGTGTCCCAGTGGGCCAGGCTGATCCCACTGTCAACAAGACAACAACAACCCTGTTTTGGTGCAGAGGACCCCCTGTAAAATGCAGGATGTGGTTGCACTGAGTCGGTGCTCAGACACAGTTTTACATTTTTGATTAGGCCTGCAGTGCCCAGTTGGTTTTTTTTATATAGTTTTTGTTATACAAAATAAAGGAAGTCACCATTTCCCGTCTTCATGCGATTCCGCGGTTACACAACGATGAAAAGGCAAACGACGACTAAAAAGGGAGAGCCTCATTAAATGCAGATGATTTAATAAAGAACAAAAATCTTATTAATGAGCTGACATCTATAGAGTTTAAAAAAAAATTACAAATATGCATACACGCACGCACACATTATTTATAAAACTGAATCCTACCCCTATAACATTTTATGTTGCACCCAATCAATGTGACTACTGGGAAACACTTAATGTACGCTACCCCCAAGAAAAACAAACGTATCTGTAATGTATTGATGTTTCAGAACATTTTCGAAACTATTACTTTCATTCACATATACACTAACACAGCAGAAACATTTGCGACATAAATTACCTGAAAATAACGAGATGTTAAATCCTGTCTTCTGTCGATTCGTACAGCTTTAAGCCACACAGGAAATAACCATATTCGTTGTCCCACAGCTGTCTGTAGCAAGCCTCTAAAATGTTTGTCTTGGAGAGTTTAACACTAATGCACGATGCTCACTCCAGTATGAACAACCCAACTGCCCAGACTTATAACACAACTGCTGGGACCACACTCATCCAAATTATTAATCAGTCTGGTGGCCATGCCCCATTAAGAACAAATGACAATGACAAATCTTCAAGTTAATTGGTTCCTGATGTCATCGTCACTGGCTACTAGCCCGATAAGTTTATACTTCTCTGGTAGCCACCTCATCTTCATTGCTTTTGTTTGCCTTGGGCTTATATTGTACATGATGATGGCGAGGAGGAAATAAATTAACTTACTTACTCAATTACTTACTTACATATGTTAGACAACTATTTGTCACACTATAAACAGTACTACTCTATGTTTCATGCAGTGGATGCAGCTGTTTCTGCCGTGCAATGAAATGCCGGCCAGTGGTCTACGCCCGCTTCACTGCAGTGAGCTGGCTTATCGCTCTTGTTTATAGGGGGATGATTAATGATGTAACTCTATGCTGCAACCCTAGTAGACACTATAGGCTGGCAGTAGCCTGATTAATGATGTGTCAAGGAGGGTCACTGGACTCTGCCTTATAGGCTGTTGTAGTGTAGTGAGTAGACAGTCGCCGAAATAAAGTAGTACAACTGTGTTTGGGAATATTGCCTTCATTGTTATTGTATAAAACAACGTTACTCCGTAGCAAGGGACTACGTGACATGGTGTCAGAACAGGGATTTAAATGAACCACATTTCAAACATGGCAAGTAGTGCGGACATGACGTTAAACCCGCCTGGAAATTTCACCCTTACCGGCGACCTCTCTGTGGGCTGGCAGAGATGGGTGGAACGTTTTGACTGTTACATGATAGCAAATGAAAGAGACAAGAAGGCGGGAGGAATTCAGGTCGCAACATTGTTGATGCCGATGGGACCCGAAGCCATGGATGTTTACCGTTCGTTCGATTGGGGAAGTGAAGCAGAGAAACATGACATTTCATAGGTGAAAGAGAAGTTTGCCTGGTATTTCACACCACGGACCAATGTGACGTACGAGCGTACAAGTTTCTGCAGAGAAATCAGGAACTTGGTGAGACTTTCGATGCATTTCTGACGGATTTAAAGAACATGATCTCTTCATACAAATACAACGCTGATGAAAGAGACAACATACTGCGAGATCAAATCGTTATGAACATTACATCAAACATTGCTATCAAAAGCGGAACTGAAGCTCGCAGAAACGGTAGATATTTGTTGCAGCAGTGAGATAACTGGCCAGCTTATGGCAGGCATGAGCCAGCATGAAAAGTCACATGCAGTGAAGGGCACCAGCAGCAGCTGTAACCGTGACACTGGTAATGACTCTTGGCAGTGTTCCAAGAACCCGACTAGGAATGACCACCATTGTAAGGCCAAGGCATGTAAATTATGTTGTACAACACACGCGGTCAGAAACTGTCCAGCATATGGCAGGAGTTGCAATAAATGTGGAATGCGCAACCACTTTGCACGATGCTGCAGTAACTTTGGCAAAGCAAAGCAGACACAGAAGAAGATGCCAGTACACACAGTTAAGCCATATTCAAACAATCACGCAGAGGGCAACATGTTTGTGTATACGGTGCTCAATTCAAGAAACAGAGAATGGCAAGCTGTTCTCGACATCAATGGTCGAGGTTTGAAAGTTAAGATTGACACGGGAGTATCATCCAACGTGATATCAAAGCAAGTGTATGACGTACTAAATGCGCGACAACCGAAAGGCATACGTGCAAGACGAAGTTTGAATCGTATGGGGGACATCGTCTTACTGTGCAAGGAAAAAGTCCTTCACAGCTGAGTACAAGCGGAAGTACTATCCCGTAGATTTTGTAATTCTTCGGGGAAATGCGGAAACTATCTTGGGCCTACAGAGCAGTGTGAGTAGTCTATGGAAGGAAATGACCAAGCAAAAGAGGCCACCAGTTTGGGAGGGACTTCCGGTTTCCGGGTGCGCGCGCAGCCGCAAAGCCTTCTGAGTAGCCTGAGCGCCCCCTGGCGGTGACCCACAACCCTATCCGTAACCCTAGAGCGCCCCTGGCGACTGGAGCTAACCCTAACCGTAACCCCAACCTCTGGACGGTTGCGTAACCCTAACCTTCTGTCGTCTGCGGTGAACCCTGACCCTGACCCTAACGCAGTGACCTGTGAAACGAGAGAGCAGGAGTTACCAAGCAACGAGAGGCGTACTTTGTACCAGACCAACAGTGAAGTCGGTTGACTGGTGTTTTTCTATTGCTAGACTGCTAGCAGTGGCCTAGCCGGCGTGCAGGAATATACCGCATACCCCCCCCCCGTTTTTCTACGTGATCGATGTGATACATGCCATTCCTGACAGCTCTCTGCCACGTTTATCGCATTTTGTGTAGTTATGACAAATATGCTATTGTTCTCTGTGACTTCATGTGGCTTACGTCAGCTGTCTGCATTGTTTCTATATATATATATATAATTTTTTTATTTGTTGCAGTGACATGAACAATGACATGTCGTGCTATTTTAACCTATATATAATTTTCATCATATGAGAAAGAATGCATAGTTCCTACATAAGCTATGCGTAACGTTCAAAGACCGGTCTATCACATTCCGCGACACGCTGCGGTGAGATAACGAATTGGCGCGATTAGCACTGGAGGACCTTTATAAAGCCCCCAGCCAGCGCAACGGCATAACCGTTCTGAATCGATTGACGCTAAATATAAAAGGTAAGTGAATAATTTATTATTTACGTTACCATAACGTTTAGTGTATCATGTTGTTATTATTACTATTTCTTCTTCTTGTGGCCCTATTTGGCTATTACATTGGTTATTACATTTTTAGTATATAAAACATATAACCTGTACTTTATATTATATTGTTATTACATAACCGTCTTAACATATATTTATTTAATTTACACGCCCATATAGTGGTGCCCCAAGTAACCATTCCCTTCTGCTCACACGTTATCATATACCACAACTCCGCACGCACTTACACAGCTAAAATACAAAATAGTCACAGTGTCTCCAGTCACAGAAAACATACATTTAATAAAAAATTATATTTAAATGTTGAGTCCACTTGGTTGTGGAATGGCCCTAATATGTTGAAGTATGTACGTGTGTATCGAGGATGTTGTGTTTGTTTTATAGGTGTTAAAAAAAGACTTCTCAGTCAAGACTATGACCCCATGGAAGAGGCCTGAGGAACGTATCCCAAGATGTCCTAAGCCTAAACTGAAGGGTTTAGTGGTCAATGCCTCGCCAAGTGTTAAATCCGGTGACACTGTCTCATCAGAGGTTACACATCAGGATAAGCACAAAGATTCCCGCTGCAAACTTACGACAAAATATGGCAGCGTTTATGTGGATCAACAAGTCATCGGAATGTTGAAGGTCAACCAGTCAGGACGGTTAATGAGAAGCCCTGTTATCATATTGAAGGACTGAACAAGGACAAGGTCGCATCAGGGTCATACCAGGTATGTACATACATGTGCACTTCCAAAATAATAATGTTGAAAACACTTAATAAATCTATGCAAAAATAAGTATAAAACATTCATTAATATATCAGAGGTAATTAAAACACTAGGAATATGATACATTCATTTTATTCCTCGTATAGGTTAATTTTAAAAGATGTTTCTTATGTATGCGGTGACTCTCGTTTTGCAATGCTGAACCACAGAATGAAGACCAGGATAGGAGGTAGAAGTGCAGAAAAGATGGTGACAGCAATGGTGGTGATGTCGATGGTGACAGCAGTGGTGGTGATGACGATGGTGACAGCAATGGTGGTGATGACATTGCATCAGAAATATCCATGGACGTTAATCTAATTAACTCGTGGCACTTGTCTGGGCACGTTTCGCGGGCTCTGGTGGTTTCGAACGAATGCAGTTGCATCAGCATTTTTCTTACACCTTTATCGCATTCCTTTTAATTAATAAGTATAACTTACGTAGGAATTATGCATTCTTTCCCAATTTGTGTGTATGTGTATGTGAGAATGTGTGTATATATGTATGCATGCATGTATGTATGTATGTATGTATGTATGTATGTATGTATGTATGTATGTATGTATGTATGTATGTATGCATGTATGAATTTATGTATGCATGCATGCATGCGTGCGTGCGTGCGTGCGTGCGTGCGTGCGTGCGTGCGTGCGTGCGTGCGTGCGTGCGTGCGTGCGTGCGTGCGTGCGTGCGTGCGTGCGTGCGTGCGTGCGTGCGTGCGTGTGTGTGTGTGTGTGTTTGTACACATGTATGTATGTATGTATGTATGTATGTTTGTTTGTTTGTTTTGACTCCTTGACCACTCCTTCACCTGAGGCCTTTGATCCCTATTACTGACCCTGTTAATGAATGATGCTAAACTATAATTAAGATGGATGTATCTTTGTTACGTATAGCTTACGTAGGAACTATGCATTCTTTCCCAATTTGTGTACGTGAGAATGTGTGTATATATGAATGCATGCATGTATGTATGTATGTACGTATGTATGTATTTATGTATGTATGTATGTATGTATGTATGTATGTATGTATGTATGTATGTATGTATGTATGTATGTATGTATGTATGTATGTATGTATGTGTGTATGTATGTACGTACGTATACATGTATGTGCGTGTGCGTGTGTGTGTGCGTGTGCGTGTGCGTGTGCGTGTGGAGTATTTTTGTAAGTATTAATGCATGCATATGTGTATACATGTGATGATGATGACATTTTATATTTTTATTATCATATCCACCTATTTTAAATTAACATTTTAAATGATTATATGCATGCTAAATTATAATTAAGATGGATGTCTCTGTGTTACGTATAGCTTACGTAGGAACTATGCATTATTTCCCTGCATGTGTGTGTGTGGAGTATTTTTGTAAACATTAATGCATGCATATGTGTATACATGTGATGATGATGACATTTTATATTTTTATTATCATATACACCTATTTTAAATTAATATTTTAAATGATTATATGCATGCTAAACTATAATTAAGATGGATGTCTCTTTGTTACGTATAGCTTACGTAGGAACTATGCATTCTTTCCCAATTTGTGTGTATGTGAGAATGTGTGTATGCATGCATGCATGAATGTATATACGTATGTATGTATGTATGTATGTATGTATGTATGTATGTATGTATGTATATATGTATGTGTGTATGTATGTACTATATATTTTTGTAAGTATTAATGCATGTACTGTGTGTGTGTGTGTGTGTGTGTGTGTGTGTGTGTGTGTGTGTGTGTGTGTGTGTGTGTGTGTGTGTGTGTGTGTGTGTGTGTGTGTGTGTGTGTGTGTGTGTGTGTGTGTGTGTGTGTGTGTGTGTGTGTGTGTGTGTGTGTGTGTGTGTGTGTGTGTGTGTGTGTGTGTGTGTGTGTGTGTGTGTGTGTGTGTGTGTATGGAGTATGTTTGTAAGTATTAATGCATGCATATGTGTAAGTATGTATGCATGTATGTTTGTTTGTATGTATGTATGTGTGAATGTGTGTATGTATGCATGTATGTATGTATACAATATATTTGTATGCTGTAATCAATGCATCTATATAGCACTTAGTTTAACTTTAAAAGACATACCGTTATACGACTGTGTAATGTTTGGCTATAGATAGTTCTAGTTAAAAAAAATACACCGTTGCTTGCTTGCCGGCCTGAACTAATTGGGTCATAGATAGGACGCGCGCGCGGTCTTTTCTTGCACGCCGGCTAGGCCACTGCTAGCAGTTTAGCAATAAAAAACACCAGTCAGCCGACTTCACTGTTGGTCTGGTACAAAGTACGCCTCTCGTTGCTTGGTAACTCCTGCTCTCTCGTTTCACAGGTCACTGCGTTGGGGTCAGGGTCAGGATCAGGGTTCACCGCAGACGACAGAAGGTTAGGGTTACGCAACCTTCCAGAGGTTGGGGTTACGGTTAGGGTTAGCTCCAGTCGCCAGGGGGCGCTCTAGGGTTACGGATATAGTTAAGGGTCACTGCCAGGGGCGCTCAGGCTACCCAGAAGGCTGTGCGGCTGCGCGCACAACCGGAAACCGGAAGTCCCTCCCAAACTGGTGGCCTCTTTTGCTTGGTCATTTCCTTCCATAGACTACTAGCGTGGAATTGGGGTTAATTTCCAGAATCGACGGAGTGACCAGCGCAGGTAAGCTAGTAGATGATTACCGTGATGTATTCTGTGGACTGGGCTGTCTAAACGGGGAACACCACATGCAACCGAAAGGTGATGCTAAACCATTTGTTCACTCAGCACGACGTGTTCCGTTTAGATTGCAAAGCCAGTTTAAAGCTCAGCT
Source organism: Lamellibrachia columna (assembly GCA_963662155.1). Lineage (NCBI taxonomy): Eukaryota > Metazoa > Annelida > Polychaeta > Sabellida > Siboglinidae > Lamellibrachia > Lamellibrachia columna. Next base: position 32,626,072 of record OY759265.1, read on the forward strand.
GGAAGAAATGGAAGAAAATCAGCTGATAACCAAGGTTACGGAACCGACCGAATGGGTAAATCCATTGGTAACAGTGATGAAGTCAGATCAGTCATTGAGGATATGTTTGGATCCAGGATCGCTCAATGCCGCTATAAAGCGAGAACACTTTGCTATATCGACAGCTGAGGAGAAATTTGCAAAGTTGCACAGCTCAAGGCATTTCAGTACACTTGACGCAACATCAGGCTTCATGCAAATCGCATTGGACGAGGAGAGCTCGTAACTGACCACATTCACCACACCTTTCGGAAGGTATCGATACCGCAGACTTCCATATGGAATAAGTTCTGCGCCAGAAGTCTTCCACAAGAGAATCGCTGACATGTTTGGCGATATTGATGGGGTTGAGACCTTCATCGATGACATCTTGATTCATGCACCGACAGAAGAGCAACATGATGATCGCTTACGCAGGGTTCGAGGGGATCGTGTTCAAGGGTCAACAGGTCGTAGAGCCAGTGGCGCTACGCAAGACTGCAATCAGCGACATCCATGATGGACACTTTGGTATTGGGAAGTGCACCGAGAAAGCGAAGATGGCAGTGTACTGGCCAGGGTACATCAATCAAATCCGTGACACAGTCGAAAGCTGCGCGGAGTGCCAACAGAATAGAGCGGCAAACCCAGCGATGCCGCTGCAGCCACATGAAGTGTCAAGTTACCCGTATCAAGTGGTAGCGAGTGACTTGTTCGAGCTTAATGGACATTCGTATCTTCTAGCGGTCGATTGTTACAGCAAATGGCCAAGTGTTCTCAAACTGGCTTATACGAGAAGCAGTACCGTGATCGGGCATCTAGAGAAGATGTTTTGTGATTTCGGAATTCCTCAGACATTACTTAGCGATAACGCAGCTCAATACGGTAGTTCCGAATTCCGTGACTTTGCAAAGCGAATGCACATGCAACATACAACATCAAGTCCGCGTCATCCGCAAAGTAATGGGATGGCTGAGAGAATGGTACAGACCATCAAAAAGAGCTTGACGAAGATGTTAGCTGACGGGAAAAGTCTGCTGCAGACTCTGGCAGCAGTGCGCAGTACGCCGATAGGTGATGGATTGCCGTCACCAGCAGTCTTACTGCAAGGTTGAAATCTGCGTACTAATCTACATCAGATGGAGCATAAGCTACGACCACAGCACATTGACGCAGAGATGGTGAGAAGAAAACTGGAAGAAAGACAGTCGACAGCTGCTTATTATCACGACGCCGCCACGTCAACGTTCCGACGGTTAACTAGACCCAGGCGAGACCGTGAGAATGAGGCAAAACGGGAAATGGCAGTCGGCGATCATCAGACGACATGATCAGACGCCGCAGTCTTATTGGCTGGAGACGGGAAGTGGATCGGTGTTACGACGAAATCGAAACCAGATCAACACGACGGCCAGGGACAGTGCAACACCTGCTAAAGACAACTCTGATGATGTCAGCGGTGAACGTGTGTGTCCCGATACCACCCAAATAGCGACTGTCATAGCGACTGGCTTTGACCATAATGCGAGCTGCCACATTCTAGACTCTCTGCAGCTTGTCCAGTAACTGATCATGTACATCATAAAGGAGGCCATTTCCATAGTCCAGTCGCGATATGACAAGGGAGTGAACCAGGAGATTAGTGGCATGTTGTGTCAAGCAATCTCTGATGGAGTGAATCCGATGTAGGTGAAAGTGTGCTACCTGGCACAGTTTCGACACTTGAGATTTCATGCTGAGCTCACTGTCAAACATCACTCCAATGTTGCGAGCGATGGCAGTAGACTGGAGGATGCTGTCACCGATGATGACATCAGTCAGACTGTGCTTGCTAGCCGAGCTCGGTGTAATGATCACAAGCACTTCAGTCTTATCGTCATTCAGCTGAAGACGATGATGAGTCATCTTTGCTTTTAGTTCTCCCACACATTCTTGGATGTGTGCCAGTGCAGCCATCTCATCACTGGTGTCCTTGATTTTAAATGAGACATACAGTTGAGAATCATCAGCAAAGAGGTGGAAGTCAAGTCGATGCCGCCTAACTATCTGCCTAATGGGTCCCATGTAGAGTGTAAACAAAACTGGACCAAGAACAGACCCCTGTAGCACTCCCTGGAGCAGCTCCGATGGGTCAGACTGGGTCTGGCCTAGGTGGACAGTCTGAATCCTCGAAGTCAGGTATAACTCAAACCACTTGTGTGCGACACCAATTACACCTGCGCTTCTCATGCAAGCCATCAGTAGTATTTGATCTACAGTATCAAACGCCGCTGATAGATCAAGTAGGAACAAACAAGACACCCCTCTTTTTGTCCAGGGTCACCAGGATATCATTCTGGATTCTCATCAGTGTAGTTTCAGTACTGTGATTCGGTTTATAGGCAGATTGGAATTTTTCCTGCAGATTGTTGCGCGAAACGTGGTCAATGAGCCTGGTCAGCACTACCCTCTCTGTCAACTTAGAGATAAAGGACAGATTAGAGACAGGTTGAAAGTTTTTCACGACATCTTTGTCCAATGAAGGCTTCTTGAGCGCAGCTTTCATTTTTGTCGGAACAATTCCTGTTGACATGGACAAGTTGACAATGTTTGTAATGCTTGGTAGAACACAGTCTAAATGTTCCTTCAGAAACCAGGTCGGCACAGGATCGAGTGAACATGCAGGGTCGAGTGAACATACAGCGGCAACTTGTTACAGAGCCATTTTATGAAAACATAGCACATATATGGAGATATCATCGAAAGTAGTTGGTTGGAAGTCCACCAGCAGACACACTGTTAAAAAATCGGCAGTTAAGGATACGAAATTAACGAGATGTGGAAAAAAATACTTTTTTTTTCACCTAAGACTTTTTGCCATGCCCACATAATAATAATTATCATCTCACACAGCCACTTTTTATGTTTCGTGAATGAAACTTGAAACATGTCTACAATATAGTATAAGAGGTTATGCCAAGTAGAAGTTAAATTGAAATTCAGGATTTGTTATCGCCCACATGCGTTCAACTACGAAAATTGTGTTTGGGGTAAGTTGTTACAAATTTAATCACGCTTGGGTGGCTCATTCCGATGGCTCACCCAACGAGTTGTGTGCTGACAATGACTGAAAGAAAAACATTTATTTAACCACAACATGTGAACATTTTATTTCACTTTTGAAGCTTAGCGTACTCGTCTGTAATCAGTACCGTAAATGCTAGCAGCGTCAAACAAAAATAACAAATATCTCAGAAGGGCGGGTTACACATCGATGAAAAATATTTTGATTCTCGATGATTTCCTTGTCCACTTGTCTTTGCCTTGGGTGACTATATTGTTCAATCTTGTTGATTTTTTATGGCACAGCCCTGTTTGAGCCAAGGGGGGCAGCCGTGGCCTAGTGGTTAAGGTGTTGGACTCTAAAACCAAGGGTTGTGAGTTCAAGACCCACACTGGGCACGGTTCGTTTTCGAAGCTTAGGCAATTTCGTTTACCCTACTTTGCCTCAGTCTACTCAGCTGCAAATGAGTACAAACACTGTTTGGAAGGTACCTGCGATGGACTAGTGTCCCGTCCAGGAGAGTCAGTATAACCGCACTCTAAGTTGAAACCAGGTTTAAGCACTGGCCATATAAGCCTTCATGGCTTCCTAAGGCGTAATGCCTGGGGAATGACTTGACTTGACCCTGTTTGAGCAATTAATAAATATTGCACAATTTATTGAAATGGTAGTGTGCGTGTGTGCATGAGTGCGTACGTGTGCGTACGTGTGTGTATTATTCAATGAAGTAGCATTCGCATCACATATACATTGCCATTCACTATTTCATATTCTATTCAATAATTTATATTCCATTCAAATTTGTTTCTTATGTAAGAATCCAGGGGTCCCTTTGGTAACTAAAAGAGTCCCTTTGGTAACTAAAGATTAAAAGCTTAATACATGAACCTGTGAACACCTACATTGTTATGTACACTGTGTATACAATGTATAAGTGTGTATAATTCAATTAATATAATAACAGGAACATGTACAAGTGACACTTGCTTTGCGATCCATGCTTTATGGGGCTACTTGTTACAGTCAACTGCATCTGGGAAACTTCACATATCTACCTAACTACACTGTGGAATATCAATGGTATGGTACATTTTATTAACACAAATAATACATTTAATATATATGTTGACCGAAATAATGCATCTAACATACTTTTCACAAGAAGTGAATTTAACTGAAATAACTGTCGATAACTAAATTCGATGCACGACCTAAAATGGTGCCTTATTTAGGGTAACCTGGGGCAAATCGGCCCCTGGAGGTTAGACAGCTCCCAGCACATACGCAAACTATGAAACTCCGAACGTCCCAAAATCTTAGGATACTCACCCTGAAAGCTCAGCAATATGAGACAGTCGTAATTAAATCAGTATATTTTTACTTTTATATGCACTATTATACGCTCTGATCTGTGGGGTGCTGTGGTCATGTGGTAGAGCATCGGACTTTTGGTTGAGGGGACCAGGGTTCAAAACCACCAGTGGTAGAGCATTGGACTTTTCGGTCGAAGGGACCAGGGTTTAAAACTACCTGCTGCCGTTTCAAAACCTGGGCAATTCTGTTCACCCCACTTTGCCCGTGTCTTTCGGAAGAGACACTACCTGGTATTTATTCTGAGAGGGTAGAAAACATTGTGGGTTTGGGCAAGGGTGGAACTGTTTTAGTACACGTAGGGACAAATAACGTAGAGAGCAACTGCCATAGTTAGGAAATACAGGAATTTGGTCAGAACACTAAAGCAGACGCGGGTTGAGCAGGTAATACTGTCAGGGATTCTACCAGTTATAGGAAGGAGGGGTCATAGATATCGAAATTGCCGGGGGATGGCAATTAACATGCTAGTCGAGAAGCTATGTAGAGAAGAGGAAGTGGATTTTGTGGATTTGTGGGGAAGTTTTGTTGGAAGGGCTGATATGTACATGAAGGACGGGCTGCCTCTAAGTGGAAAGGGGGCAGCAGTATTTGCGGAAGGGCTAGCAGCAGCAGTAGACAGTGGCATGGGTAGCATAATGAATATTTTTGGTAGTCAACACTATTTAAAGTAGAAGCGCAGGGGGTTACTTAGAGATGCCTCAAGCAGGACAAGAGGCCGCTAGTACAGATAAGCCAATAACAAAATGTCCGAAAAACATGTCTGAAGCAGGTCATAGATGCGTGTATTTAAATGCTAGGAGTATAATAAATAAGAAAAACGAATTAAACATTATGGTAGAAGATATTGACCCTCACATAATTGGTATAACCGAATCATGGGCTAACACAGACATTACAGATGCTGAATTAGGATTGACAGGATACGTAATGTTTAGGAGAAATCGAATAGGAAGAAGGGGAGGGGGAGTTATTTTATATGTTAAAGAATCTATTCAGGCTTATGAAATAAAATTAGAAAGCGAAGCAGATTACGTACGATGAAGCTGTTTGGTGCAAAATAGTTTCAGGAAATTCAAAATTAACTATTGGATTAGTTTACGAAGTCCAAACATAAACGAAGCGGATAACACAAAAATACAAAATGATATAAAGGAAGTTAGTAAAGGGGAATGTATCATAATGGGAGATTTTAACCATGGACACATACAATGGAAATCTCTAGAGAGTACAGGGGGTGATGACCAACAATTTTTATTTTTAATTCAGGAGAGCTTCCTTACTCAGCACGTGCTAGAACCAACCAGGGGTGAAAATGTATTAGATATAGTTTTATCATCACAAAAAGAATTAGTCGACAATGGAAAAATACATGAACCATTGGGTAACAGTGACCACAATCAAATACATTTTAACATCAACGTAAAATCAGAAAGTAAAAATAAAAAAACGTATAGGAGAAACTTCCACAAAGGTAACTATAAAGATATGAGAACATACTTAGCAAAGCTAGATTGGAATAACATGCTGATGAATAAGACCGCAATTGAATGTTGGAATATTCTAAAATATGAAATTGAGAGTATCATCGATAAATTTGTTCCCTTGAAAAAACAAGGAAAACGGTCTAGAAAGAAACACTTGTCAAAAGAAACTATTAAAAAAATAGTGTTTAAGCAAACTATGTGGAGGGTTTATAGGCGTACCAGAAAGGATGAAGACTATGCAAATTACAAAGAGGCACTTAACCTAGCTACAACTGAAATTAGAAAATCTAAAAAAAAATTGGCAGGATTACCTGCCAATTATTTTTAAAAAAATGACAGCAAGAGTTTCTATGCTTATGTAAGGAGTAAACAGAACGTTCGAGATAAGGTCGGACCACTGGAAAACAACAGGGGAAACATAATTTCAGAGGGGTTTCAAATGGCAGAGGTCCTGAATGAGTATTTCAGCTCAGTATTTACCACAGAAGATATCAGCTCACTTCCAGTTCCATTTACTAAATTTGAGGGAAATAAATCAGAACATTTAGGGCAGTTATTTGTAACTCCTGTAATGATAGCAAACAAAATTAAGAAGATGAAAGATAATAAATCACCTGGAGTTGATGGGATACCACCAAAACTGCTTAAGGAAATTGTTGAGCAAATTAGTACACCACTTGCAAAATTGTTTAACTTGTCACTAGAAGAAGGAATAGTTCCATCAGAATGGAAAGAAGCAAACATTACGCCACTATTTAAGAAGGGCTTGAGAAACAAGCCAGAAAATTACAGACCAGTGAGTTTAACATCAGTTATATGTAAATTACTCGAAACATTAATTAGAGACCACATGGTGGAATTCCTTGTAAAACATAATTTAATAAATACATCTCAACATGGGTTCCTAAAAGCAAGGTCATGTCTAACCAATCTCTTGTGTTTTTTTGAAGAAATTACAAAGTGGGTAGATGACGGGTCACCAGTGGATGTTGTCTACTTAGATTTTCAGAAAGCTTTCGATAAAGTGCCACACCAAAGATTGATACTTAAACTAAAAGCCCATGGTATAGGTAATGATGTAATCAACTGGATAGAAAAGTGGCTTACACACAGAAGACAGATAGTAATAGTAGACGGTGAGATTTCAAACTGGAAATCGGTTTTGAGTGGGGTACCACAGGGATCAGTATTAGGCCCTATACTGTTTTTAATATATATAAATGATCTAGAAGATGACATATCTAGCAAAGTACTCAAATTTGCAGATGACACAAAAGTATTCAGAAAGGTTACAAATGATACAGATAAACAAAGTTTACAGGATGATCTAGAAAAATTAGTTAGTTAGAAAAATGGCAAATGTTATTCAATTTTGGGAAGAGCAAATGTATACACATAGGGCATGGAAACATGGACAAAGAATATAAAATGGGGGATGCTGTACTAGGTAGAACCACACAAGAAAAGGACTTAGGAGTAACATTTAGTGCTGACATGAAAGTTTCAGGGATTGCTGCTTCAAAAGGAAATCAAATTCTAGGGCTAATTAGGAGAACTATCATGTATAAGGAGAAACAGCTAATTGTACCCCTGTACAAAGCAATAGTTAGACCACATTTGGAATATTGTATTCAAGCATGGAGGCCGTATCGTAAAAAGGACATAGACAAGCTAGAAAGAATACAACGAAGAGCAACCAAAATGATTCCAGAATTGAGACCTTAGTTATGAAAGTCGCTTATTACAATGTGGTTTGACAACACTAGAGACCAGGAGACTAAGAGGAGACCAAATAGAAGTATTTAAAATAGTGAACGGTTATAAGGATGTTGATAGGAATATGTTCTTCAAACTTAAAGAAGGCAGTAGAACCAGAGGACACAAAGCAGCATTAGTTTAGGAGCAGTGTAGGTTGGACATGAGAAAGTACTCTTTCTCACAGAGGGTGATAAATGAATGGAACAAACTGCCAAATGATTGAGTTAATGCTAGTAGTGTGAATATGTTTAAAAATATAATTGACAGATATTTGATAAGGGTGGGCTACACATAGATGAGAAAATTGTTGGACTCTCGATAAGCCAATGGCTTCCTTGTCCACTTTGCCATCTGGAATTTGTTGTTTGGGATGGCAATCTTGTTAAATCTTGTTATGCTAGGGGAAGTAAAAGATCCCACACAGGAGGTAAATCTGTAACCTGCCGTGGACTCAAAGAGTGGTGGTCTCTATCTCTAACCCACCGATTCCTGGCGTGTGAGATGCGCCGAGCAGTCAGTGTAGTCGACACGTAGAAACACGCCTCAGGACTTACAACGCTCTTAATGCGGACTACAATTACATTGTCAATATCATTAACTTTATCAAATTATTGCTATTTAAGCAACATAAACCTACATTAGTTAATATTTAATGTGTACTTTTTGTATACATGTATGTTAGAGAATAGACACTGAAGATATTCTTGGCATTCAAATAGTGATAAAATAACACCAAACATTGTAGAAAAACTACAATACTTACCTGCCAGTACATGAAGGCATAGTAAAGAACAGTCACGAAAGAAACGAGGCATGTAGTAATTTTATTCAGATCCATTGAAACGAGGCATGTGGTAATTTTATTCAAATCCTTTACTTTCTGTGACACAGCATTCAAGACAGCACATTCAAATATGAGTAGAACCCTGAGAGTTCACATGGTTCATCAAATTATACTTATGTAGAGTAGTTATTTAATAATGCAGATGCAGCATGTGCAATGCATATGCCAATGTCTAAATATGATATTAAAATAACAGAACTGCATCAGTGATTGATAATGGAAACATATTAAAAACACTATCTTATTGTCATTCCCAATGAATTGATTCAGTTAAATATAATTTGGTGATGATATTAAAAAGGCTGAAGGCAGTGACTGGATTCAGTGGGTGTGCACAGCCAGTAGTGTTTGTATGCAAAATGCAAACACCAGCAGGGATTGAACCTGCCACACAACACTGAAATACCATTACCATCAACACCACAACTTGGCAGAGTGGTTACACAACTGACCAGGGCTAGGGTGAATTAAAAAATGGATTGGAATTATTCAATTCAATTCCTGAATTTGAATTAAAATATTTTCACCAAGCGGAATTGGAACTGAAAGATTTTGAGTAAGTTGAATTGGAATTGGAAGAAAATGAATTGAACCTCATTTTCTTGTGCTGGTGTGATCTGGTTTTATTTCCAATGTGGTCCTCAATCCAACCCTAGAATTGTATATAACTCAAAGTTGTTGTAGCAGCTAAACATACATTTGTACACCATTTGAAAATCTGAGGTGAGAACATTAATTCTGTCCAAATTTGAACAGATGATCTGCTTGGCAATGTTACCATGTGGCAATTTGAAAAAAGAACTCAGAAGTTCTGCTCAAATCAAACTCTAGCAGGTGTGATAAGCTTACTTTGAATTCAATACAGGTTGCAGCTCCTGCTCTAAGATAACATTCGTTGTCTGCCTGCATATATCTGAAACCATGCCCATTATGTGTGCTAGGAATGTGTGAAGCCATAGCCATCCCAATGGGGCATCCCAATAATTAAGTAATTGGCATTTTACTCATGCATTGTTTCATTGAGCAGGTATTTCTGAAACTATAAAATGATAGCCTACTGATCTTTTCAAGTTGTTTGAATAACGGTTCAGACATTGTTTGCACATTGTTTACAATTACTAGCAGTTGGAATAACATGCAAACAAACTTGATATTTTGTAAGTTTGCAGCAGTACATGTAAAATAGACTATTATCTATTACTTTATTAACTATTACTTTTGAAAAAAGTTCCTCTATTACCGAAAAAATCTATTACCTATTACATATTACTATTATCCCATGCATTTGCGCTGGAAAAACTTAGAATTGAATTGGAATTGAAAGATTTGAGCTGGAATTTGGATTGAAAACAAATTAATTGAATTGGAATTGGTTAATTGAATTGAAAGGAATTGATTAAATGGAATTAACCCAGCCCCTGCAACTGACTGTTTGCATTGCCAAAGAAATTAAATGAAACGATCTGAACAAACATGCATCCCAACTGTTTGTGAGCACTTAATTCGTGGAACCGTCTGTGTCTGTTGGCAACATGCCAGCCCAGCACCCTCGTTATGCCGGTTTCTTGCCTTTCTGAAAATGGGAAATTACAAATTGTGTACAGCTGTTTTCTAGTAACACCGCTTTTTATCGAGTAGGTTTAGCTGGCAACATCTGAACCCACCATTTATGCAAGCGGCGTTAACGGGCCAAAACTACTACACAATGTACATATACACATGTATATTTTAACTAGCATTTTATTAATAAAGCGAATGTTTTTATCAATATGATCAATATCCCTATAAGCTAAAAATATAGATATAGGTGCTGGTGCAGCCTGTTGATAAGTTAGATCAGTCAGTTAGTTGTCTAAAGTATGGCGAATCAACTACAAGATTCTTCTGTTGACCTACTGCGCATTACACAATTTTCACGTCCGCGAACATTGTTGATATAATCTCGCCATATACCAGGGTGCCAGCTTAGTTCCGTTCAGCTTTCCATCAATACGACATCAGGATAATCAAAATAGTTTGTCAGCATCTCCGCTAGTGCCCAACATTTTCAATGCCATAACTAACCTTGTTTATCCAGACTCTGTGATGTGGCACCACTGTTTGCTGTACACAAGATTTCCAGCGAGTCCAGATAATTTGGGAACGAAAGTCAGCATGATTTTTTATATAATAGAAAATAATCGATCATACACGATTGTAATTGAGCAGAAGCATGAACCAATCAATCATCAACAAAATGTATTAATCGGAGCAACACTATGCATCACTATTATCAATTAATGATTTATGAATTTTATTATAATAATTACTTTGATCAATGCTTCTGCAAATATTTTATTTTTGGATAGAGCTTTATACGGCTACATAATTAAAGGTTATTATTATTATAAAGAACAGATCTTTCAAGTGCGACATAAAATCTGCAGATTGCAAAGCACGATCTGCCAGATCCATAAAACGCATCCAAAATCGATCAATTGTGTAACGTCATAGTCTCGCTTATCCGACTCTCGCTTGCCTTCGTGAACTTGCCAAGAAGATAGTTTGGCCCCAAAGGCGTAGTCTCATTGTTACCCACTGTCATCACTCCATTTTGTGTAGGTGTTCCCGTGATGCCCCAGTAGCCAATCAGTGTTATTATGGAGATTCTACACTGAAAATTGTTTTTGCCTGATTTAACTTTTCAATCTGACAGTTGTGTCAACATAATAAAAGTTTAAAGCATTGCATTGTAAAGATCACAACGTTCACAACAAACATTTCAGTGCTATTAGGGTTTAGTTTTGTGATGATTTTAATTAGTATCATAACTGATATATTTTTTTACATTTTTTTTACATTACATCTCAAAATTCGAAATTTTAAACAGCTTTTAATATTTTGCTTAGAAACATGAAAGAACTACCTTTCTACTTCTTTTAACTAGCATTTTGAGGGAAAAATAAAAATATAACGACATTATAGATACACAAGATTGCAGCCATTAATTAGGACAACATACCTAGTCCTAGTACGACGATTTCACCAACCCTACCACTTCGCTATTTAGCTTCGCTGACCGGCTAATGGCACCGTAGCTGATACATTCATGGAGTCAGACCACAGATGAGAATTGCATTGGGGGCCATGTTAACGTTTTGTCTGATTATAAGAAAACGTGACCATCAAAAATTCTTAAAATTGTCCACAGCAACTGCCATCATCTCATTGATATACTGACCAAATATTTTCAAAATCACATACCTCCAGCTCTTTTAAATCGCCCCGACGTGCGATGCCTATCAATTTTGACAAAAATAGCCATGTATTCATGCGCCCACGTGGCCCATAGCAGAAAAATTCCCATAAATCCCTCCGCCAGTTAAACTCTTTAAAAAATGCACTGTTTCACAGCCAATAGCTTCTACAAACAAACCTGTGAATATTCCTGCTCAAAGGCACTCATGTCACATAATATTAATTTATTAAGTTACCATTTTACAATTTCATACGCCCTACATTCGGGAATTTTTTTTGGAGAAAGTGTCAAATTTTATATCAAATTGCGGCACAGTGTATATGTAGACACATTATGGAACACTCCTGCTTGTCAAGTCATTATTATTTGTTTGACAGCCAAGCCTAAACAATGCTTTGCCCGTATTATTAGCTGAAAACCAGTCACATAATTTAATTATAGGTCGATTTTGACACTTGATAAATCATAGATCATGTACACTAGATTTACATAGCACTGCGAACCAATGAAGCCTGCTTACTGTCCCTTTGAATATACTGAGTTTATTTTTAAAATTAGTATTCATATAATTGCTTGAGTTTAAACCAAACATGGCATAGAGTAATGGTACAGTCGCCAGGGGGAGCAGGGGCGCGCGTGATTACACACCGCGCGCCCCTGCTCCTGTACTGAGGGTAAAGTGTCTATGTACTGTAGCTGTGTACAGTGGTACAGTACCTATGCATTCTAGCTGTGTACTGTGTGTTCAGTGAAACGGTACTGTAGCTAGTGACTATGTTTGATAGCTGCTCGTTAACTCTATGCTTGGTTTCTATAGGCCTCCTCTGGCTGTGGCGCGCATTCTTATCACCACCCTTGGCCGCGCACGTGATGCTGCTATTGTGCGCTGGGTGTACTTTGTCCACCGGTCTTGTGATCGGCTCGCGTTACGTCTGGCCATCGTTTCGCTGTGGGTACAGCAACTATATATTCTAGCTGTGTATTGTGGATACAGTGACTATGCGTTCTACTTGTGTACTGTGCATACAGTGATTATGTATTCTAGCTGTGTAATGTGGGCACATTTACTCTATATTCTAGGTGTGTACTGTGGATGAAGTCAATATGACTTTTAGCTGTGTACTGTTTACTGTACTGTACCTGAGTACTCTGGGTACAGCAACTACATATTCAAGCTGTGTATTGTGGGTACAGTGACTTTATATTCTAGCTGTACACTGTGGGTAAAGTGACTGTGTATTCTAGCCGTGCACTGTGGGTATAGTGACAACGAATTCTAGCTGTGTTATGTGGGTACAGTGACTATGTATTCTAGTTGTGTACTCTGAGTACAGTACATATGTATTCTAGATGTGTACTGTGGGTACAGTAACTATGTAATTTAGCTGTGTACTCTGAATATATTGACTATGTATTCTAGCTGTGTACTGTGGGTACAGTGAATATGTATTCTAGCTGTGTACTGTGAGACAGTGACTATGTATTCTAGCTCTGTCCTGTGGGTACAATGAATATGTATTCTATTTGTGTACCGTGGGTATAGTGACTACGTATTCTAGCTGTGTGTTGTGGGTACAGTGACTATGTATTATAGTTGAGTACTGTGGGTACAGTTACTATGTATTCTAACTGTGTACTTTGGGTACAGTAATATTGTACGCTAGGTGTGCACTGTGGGTACAGTGACTGTTATTATGTATTCTACATGTGGACTGTGGGTACAGTGGCTATGTATTCTAGTTGTTTACTGTGGGTACAGTGAATACGTATTTTAACTGTGTACTGTGTATATGTATTATAGCGTTGTACTATGGGTTGAGTGACTTTGCATTGTAGCTGTATACTGTGGGTACAGTGACTATGTACTCTAGCTGTGTACTTTGGATACAGTGAATATGTATTATAGCTGTGTACTCTTTGTACAGTGACTAAGTATTATAGCTGTGTACTCTGGATACAGTGACTAAGTATTCTAGCTGTGTAATGTGGGTACAGTGACTATGTACTGTAGCAGAGTACTGTGGGTACAGTGACTATGTATTCTACCTGTGAACTGTGGTTATTGTGATTATGTAATCTAGCTGACTACTGTGGGTACAGTGACTATGCATTCTAGCCGTGTACTATGGGTACAGTTCTATGTACTCTAGCTGTGTACTCTTCGTACAGTGACTAATTATTCTATTTAACTGTGTACTCTGTGTACAGTGAATATACATTCTAGCTGTGTACTGTGGGTTGAGTGACTATGCAGTTTAGTTGTGTACTGTGGGTACAGTGTCTACGAATTGTAGCTGTATACTGTGGGTACAGTGATTATGCATTCTTGCTGTGTATTGTGGGTACAATGACTATGTTTTCTAGTTGTGTACTTTGTGTACAGTAACTATGTATTCTAGCTGCATACTGTGGGTACAGTGACTATGTATTCTAGTTGTGTACTCTGGGTATAGTGACTATATATTCTAGCTGTGTCCTGTGGGTACAGTGACTATGTATTATAGCTCTGTACTGTGGATACAGTTACTACGAATTGTAGCTGAGTACTATGTACTGTGGGTATAGTGACTATGAATTCTAGCTGTGTATTGTTGGTGCAGTGAATATATATTCTATCAGTGTACTGTAGATACAGTGGCTATGTACTGTAGCTGTGTACTGTATATACAGTGAATATATATATATATTACAGCTGTGTTCTGTGGGTACAGTGACTATGTATTCTAGCTGTGCACTGTGGGTACAGTGTCTATGTATTCTACCTGTGTACTGTGTGTACAGTGACTATGTACTGTAGCTGTGTACTGTGGGTAGAGTAACTATGTATTCTAGCAGTGTACTCTGGGTACAGTGAATTTATATTCTATATGTGCACTCTGGGTAAAGTGACTATGTATATATATATATATATATATATATATATATATATATATATATATATATATATATATATATATATATATATATGTATTCTAGTTGCATACAGTGGGTACAGTGACTACGTATTCTAGTTGTGTACTTTGGGTAAAGTGACTATGTAATTTAGCTGTGTACTCTGGATACAGTGACTATGTATTCTAGCTTTGTACTGTGGGTACAGTGTATATGTATTCTAGCTGTGTACTGTGTGTACAGTGACTATGTACTGTAGCTGTGTACTGTGGGTAGAGTAACTATGTATTCTAGCAGTGTACTCTGGGTACAGTGAATTTATATTCTATATGTGCACTCTGGGTAAAGTGACTATGTATATATATATATATATATATATATATATATATATATATATATATATATATATATATATATATATATGTATTCTAGTTGCATACAGTGGGTACAGTGACTACGTATTCTAGTTGTGTACTTTGGGTAAAGTGACTATGTAATTTAGATGTGTACTCTGGATACAGTGACTATGTATTCTAGCTTTGTACTGTGGGTACAGTGTATATGTGTTCTAGCTGTGTACTGTGGGACAGTGACTATGTATTCTAGCTCTGTACTGTGGGTACAGTGAATATATATATATATATATATATATATTCTAGTTGTATGAAACTAAAGTCCCGTTCTTTTTATAGCTAGGTGAACGAACAAACACACTTCACTACATATGTGTGCTGGGTAAATTGTAGGAATTGTGGGTAAATTGTAGGAATTATGGGTAAATTGTAGGAATTATGAGTAAATTTTAGGAATTATGGGTAAACTGTAGGAGTTATGGGTAAAGTGTAAGAGCACACTATTTAACAATATTGACATATAAAGAAAATATGCGTATGGCAAGAGACTTTAGAGTCTTCTGTCTAACGTTTGTGGATGATATTGTGTCATTATTTTTAATTATTTAATACAATGTCCTTGTACTCTTATTCAATAGGAGAATTATGGGTAAATTGTAGGAATTATGGGCACACTGTAGGAGGTATGGGTAAAGTGTACGAGCGCACTATTTAACAATATTGACATATAACGAAAATATGCGTATGGCAAGAGACTTTAGAGTCCTCTGTCTAACGTTTGTGGACGATATTTTGTCATTATTTTCCAATATTTAATAAAATGTCCTAGTACTCTTATTCATTAGGAGAATTATGGGTAAATTGTAGGAATTATGGGTAAACTGTAGGAGGTATGGGTAAAGTGTAAGAGCGCACTATTTAACAATATTGACATATAACGACAATATGCGTATGGCAAGAGACTTTAGAGTCCTCTGTCTAACGTTTGTGGATGATATTGTGTCATTATTTTCAAATATTTAATAAAATGTCCTTGTACTCTTATTCAATAGGAGAATTATGGGTAAATTGTAGGAATTATGGGTAAACTGTAGGAGGTATGGGTAAAGTGTAAGAGCGCACTATTTAACAATATTGACATATAACGAAAATATGCGTATGGCAAGAGACTTTAGAGTCCTCTGTCTAACGTTTGCGGACAATATTGCATCACTTATATCATGCTTCGTTGTAACGGCGCTCCTATGAGAACTTTCGTCAACGCTTTCCACACCGAACTGGTCGCTAACGATTGTCGCGTGTTCGATTGGATTAACCTGCTGAAAAAGGGTATATCGTACTATCGCATATCGTACTGAGCCTCTGCGCTTAGAATTCCATTTCCGTGCAGCGCTTCAGACCACCGTGAACGTCGTCGCCTACGCCGAATTCGAGTCCGTGCTGGAAATCGACAAGAACCGCAACGTCATCTACGACTACTGAGATGGACACCCTGCAGATCGCCCGTCTACTGGAGATGGATCCGAACACCGCGTCCGTCTTTGGCGGCGTCGTACCCCGAGATGGACTGCCTGCAACAATTGACGCTTTGCCGATCGCCTTCGTGTGCAACACCGACGACGGCGACGAACCGGGCGAACATTGGATAGCGCTGTACCTGTCCTCCGACGGGCGCGGCGAATACTTCTGTTCGTACGGTCTGCCGCCTCGCCACGCGGCGTTCCGCACCTTCTTGAACAAACACTGTTCCGAGTGGACTCATAATAGCAAGAGACTTCAGAGTGGTGTGTCTAAGGTTTGCGGACAATATTGCGTCACTTATATCATGCTTCGTTGTAACGGCGCTCCTATGAGAACTTTCGTCAACGCTTTCCACACCGATCTGGTCGCTAACGATTGTCGCGTGTTTGATTGGATTAACCTGCTGAAAAAGGGTATACCGTACTATCACGTATCATACTGAGCCTCTGGCGCGGTGGTCGCTCCACCCGTAAGCTCGCCCTCGAACCTCTGGCGCGGTGGAGACACCCGTAAGTTCGCGACCTCTGGCGCGATGGTCACCATTCGCAAGTTGCCTCGACTTCATCATACCCGACTCGTTGTATCCAATCACACACGATCGCCTCGTTTGTACTGCTGCCGCTTTGTTGTATTCAATAAAATACGTGTGCACCGTACGATTGTGTTCGTCTCCTTACTAGGTTAACGACCCTTCGGTAAACGTAACTAGGTCAATGTTCGTTCCTCCTCCAGTACCTAGGGGGCGCTTACGTTACGCATGACTGCACTGCGCTCGGCTACGACCGCCAGGGGGCGCTCTGATTGGCTGCGCGCACTCATTAGCGGTGGGCGATATTAGGGTGTTTTGCCTTTGATGTTCCTTTGATGTATGGTCCAGTGATTTGGCTCTTAATTTGAGGTCCCAAAAACTTCCACTAACTACTCACATGGCATTATTTCAAAGCTTAGATGCTACTGACTGTGCACAAAAAACATCACTTCCACTCACTCATCCACACAATTTCTGCTCTAACAAATAAACCCTAACTGCACAATTAATTTTTTCCTTGGGACTCTTTATCGTTGTAATGGCGGACGGATTTTGACTGTGGTCCGTGCCCAATAGCCCCGGACTTGACGGCGTTAAAAATAAAGTTTTATTATTATTATTACTCCTCATCTTTGGGGACGTTGGAGTTGGCGTTGCTCTAGCAGGGGGATTGTGCGTACTTTGAGGTTTTCGATTACATGTCTGTTCCCCGTCACTGCCCACTCGGTGTCATCTGCGTACTGTGCATCCAAAATCGTGTTTATTGGTTTGCTGTATGCATGGTCTATCAGGTGTGTACTTGTTGATGGTGGTAGCGGTTCAGGAGACTTCAGGTGGTATAGTTGTGACCATTCACTTCAGGTTGGTAACTGAAGGCTTTGGCTAGGTAGAGGATGAAGAGGACTGGACTGAGACAGTCACCTTGCGTGAACGTCTCTCCAGTTTCCCTTCCACGTCTGACGCACAACTGAACCCCTTCAAGCAGTACCTTGATCGTGTGTAGTTCATCAGGATCCATAATCCCTCTCAGATCTTCTACCAGGGTCTCTCTGTTTGCGGTATCAAAAGCTTTTCGACATATACATTAGCAGGATGTGCGTTGTGTTGTTGACTGATGTGATTGCTCTTTATGCGAGTATTTTAAATGCAAATGCGTGCTCTGTGGTGCTCCTATCGTGTTGATATGCAGCCTGTGATGTTGGAGTGTTATGCATGATTTTGTCACCCACTCTGTTTATGAGACAGGGAGCCAATATCTTTCTGATTTGCACACGGACCTTTCTTCTTACAAGGAGTGGTGTGGGGATTCCTAGACTAAATTCAATAGGCGTGTATCTTGCTGCTGCCGTGTGTTGGATATGTGTTATATAGTTTTTCTGATCTTATTTCATCTATACCAGGACTTTTATTTTTTAATTTGTTGATGGCACCGGCAATTTCTTCTGTGGTGAAAGGCTTTTTCATGGGAGTTGGTTTTACATCCAATAGCTCCCTGGCATTTTTTTTTTGGTGAAATGAAATACTTGGTGATTAGTTTAACTTGTTCTTCCTCATTTGTTGTTACGCCATCTTCGGAGTCTACCAAATTTAAGCAGTGGCTTTTTAGAATCCTTTCTTTTGACAGTTTTTAGTGCTTTGAAATTTTTTGTGGAATAATTTTTTTTCCAACCTACACTTCTCTGATCTCAGTTGTTCCCTATTCGTTCACTTTTGTATGAAGGAGGATTAGTTTCTCACTCCTTAATTTTCTGAGCTCTATGTGCCTTGCGGGACTTACATTTGAATTGATTTCTACATTTAGCTGTTTCTGTTCCTCAGTTGGGTTCACAATTTCTGGATTATCACTTTTCTTTTTGCTTTTTACGATTCCTAGGATTTGTTTTTACTGCAATGTGATTGGATTCTACAATGTCATCACATTTGTCTTGTGCCATTTCGTTGGTTGTTTTTGTAATGTCCGGGTCGGTATCATGCAATACGACACTGGCATTGGACGGTTGTAAGGTGTTTTATTAAAAAAATGTGCATGTCTGCCCAAGCAGCAGGCGATACAAAACCCTGTGAACATACAGACAAATATAAAGTTCCATTTGGATGACGGTCATAATATTATTATAACATCATATCACAATATCATATTAACCAAACTTATATTCTATACTATCAACAAAACACTACATAAATTCCAGTCACTTAACCTATAGCTACACCTGCAAACAACTCTGTTGAATAACAGTAAACGATAATTTCACACTAAAGTCGCAAAATCATCAACTGTGAAGCAGACAAACAGCTGTTATTATTAACAAGTACTGTTGCAGTCACGTGACCTCAAATATCCTGCCGTGTATCATTCAGGCAGGACTTACCAACCATCATTTTCTAATTAGGTAACAAACAAACATTATTACAAATACAATCCTAAGTCTACTCCATTGACATCAGTACAACATTAACAGTCACAATGTTTGAGATACACACCCACAGACAGTTGTCGAAACTATCCCGTCATACACCGATCTCTCTTATATGACAAACATCAAGAAAGTTATGACAATTTTTATATGCCCAAATTAACCCACTTTTTGGTAATTGTCTTAATGGAAAACAATAGATAACGAAATGTGACCTGTGACCCATTTCTGCCATAATGTGGGGATCCAGTTAAACAGCCATAATTTTCCTTATAATTGTCCTACATCCAAAATGTTGATATCATTAGAAAGCTTATTAACAGACAAAGAAGACCACAGTATTCTGAAATAGAAAAACATAATTAATCCTCTTGGAAAAAGTGCTGAAAATATTTTTTTTAATGAAGTTAAAAATTTACCCGTGATCAGTTACGACCAACATTCCGTTACCTCCTGATGGCATATTCCATGTAATCTTGAATTGGTTCTTGCAGCTTAAGGGTAGCCCGTACTCGTAAACCGTCATACACCATATCTTGGTTAAAACTATACATATCTTAATCAAATTTGGTACACTTGTTACTTATGTGAACAGTACTTTGTACATCAAATTTCAGCTTGTTTGCATATGTATTGGCATGGCAATGAACATTTGAAACTGGAAGGCATAGGCGTTTTTGTGAAAATTGTTGTGAACTAGCAGTTTGGTCTGGAATGATGTAATTGTCAGTAATCATTAGCTGGAATGTCCCTCTATACAATAAGATGGTTTTTAGATGAAATGTCAGGCTTTTACAATTGTTGGTAAGGGGATGTTTACATTAACGTTTTTTTTCCGGACACGTCGGTGTACTATATCCTTGCTTCTAACTCCCATTTTTAAGTAATCATCCTTAAAATAGTCTTATTGTATGCAAGACATATGTGGGAACAACTGTTAAGTTTCAGCTTGTTACCTTACACCGTTTTTCTGTAATAATTTTCACAAAGTTGACAAATGTTCAAAAAAGTCATTTTGAGAAAATAGCAAAAAACGAAAACATTATCTGAAACACTGAATGCATAATGGAAACACATTAATAAAATGCATAAAATTATATATAGATATATACTGGGTTTATATAATGAACAAATGCAAGTATTGTATACAGGTACAACAAGTTTTATTGTTCACATCATGCAATGTTTGCAGTGTCACTATCATGCGCCAGGATCATACAAATGACCCTCCTCCTCAGACTTTCTGTCATCTGCCTGCATCTTCAGCAGAGCTTTCCTCTTTCTGTTGGACCTAGTCTCCACTCTGGCAACCACTTCTGCCTTACGCAGCCGGGACCGGTCCTGTCTCTCTGCCAACACACACAGCTGCGAACCCGGCCCGGCCTGTGGAGCGACAGCCTCGACCGCTTTCAGCAACATGTCAGATCCTTTGTTGAACTGAACTACACCCATAGCCACTGCTATTTCTACTGTCTTTCTTGAACTGTACAGTGCCTTAGGAGCTCTCCTCCATATGACAGCATGCAAAGACTCATTCGCATTTGACGTCCCAAGGGTCATGCAACGTTCCAACAATTCGTGGTTTGTCAAGCGTTCAAACAGCGGAACAAGTTGCTCTGACGCATCTCTTGGTAATGGGGCTTCATGTTTCTCCTCCTTCTTCTTCTCCTCTGGGTCCACACCCTCAGCCTTGGCCTGCTTGAAGTAACACCAGTCAATGTCACAATGGTCATGGTGAGGGTCCTCGGTAGTGGAAACGCTATGAAAGAATATTGCCATATTGCATGGCGAGTTGCTTCGACATTGGGTGCATGTTTCACAATAGCATTCCTGTAGTACTGTGACCACTTCTTCATTCTTGCAGATGTCAGTTTCCCCTTCCCACTCAAACTGGTGGTCACTTGTGTCTTTCGCATGTCTTTCCCCTTTGTGCTGGACTCCTTGACTTTTGTGCTGGACTCCTTGACGATTTTCTCAAGACCCTTATACATACGTTTGCTCATGTGGTTGATACACTCTTGCTTATCAATTGTCACATGAGCACCGTATGGCTGAAGAATGTTCAGTGCAGACAACACTGCCGCATCACCGTCACCAAGGATGGACATATACTGGGCATTCATCAAGTCCATTGATCTGGCCCACATCACCTTTGCTGCCTCGGTTTCCATCGAGCCACTGGAACCAGTGTGATTGACATCACAGTTGTCCTGGTGTAGTTCTTGCCACTGCACCTTCTCGTCCCCTTTCAACTTCTTGCCAACAAGTTCACATTCCACACAATATTTGGAGCGGATGACGTAGTCAATGACTAACCCAGTCAAAACTTCTACAACAAATCCGACTCCAAACAGAGAATGAAAGCCCCTCGTCTTCCATGAGCCGTCATAACTCACAGAGAGCTGCCGGGGTCCGTCGCACTCTCCATATACCTCCCGGTACACGCGGTGCACGATCTCGTGTGCCGCCATCAGGGCATCACATGCAGTTCCATACACCAACTTCTGCTTCAGCACGTCCGAGATGGAACTGAATGTCTTGCTGTGGATGCCACCTTTCACGTTCATGAGGGTTGTCAGTCGCACCAAGCCTGTCTGGTTGATACCACCTTCGCGGGCTGCGAGAACAGCAAGGTGGTTTATCATGTAAGGCTGTCTAGTTGGGTTGTCACGTACGGGCAGCTGTGGTGACGAGTACACAGTTGACAGCTTCGAATCACACGCATCACAGGACAGTTGAACTTGGACAGCATATCCCTTCACAGCTGTTTCTGTGATGTGCGGTGCTGTCGTGTTGCACTCTGGGCAGGCAAGTGGCTTCACAAGATCATGCAGCCTGTCTGTGTGAAACAACACAAAGTGGCCGTCTGAAGAAGATGTCGAGGTGCTCTCCGAGGTAGACGCTCTAGGAGGAGACAACAACACCATCTTACGTCGACTGGCTGATGACGTGTGTAGTTCAGTGAGGGACAGAGTTTCAGAGACTGACGGCTCTTCACCAGCAACTGAAACAATGAAATATAATAAATAAGTAAATAAAATATTCATTGCACACAATGATTATTACCAAGTTGTTAGTTTATTATAATTCAAACATAATTGAGTTTATTTTTTTATAGGATAGTATGGCTCAGAAGTTAGACTTAGAGCACTGAAAAATAATTAGCCCAATGCTAGCAATAGAACCACTGAAACAGCTTACCCTAAATATTTCTGAAGTTTTATATAAAATAATAATAATGTACACGTTATTATAATGATACAACTACTATTATCAATAGCTATATGTTATAGAAAATGTATACTGTTTCTCTGTCTCTCTGAGTCTCGATGTCCCTCTAGCGACCATCGGTTACAACAATTGCCTAAAATTAACCATGTCTCGAGCGAATACCGGACTGTAATGGTCCTAACTGTTACATTTTGTTTTCATGTTTTTACCTACAGCAGGGCAGTATTGTTTTCTGATTTCGAGATCTCGCAGTTTTGCAAAATAATTTTTTTAATTTTCTGTTTTGACTGATGAATGTGGTCTTGGTAATTTCGATTTGGTTCTGTGTGTGTGTGTGTGTGTGTGTGTGTGTGTGTGTGTGTGTGTGTGTGTGTGTGTGTGTGTGTGTGTGTGTGTGTGTGTGTGTGTGTGTGTGTGTGTGTGTACCGCTGCATGACCTGGAAGCGCGAACATGTTTCCTGTATTTATTTCTGATTATAATGAAGTCTACCTGGTTTCTGACGGGATTTCTTCTCGGACTGCCATATCTGTGGTTTGTGTTTCGCCTATCTGGAGCTTGCCATGTTACTGTATGCGCACTTTATGTTTGAAACAGGTGTTTGATAATTTGAGATTGTGTTTGGCGCACATTTCTAGGAGATATTCGCCATTTTGATTCAATAATCCACGACCATGTTTTTACTGTAAGAGTTAAATGCTGATCCTCGTTTTGGAGTCCCCATTAATCACTAAAATAGTCTCTCTGACTTACTTTTCTTATTAGGCTTTCGAGTGCATTGTAAAAATCTAGCTTCCCTCACCTTTTGATGTTTTTAGGATGTGTTGGCTGTAATGATGACTAATTTCGTTCCGTCATTTTGTTTGATTGTTGCATGCTGATACAGTCTATCACTTATATATTGGTATAAAGTTCACCTTTTGTTTAGCATGCAGGACAATTTCAACGCCGTACCGATTGTTTTTGTCTAGTCCAGAAATATAGTGGATGTATGTCTGTTTGCCATTCGTTGTTTTGGTGTACTTGGCTTCTGACCCGCTCATTCGGGTTTCTGTTGTGTTGTCATCTTTCATTCTCTGAAATTGTTTATTTGCCGCGCTGTTTCTGCCTTGCAGGTTCAAGATTCCGTCACGGGGTTCTTTCTGCGGCTTCCCCGTAGTTTAAGCTTAGGTTTGACACATGATCGGAGTCTGGCAAGGCTCTTTATCCGTATAAAATAACTGTAAAAGGCAGTCCCCCAGCAGCCACCGATACTAGTCCGAAAATAAGAATTTTGTTTGCCGTAATTCGCAGAGCTGCTCTGCGAGTTTGAAACACTTCGTTGTAATTCGCTGTGCTGGTCTGCGAATAGTCTCGTCCTGAAAAATTAGGTATGCATCCAGAATCTGCGTGCATACATAATTCACGTCACAATACACTTTGCATCAAGGGGTGTGACTAGAAGCCAGGCGTTTCATGCACACCGAAATTGACACGTCACCCATTTATGTGCACTTTTCTATACTTGCCGCGCATGAATGTATCGGCTGCGGTGCCATTAGCCGGTCAGCGAAGCTAAATAGCGAAGTGGTAGGATTGGTGAAATCGTCGTACTAGGACTAGGTATGTTGTCCTAATTAATGGCTGCAATCTCGTGTATCTATAATGTCGTTATAATGCCCGGTCTCGAGAGAAATTTTCTTACGGTTTTCCAAATGTCCAATATTTATTACATCTTTCATATGAATTAACAGAAAAGTACATTTTGGAATGTCTTTAATATTAGCCTGTTTATATATAGAAGCATAAATAAAAAATTCTTCCTGAAGAACAAATGATTACTCTAGCAAAAAATAGTTAATGAAAGAGTGAAATTGTTAATTTAGAACCGTCACATAAATTATATATACCGTTGGTTCTTAAATACAGTAGCGTCAATGTACAGACAAAACTTCATAATTCATCATGAGAGATAAAAACATAGTTTTGCTAGCTTTAATAACTAATATTAATATTATGATTTTAAATATATATAATATTAATAAAATATACATTTAATAATTATACCGGCAATCATGATACATTTATGTAGAGCCACAGTTATACAATAATCCAATACGGTGTTATATATATATATAATTATATATATTAAAAAAATAGTGGTATATACACATTGAATTAATAAGCATTATAATAATAATGGCAATATCAACAATACGCCAATAGTGAAATAGCAGTTGGCCAAGTTCCCCTTTCAACCGCATTCGCTAAGTTTGAACTAAACCCACAAAATGTAAAAAAATATATTATAGTTATCATACTAAATAAAATAATCACGAAACTAAACCTTAATAGCATTGAAATGTTTGTTGTGAACGATAATACGAGCAGGTAGCATATGATATATGTATCCTACAATGCAATACGCGCACCACGCATTTCGACAAGATGGCGTCGATTTTACAGACAGGAGTCCCGAAAGCGGACCTCGTGCACTTTTGTGCAACTGCGCAGTAGGTCAACGTGGGAATCAAGTTGTCGTACATATACGTCTTAACCCAACATACCATGAACGAAGCCGAACGCAACTACCTATATACTTCAAAAACACTTTTAAAAGTAGCTCAAATTAAATGCTAAATTAATATAACTTTTTATAAACGGATTACAATGATATTAACAGATTCGAATTCGTCTTTTATTCCTCTTCCTTTACCACTATTTAAGATCATTACCCTCATTACCACAATCCTGTAAAGAAAGGCCCCTTCAGCGAGATCCAAGATGGCCGCGGCCGAATTTTTTTTTTAATGTTAGTACCGTTCTTATGCACTGCTAAAAATACATTTTCAACACACCTGCACATATTAACACATTGATAACATGATTACATAAATAATCTAACGTGTAACTAGCATAATAGTAATATATGAGCAATAAACTGCGACCCGTGTTCCCCATGTTAGCAGAAAGGAAGTCAAATCGGTCTGACGTCGCTAATATTGATGTCATAAGTAGATAAACATAGTCATTAACACTCATAGTCATATAATGTTTATGCTCTTGGGATCACGGAGTGTAACTCCATAATTTGACGACTCGAATGGTTAAAAAATTCGACAATATTTGTTGGGCGCAATGTGCAGATTGCGCTGAGCAACATGCGCCTGCGTATCGCTATGTTGCGCTACGGAATCGACGGATTGCGCATCAGTCGATCGATAACGTTGGTAGCTATGCTGGACCATTTTGAGATAATTAAGTTATTGCAAAGTGTTATACATCACTGGAAAGCTGTATTAAGATACATCGTGGTATCAGTTGTATGTTAATTAGTTTTAATGTTACATCACTTTAAAGACACCCCGTCAACGTTTTCAAAACACTTTTTTCTATTTTGATTAAAAAAGCGTACATGGCCTAAAAAATAGACTAATATTAATGTAACTTTTTTGACATATTATGGAAATAATAAATATTCTCAACCTGTGTGGGGGTCATTCATACCAGTGCATCCATTATTTTAGTTGCAAGAGAACTGTAAGCAGTGCTATTTTTCACTCATTTTTACAGGGGTGGTTGGTAAAAAAACAATACATACCCTAGAGACTTCATTTAAAACTCAGTGTCTACTTCTAACCATGTTTGACATGTATAGGTCATTAGCATTATTATGTATATGAAAAATATTTTTTACAAGGTTTTTTTAACTGCATATTTAAATGCAGATTTTTTTGTAGAAGCCTGTTTACAGCTGAACACATACTGATGCAAGATGAATATTTGACGTGTGTCATGTAGGATGAACTGTAAGCTTTTATTGTCATTCTTTTTGCACTATCAGGATGTATTAGTAGTTAAAGTAAGAAACAACTACTATAAATAGGTACATTACAAGTATGCTTGTGTCCACTTTCTCATATCAATATGTGTGGATCGTTGAATGAATAACCATTCTGTAATAATATTGCATACCAACTAACAGCTGTACATAATTTTGTACATAATATGTTCTTTAATTGGTGGCTAAAAAAAAAAAATTGTTAAGTAATTGATTTGGTAAAACACTGCATGGCAACATATGCACAAGTTTTAAAGAAAATATCATGTGTTCATCTAAAACCTTAATAATTATATTACACTGTTGAAATACTGAGATTAGCATTAAAGAACAAAGTAATACAACACATTAAAATGACAACCTTTTGTATTATAAATGTTGGCTTTAAAATCATACTATCAAACTTAAAGGACGAACAGGTTTTTTAATTAATGTCTCACATTCCCTATTAATGTCATGCGATACAGACAGTTTCATACATCTTCACCCATCATCATACCCAAAATAGATAAATTTGGCATAAACAAATATTTACATCACTAGTCATTAATCACTATACATAAGTCGTATCCACGGTTATAACAATACTTATAATGAAAAGCAATCAGAAAGCACAGGGTAAATCATATTAACATTCCAAGTGTAAGACTGTCAGCCTTGAGCTAATGCTAATAATGGATGTTATAAAGCTTTACATGAACATAACAAACACATTGTTTGTGCAAACTGTATTAACAGAACAAGCGAATACAAGCCGTACTCTGAACACCAGTCCGGTTCATAGGTCACAATTACCGTAAACTCCCGAACACTACAGATGTCTTTCTTCGTTTTGTCTGCTGGGACATCCTTTGACAGGTCAGTCATGCTGTCACGTTGCAAGTTTGTTTACATGTTTTATCTCCCACCAAAATGAGCAAAACACCCTGCAGAACTTCAAACTTACACTGCTACACGATAATATAGTTTGATAGATACTACGTACACATGTACTTGAAGAACGGATCTTTATGAACTTTAAACAACTACGATGAGAAAGACGAACTTTAAACAACAGCGGGCTAGAACATCGCATAATTTATTATTCTGACCTGTGTGTGGTGCCACCTAACGTTCTCATAGCTAGATAATTCTTAGCTTCAGTGGACAATGATAGGCGGTTGTTTTTGTTGTACAGTACATCACTAGCCAGACCTAGCCAAAATAAAAAAAAATATTTTTGTGTTAATAAATTATCAATGAAAGACATACAATTGTTTTTTCGTGAATCAAGGTGAATACCGGATTTGCGAGAATCATGAAATTTTCACCTTAAAAAACAAAATACTTTCACCTAAAGAAATAAAACACGATGTATATCAGAATAAAGTACGTTTTTTCAGCTTTATAGGCATATGCACACTTTTATTATAGGTGGTTTATGTCAGCTGCTATAGACCGCTAAAAGCACCCCGTATAAACGGGCCTCTGTGGGTACACGTTTTGGTTGACTTGCCAATTGCAGAAATAGTAGCGTCGCCTAATGAGCTCCGGCATAGCTAACGTTGGTAATCTCGATTATCCTGGCTCCATGCTGTGGCGACACCGTTTGTCGCACACATCTTCGCCTGGATCCATGCCGTATTTTTCATTGTGACAAAAATTATATATGCACCCGGATTCTCGGTGCATACCTAGTTACATTAAAGGGAAACAAAAGGTACGTTTTGGGGGTTTTGCGCCTAAAAGAGTTGAACAAAACTAACCATTTCCAACTAACAAAATTTTTTCACACCAGTGGTTTACTCAGAATTTTTTATGAAAGTGGAAGATTTTGGTAATTTCTCCAAATGGCTGAGAGCTAACCAGCGCGACTGATAAGTGTATGTGCAGTTCTATGAAATGGGGTTCACACCAGTGGTTTACTCAGAATTTGTTATGAAAGTGGGCGATTTTGGTCATTTCTCCAAATGGCTGAGGACTGACATGTGTATGTGCAGTTCTATGAAATGGGGTAACCTAGACTAAATTGACGTATTAAGCAAGTATTGCTAGAATGCCGCACTTGTGACGTAGTGTTGTCTAACAGTATGGCACGGCCCATGAAATTAAGATGTGTGTGGGAAAGCTGCTATGTTGCCCTCAACTGTTCAAGCAAAGACTCTGCTGGAACATTCTCCATGCTCACATGGTCGATGAGGCCCTGGATCCAGACCAATCCTGAAAGGAGGATATACACAGCCGTCTTCGCGACATGGATGCTAGATCACGGAAATAGCGCTGTTCCGCACCCAATTTCTTTGAGTGTGCTGCCCACAAAAAAATTATTTTAGACAGTTATTCTCTGTTGTAAGGTTGTCATAATGTAATCAGCAGCTGTTATATGTCACTTCACACTAATACTCTCTGCTGTAAGAATGTCACCAACACCTGATACATTTTAGTTCTTAGTGTTTCTCTGTTGTAAGGTTGTCACACTGTAATCAGCAGCTGTTATATGTCACTTCACACTAATACTCTCTGCTGTAAGAATGTCACCAACACCTGATACATTTTAGTTCTTAGTGTTTCTCTGTTGTAAGGTTGTCACACTGTAATCAGCAGCTGTTATATGTCACTTCACACTAATACTCTCTGCTGTAAGAATGTAAGCAACACCTGGCACATTTTATTTCTTAGTGTTTCTCTGTCGTACGGTTGTCACACTGTAATCAGCAGTTGTTACATGTCACTTCACACTAATACTCTCTGCTGTAAGAATGTGGACCAACACCTGGCACATTTTACTTCTAAGTGTTTCTCTGTTGCAAGGTTGTCACACTGTAATCAGCAGCTATTATATGTCACTTCATACTACTATTCTCTGCTGTTCATGTGAGTGATGGTGATACACAAAGGATATGGCTCCCGTCTGCCAGGTGGCCTTCAAGATGACATCAGGGACAGTCTTTCTATCTACGCAGTGATGCCACTGAGATAGGTCGCAGCTGCAGTCACTGTCAGGTGGCGGTCCATGTACTTCAATCCCGTTGACACAGCGACGACATTTCAACCTGTTGGCACAATAATAGCACATCTGCATGCAATCATAACACATCTTCATCAACCTACATGCACAATCACAACACATCTTCATCAACCTACATGCACAATCACAACACATCTTCATCAACTTGCATGCACAATCATAACACATCTTCAACAATATGCATGTACATTCACAACACATCTTTATCAACCTGCATGAACAATCACAACACATCTCCTCTAACCATCAAAAACACGTTTCAAATTGTGGGCACAGTCACATTTGCTTCACATAGCAGGCACAATTCCTTTCAACAGGTGACACAATCCCCCACTCCAGACATAATTGCCCCACCTAAATAGAACTAAGACAAAATCCCCCTTCCTCACATTGGTTATCCCCATTTTGGTGTAGCATACACGTTTTAGTTTTCATTATCTCTTAGGTGCATAGCCCCAAAACCATGACTTTTGTTTCACTTTAACACAATACGGTATGTGTGCAACCTCAATTTTTTTTTTTTTTAGTCAGTTCCTGGGCACAATGTTATACCTATTACATTATATCACACATGTAACTGAATAACCTTCATGCCTCTTTTTTCTAACTCAGCATGCCTACCTTTCAAAAGGGAAGCATATATACATCATGATATGCTACTTTAAACATTGGTGGATTGAAATCGTAGCGTTGCATAACGGAGCCAAACATAACAGAGCTAACGTTTTCCACTTTTTTAAGTATACTATTTCTTTTTACTATAGCATCAATATACCAAGTTGATATTGCATGAACAAAGTTGTACCTTCTAAGATATAACATCAAATATTTTTCTGACACGTGAAAACACTACAAGCCAACAGTTTGTGAAATTCAACCATATATATGTAATTATAATATATGTTCTTATCAATACTTCTCTGATATGTGAGTTATTTTATCCACCAAATTCACTTCAATACACTTGCCAAGATTTCACACTAAACAAAATAAATAAAAATTAAATTATTACTACCTGTACCAGTGTCTTTTGAGAGAATGACTGTTGTGTTACATACTTATCATGTGTTTCGCTAGGCGTTTCATCACTGAGTGTGAAGAGGTGACGCAATTCATTGACACTAAAGTGACGTTCAACATTGTCTTCTTTGTCGACGACACAGCTGCTAAGTGCTTTCTTGTGTGTTTGGCGCTGCAGGATCTTTTCTTCAATACTCCCAGTCTGAAGCCACAACACAAACTCATCATTACATATATTTTCACAGTATTTTAGACTGAAAACAAAACAAACATTTATTGTAAACTTTTCTCCACAACATTTCCAGTCTGAACCCACACTCATCATAAGATATTCTCCGTAGTTACTGTCTAAAGCTACATCAACACTTCTCATAAAAGATATTCTCCACAACATTTCCAATCTAAGGGCAGCAGGACAAGCCAGTTCTAAATGGTTATGGTGCTATTGGTCACATAACAACCAGCATTTAGGATGGAAGAAGATGAATGTGATTTCTTATTCTATAATACCTGACGGCCCTCATAAACCTGCATTTACATCACAACTATGAGTATGGAACGATGAGCTCTCAACTTCCATTTACTAAACTGTGTAGAGACAACTATAAGATCTCTTATGTAAATGGTGGGTTGGTCTTGAACTCAAGCTAATTTTGGGTAAGCTGAAGAATGATGAGGCAGGACTCTATTTATACCAGTGATTCACTCTTCAGCTTACTAATTATGTTGCACTCTAGCCTAATATTGTTATCATTATGTAAGTAAAATGTTAGTAAAGTAATCAACAGACCGCAACAAGCCTGTAGATGTAGCATTGCTTCATCTGACCATCACGCCATATTCGAGCCATTGCCTGGTCATCATTCGCTGGGTTCCAGTCTGGGTCAAACATGACGAGGCGGTTGGCCCCTATCAGATTGAGTCCACAACCACCAGCCTTGCTGCTCAGCATGAAGATAAACTCAGGCCTCTATTAACAAGCAATATAAACTCGGTGACGTTTGGAGAACAAATTTGATGTTGTGTTAAATAATTTTTTTTTATATCACAAGTACATCTCTCATACATATCTATATTTAATCGAGTTTCAGTATAAAATATACCCATCTCCATACTTCGGACATCAGGTTTAAAATAATTATGGTCAATCTCATAGAACCCACAATCATTTGTAAAAATTCAATGAACCATGTATTTTTACTATAACAGACACTGGCCATATTCAATCTTAATAAATGTCATTAAATTAGCTTATTCTACAAATGTAACAATACCATTGTTAAGTGACTGTTTCCAGAAATCCTATGTTTTTTCTGTATGCACTTCATGGTAAACATCAGGTAACATCGATAAAAAATAAATTTGACAATGGTGTTCAACAATGGTATCATTTTTAATGACTTATGGTTATGGCCTGATGTTGGTATGCTCTTTGTTGGTATGCTCTTTGAGCCAGGCCCCCAGTGACCTGCTGATTTCAACCAAGTACGTTTGATGACAGTCTGGACAGGTTACTTCAGATTTCACCCAGCACGTTGTTCAAATTGCACCATTAATGTCACCCACAGGACTGGGCCAAAGTGACCTGAATAGCGAGGTGACCTTAATACTGAATATGGGCACAGACACATCATGGGAATTGGGAAATTGCTGTACAGATATAAGTAAGATATAAGTTTAACAGCATAATGGACATTAAGCAAGTATATCATGTATTATATTGTATTATTGAAAGAGGAGCTCCTCTTTTATACAACACAATATATAATAATTCTATTGCGCTGAAATCCCCAGGAAACCCAAGCTCGGCAACGTACCAAAACAAAAGGGGTTAAGCAGTTCCTAAATGATAAGCAGTTCAAGCTGTAAACAGTTGGATTACTACACTGAGGAGCTATGGAGGATAAGCAAGTTTAAACAGGTGGATTTTAGTTTACGGCAAAATGTTGTTATATTTCCAACAGATATAAAACTAACAGGGAGTGAGTTCCGCTCAGGTCACTCAGTCAGTGCAGCAACTGAAAAAGTTCCGACATCTGTCTTAACACTGGGAACAAATGTAGATTAGAATTAGATGACTGAAGATGTCTTGTAGGAGTGAGCGGTGAATGTAAATATGCTGGTTGCTTGGATGAAAGTGCTTGATAAGTAATTGTGCAGATCTTGAAAATAATGTGATATCAGACAGGAATGATTTAAGAAGTGGTACTGAGTGAGAGAAAAGAGGAGACTGGGTAACTACCCTTCCCAAACAATTTTGCACATGTTGAAGTTTCAAGATGTCCTTGACGGCAATATTGTGATAAAGGGAATTGCAATAGTCAAGTTTACTAACAAGTGCAGTTGCAATAGTTTTGGCAACAGCAAAATACATATACTGGCGAATACGATAAAAGCAGCAACGACAAGTTTGTGAAATATGCTGTATAAAATTCTGGCTCAGCACAGATGTCGGGGAAAAAAACAGTCAAGTTTACCATGCTGCTTTTGTGTACCAATAATAAGAAACTCTGTTTTATCTGCATTTTGCTACATTTACTACTCGAACGGAGCTACTTGGTAATTAATGAAACAATCAGGTGCCTACTAGACGAAACATAACTGCAGGGGTAATCTGGGTTACTGATTGCATTCCTAAATAGTGATGTAACCGTATTTGTGGGACTAATGTCCTATACTATGGAAATCATGGGACTGACCCAGTGTGACCGTAATGGCGATGTGACCCAGGTTCGACTGTACATGTTATTGAGTCAGAAAGTCCACAGTTCTATGATTTGCTCAATGTGGAGCAGGGTTAGCTGTTCACAGGTGCTGTCTTCTTCACTGTTTGGATCGCATCAGGTGCAGGCTAGTGAAAAATCATATGAAGCCAGTTTCTGTCCAGGTGGTATTTGTAGGTCTTTGATCTTGTTGACAAAGTCCAGACTGTTCATGATGTGGTAGTGTCTTCCTAACCAGTGGAGTGAGAATGCTGGCCAGTGTTTTAGTTTATTGCTGGATAATATGGGTATTTCTTCTGATGTCGGGTAGATAAAGTATTTCAACTGTATCGGGATGGAACTTTTGTCTTGCCATTTTTCCCGAGATCTTAAAGGAAAACAAAAGTCATGGTTTTGGGCCTATGCATGGATAAGAGTTAGCAAAACATAACCATTTGCAACTACAATTAAGAATATCATATAAGTGGTTTACTAGGAAGACCTTGTTGAACACATATCATCTTAATTTTTTATTAATTTTGATTATAGTTGCACATGGTTTGTTTTTATTATCTTTTTAGGTGCATAGCCCCCAACCTTTTATTTCACCTTAATGTGTCATGTGACAACCACCAACATGATCACATTCACACCGGAGAAACGTTCAGTCTGATGCTGAACAAGTGACCGAGAGGATCACGAAAGCTCTGTCGAGAATAATAAGACTCTGAAATATGAATGTTAAAGATTCTGGTACCAACTTACATGCTGAAACCAACACATACATTTCTATCTTTCAATGGCC
This sequence comes from Lamellibrachia columna, assembly GCA_963662155.1. Lineage (NCBI taxonomy): Eukaryota > Metazoa > Annelida > Polychaeta > Sabellida > Siboglinidae > Lamellibrachia > Lamellibrachia columna. The sequence goes on from OY759265.1 coordinate 32,660,123, forward strand.
TATACACATTTAACAAGTACATTGTATCTTCATAGCAGAAAGTAATTATTTTTAGTTACAACATATCATTTCATACATCTGAATACAGTAACTACTGCAGCAGTCTATATCAAACAGTAAGGGCAATTCCACTGTAACTAACTTTATGTTTTGACAACATTCAGCTAACCTATTTATACATAGGGCTCCGATTAACAGAATCAAACAACAAACAAAGTATAATCAAAATGGTTGAGATGGAATCATTCCCTACACCTGCTGTCTTAAAATGCGCAGCTCAGCAGAATCACATGTGTTGCTTAGTAGAATCAGCTACACGAAAAATTAAACATTGTGGCACAAAATAACAGGTTTTTCTGGAAAACCATAATTCTTTTTGACTATAGATCAGTGTTTTAAAAAAATTATACATTGACAAGATTTAACAAGATTAGCATCCAAGGCAAAGATGGCAAGTGGACAAGGAAGCCATTGGCTTATCGAGAGCCCCAAAAATGTTCATCTATGTGTAACCCGCCCTCATGAGATATGTGTCAACTTTGTTTTTAAACATATTCACGCTGCTAGCAGTTACACAATCTGTAGATAATTAATTGTACAGGTAAAACATTACATAAACTGAAATATTTTAGTCATTGTAACATGGATCACTTCAACATCATTCTGAGCCCTTTATTTTGGAAATTTGCTTAAGAGAATCAGCTACTTAACAGAAACAAATTGCTATGGCCCGGATTAATTTTGTTAAGTATTTGTATTTGGATGTAACATATATTGATTTAGTTAAATATCTGTATTTGGATGTAACATATATTAATTTTGTTAAGTATCTGTATCTGTATGCAACAGATATTGATTTTGTTAAGTATCCGTATCTGGATGTAACAGATATTGATTTTAACTTGTGATTTTTTTCATTCTTGCCTACTTGGTCTTGGTTCAATTTAATGGCACATAACAGGTTTGGATGTTGTGCAACATATAAGGACACCATGACATTGTATTCCCTGGTAACTGACGTTATGTGAAATGGACAATTCACGTCATGTTTAAATTAATTTTGTCCTGAAACTTGTACTTGAAGTTTTTGTTCATTAAATAGATGACAATTAACAGTAAAACATAATTATATGTACAGAACATGAAATATTATTCATAAACAACATTGTCCACACTGTAATATCAGATAAGATATATGTCTATCAATCAGATTTCCTTAAATGTTAGCTTTTAAGGACACATGCTATAAAATACACCTGTTCCTGCTGCACACAGCTATTTCTGCTGTACACAGGGACACAATTAATTCTATTTATTCTATTTAAGATAGCACAGGTATCTGTAATATCATTAACAAATGAAACCATACGTAAGAAACAACACATGTGAAAACAACACATATCACAAATACATGTACTGTTAACACATTTAATAAAAAAAATATAAAGAAACTTAATTATATTAATTAACTGTCAACACTAATGAAATTTATGTTTGTGGTCATGTCAACCATAGTTGTTATTTACTTTGCATGCATGTATGCAGGCATATCATGAATGTTTTCTTAGCGACAGGTTGTACTTAGTGACAGGTTGTACTTAGTGACAGGTTGTACTTAGTGACAGTTTGTACTTACAGAGGGATTGTTAAATTTTTCCACAACCTTGGCTCGTTTGTTGATGGACATGCTCCCATCAAGTCGAACATACAAATATCTGCAACATATGAGAGATTTATGTAATTACAGGCTTCTATATGATTAGTTGGCATTGTATTAAATGCATGCACAAACCTCAATATATGAAATTCTAATAAACACATATTCTATGTAATTACAAATATATATATATATGTATATATATATATATATGTATATATATATATACACACACACACACAAACACAGACACTGTTACACAAACTAGTCATCAACAATTATTACAACCACACTGTCTCTGTCTGTCTGTTTCCCTCTCATTCTCTCCCCTACATCTATCACAATACTATTATGCTAGTTTTGTTTTAATGCCTGCTTTGCAAACACATGACATGGCAAAGATGTGTTTCTGATAGATAGAAGAATTACAGTATCTGTATGAGATGTCAAGTGTATGTGTGTTGTTAAAGGTAAATATAGACAGAAGGCCTAAGGAACTGGAAGCTGCTAGCTGTAGCTCTGCATGCAGGTGGCCTAGATTTTATGGTTGCACACTTGTTGATTGGACGAAAGAAGTCGAAGGCGGTTGTCCAGGCTTCCAGGCAGTCCTTTTTAGATATAGCACTGCCTGGTGCAGTTGGGGAAGCCTCTACAAAATGTCACTTCTAACCTGGTTGGCAAGTACAGTCAACAAGACTTCATACTTAATGCAAGAAAAAGAGCATCAATAAAAGGGATTATCTTTTAGGCAGGAAGAGATCAGGATGAGAAGAAAAGTGGAAGTAGCAGTATCAAAATTGAAATCGCTGACAATGTCATAACTCTGCCAATGAGTTGTTCAGATAGAATTGTCTCGTGAGGTAATATACCTCACAAAACAATGCTGCATCACAGTGATTAGAATATAGGACTAGGTGCCGATGATGAACACAGTCGAGCCATTAGAAGACTTTTACCCAATGCTCAACAACATAGTAAATGCAATTCCAACAGCAGATAAAACCATTATTCTTGGTGATCTAAATATTCAAGTAGTAGTTTTAAAATCAATGGTCCCACATTGAACAAATTTGGAAAGGGAAACTGCAATTCCAATAGAGCATATGTACCCAGCTGCACCGTGCCATTATCAACACTTATGTCCATCAACCAGAAACAACAGTTCTTCATGTGGAAACACCCAACATCTAAACACTAGCACCTGCTAGACTATGTTCTTACAAGACAGAAAAACATCAAAGATATTCTTAACACAAAAGCTACTAGGGGACCTGAAAGCTCCACAGACCTAGTTAAAATTAATTATAAATGTGCAAACATCTTTAGCAGCACCCAAGAAGCTAAAATCGTTCGAGACAAAGCCCAGCTTCAAAATGCATTTTTGCATGCACTCTGCTAGACTATGTTCTTACAAGACAGAAAAACATCAAAGATATTCTTAACACAAAAGCTACTAGGGGACCTGAAAGCTCCACAGACCTAGTTAAAATTAATTATAAATGTGCAAACATCTTTAGCAGCACCCAAGAAGCTAAAATCGTTCGAGACAAAGCCCAGCTTCAAAATGCATTTTTGCATGCACTCATAGCTGAAGATCCAAGAAATGAGGAAACAATAAATGAAACATGTTACATCTGCTGCAATACACTTGGCCATTCAAAATAAAAGAATACTGATTGGTTCAATGAAAATATTACAGTTTCTGTTGCAACAAAAACAAAAGGTATACAATAAACATCTGTACAAAAAATTACGCTAAATCAGAGAAGAAACTAAAAACAGCCAAAACACAACTGGCGGGATAAAGGCATAAGCTATAGAACTCCAAGCTGCCAAGAAGCAACACCGTCTTGCAACTCAAGACTGCAGATGGCACACAACTTCTTACAGACCGCTGGAAGGATAACTTTTTTAACCTTCTGAACCACAATGGGAATGTCAATCCAAACCTCAAACAATTACTTGTGCAAGTGGAAATAAATTAACCAGCAAATAATTGCTACTGAAGACCTTGATATTGCAATCCAAAGAATCAGATGTGGAAAAGCACCAAGCCTTGATTACATCGCTTCTGAAGTGCTCAAGCGTGATGGTAGCTAGCTCAGCATACAGGATTACAAAGATGTACCCATACTTAAAACTATTTTTGAAAGTATATTACCTGAAAGGCAATGTGGTTTCCATGTTAACAGATCGACCAATGGCATGATTTTCAACTTATGACAACTGTAAGAAACAGCCATTGAACTGGACCAGGACCACTTCATTGTATTCATTGACTTCTCAAAGGGTTTCAACACTGTGGATAGAGATGCTCTCTGGAAACATCTCAAGATCCATGGCTTTCCAGAAATTTTGTATTGTCATATAAGAGCTCCATGATGGAGCCAAACAACACCCACACTTTTTACCATGTTCTAGCTGGACTCCTCAACACCATGCCAGCTGTGATTGCCTGGCTAGGAATTGCAACATAGAAGTAACAATAGATTGTGGTATTATGGTCTTTTGAAACGGCAATGATTACTCAGTCACTTGCAGTAAACTGGGTTTAGTATATTTTCTATGCCAACTGGCAGACCAGCCAGAACAGGATTTCTCCTTTTTCCTTTTAATTCTCCCCGGAAAGTTAATTATTGACTTTTTGATCAATGTCTATGAAGTTTCCTTTTTTTATACGTTTTCTAATTTTCTTTTTAATTGACAACAATTGTTACCCAGATAACTTTCGAATGACACCCGAATAACACCCACAAGAGCATAACATTACCACATCACAACACAAATCTACATAACATTACCACGTCACAGCACAAATCTACATAACATTACGTCACAGCACAAATCTACATAACATTACCACGTCACAGCACAAATCTACATAACATTACCACGTCACAACACAAATCTACATAACATTACCACGTCACAACACAAATCTACATAACATTACCACGTCACAACACAAATCTACATAACATTACCACGTCACAGCACAAATCTACATAACATTACCACGTCACAACACAAATCTACATAACATTACCACGTCACAACACAAATCTACATAACATTACCACGTCACAGCACAAATCTACATATGCACAATCAACAAGAAACATTTTCAAACAATGCATATGAGGTATACAGATATAATATCTTGAGAAATCACCACACGCATATCATGCTGCACAGTTCACATAAGCAAACTAAATACTAAATGACATCTGACAAAATATTTCTACAGTATTTGGACGGCTTTTTAAATAATATCCTAGATGATAATACAAATCAGAGTAATGAATTAAATCCTATGCGTCTATCCTCATACTTCGACACAAATGCATTTATTGTAAGAAAAAAATTGTTTCAGCGTAATAATCTCAAATATACAATCTATTAATGCCAAATTTAGGGAACTAGAGGCATTCGTCAATGAATTCAAAACTGAAAATATTCAATTTAGTGTATTATACCTACAAGACAGTTGTATATCTAACAATTACAATTTCTCACACATTCAGCTGGACGTATATAATTGCATTACACAGGAAAAAACATCCAGTAAAAAGGGAGGATTAATCATATACATAAACTCAAAATATACATACAAAGTTTTTCAAAATCTAAACAATTATGTACTTTGGGAAGGGTTAATTATTAAAATAAGTGATGGTGGTTTGACCAAACCAGCAATAATAGGAAATATTTATATGTCTCCGAGGAATTTAAATGATAACCTGGAACAGTTTATAACAGAATTTTCACTAATGCTATAATCTCTAGACCAAATACAACACAATTTAATATGCGCTGGTAATTACAGCATAAACCTGCTAAAGTTAAATGATAATGAACTGATCAGTGATTTCTTTGATCTTCTTACATCACACAGTATGTACTCCCAAATCACACTACCAACTAGATTTTTAGAAAGATGCAGTACATTAATAGATAAACTTTTCTGTAAATTAACAAACACAATTCTAGAGAGCAGAGCAGGTATACTCATAAAACAATTTTCAGATCACCAACCCTATTTTATCTTCATGGATACAGCGTAAAACAAACAATCAAATCCTAAAACAACTAAGATACACATGGAAACTAATGATGCCTTATTAAGAGTTAAACATGACATTCATATGTAAGAAATTTATAGCAAAATGGACAAGAGCCCTAATGCTGATACAACTTTTAATTATAATCTTATACATCAAATAAGAGAAGCTACTAAAAATAAACACATACCAACTAAAGTTGTCAAATTCCATAAATATATATGTAACAAATCAAGCTGAATAACGAAAGGTCTATTAAGTTGAATTAAATATAGTGATGAATTATATAAACAACTGAAGATGTTACATCCTGATTCTGAAGAATATAACGTGTTGTACTAATTTAAAAACATACAACGTAATACCGGGTACTTAAGAAGAGCATTCGTGAAACAAAGAGATTACACTATGAACAACGTTTCAACAAATACAAATTCAATGCCGCAAATACATGGAAAGCAATTAGTGAAATTCTATCTAGACACAAATTTAGTGCACAATTTCCAACATGTTTTAAACAAAAAGACTTATACTAATAAGCTTGACACAGCTAATGAATAATTTTTTTTTTTACAGAAACGCCCTAATATTGCTGAAAGCATACCATGTACAAATGCAAATAATTTTACTAAATTTCTCAAAAACAAGAATTAAAATGGTTTCAAATTTACAGAAATACAAGATGAATCCATATAATAAATAATCCACAACCTTCCAAATAAAAATAGGTATGGTTTTGATGGAATATCCAGTAAATTATTAAAACTCATTGAACCAGAAATATTAAAACCTTTAACATTATTAATAAATCAAGTGCTGAACACAGGACAATTTCCTGACAAACTTAAAGTAGCAAAAGTAATTCATATATTTAAGAAAAATTATCCCACATTATTCATAAATTATAGACCAATATCCCTTTTGCCTGGTATTTAAAATTTTTTGGAAAGAATTATGAATAACCAATTATTCATGTATTTTATTAATACAAAACTACTGTCTGATAATCGGTATGGCTTCAAACCCACCATTCAACTTGCAGCTCTAGAAATAGTCAATAGGATCACTACACAATTGGATAACAAACAATTACCCATCAGTATATTTCTGGATTTATCGAAAGCATTCAATACACTTGACCACACAATCCTCTTTAACAAATCAGAACATTATGGGTTTAAATTGGCATATACATAATGAGAAAATAGCAAATAAGTGTTCTAGGACAATCAGAATTATAAACAAGTTGAAGCATGTCTTACCAAAAAGTATCAGAATTACACTATATAATTCATTAATATTACTCTACATAAATTACTGCCTGATGATCTGGGGCTACCAGTGTAATAGGATAACAAAATTACAGAAGTAATTAGAATAATATTGTATATATGTAACCAAATACAACTCACATACGGAACCATTATTTAAAAGCCTCTATGTTTTAAAGGTTGAAGACTTACTTCAAATACAGATACTATGATTTTATTGTAAATGCACAAACAGTTACCAGCATACTTACAAAACTGGCTGATAAACAAGAATACGTATATATACAATCATCACGCGTAAACACAACAAATTACACATTTAGAATATGTCGAATTTGCTAAAAAAATTCTTAAATATAATTTACCATATAATAATAATATACAACAATACTGCAGACATTTTAAAAGATAGGATAACCACAGAGAGCTTACAGGGATATATATACATTATGCTAAAAATTATATTATAAAAAGCTATCTATATTAACTGCTACACTGCTAATCCAGCGTTAACACTAATTATACAAGCGAAAATATACAATGAATTCATTGAAAATTTACCAGGGTGGCTCCTATGAGCGACTTCTTTAGTCTTAATAGGAGTCACCCATATCCAATTTGTACTGTATATGTGCTTACATACCTAATTTAATTTTTTTTAATGTATTAATTATTGTTACTGTACTATTATGTACAAATGGATAAATAAAATGTTTTGTTTGTCTGTCTGTCATGTCAGAAAATTTCAGTTCTTTAGTTTTCATTCGAACTAGAAGTGATGGGAAGTTGTTTAATTTAGTAATGATGTGGGCCAATACCAAAGTGCATGCAAATGGGTGAGCGAGCTTCTTTTTGTTGATGGTTCAGCACTTGTTGCTCATACATTAAGATACTCAAGAAACATTACAAACTTTGCAATAATGGTGACAAATTTGGTTTTCATATTAATACCAGAAAAATAGAACTCCTCCTTTAGTTAACCAATAGACAAAACCCAACCCCTTCTTCTGCACAACCCAAAGTATTCGAGACAAAGCCCAGCTTCACTATCCCTCAGATGCACCAACAGAATTCAACACCTTTACATATTTTAGTAACATGGTTTCAAATGACAACTCGTCTGATGCCAACATTGCACACCACATCCAAGCAGCATCAAAAGTTTGACAAGCTGGCCACAACATGACACTAGGATATCAATCAAAATAAAACTACTGTGCAGCGGTGCTGACCGCTCTACTAAACTCAGTTGAGACCATGACTCTACAGAGGCGCCACATAAACAAGTCGATGAGCTAAGGGACCATCACAATTTTCAACATTTACTTATTTATACAAAGCATGTGAAAGGGGGAGGGCAGATCATCACCCACGTACTAATGTCGGTCGCATGCAAAATTTTACCACCATTGCATCAATCAGCATCATGTGGGAACTGTTACAGAACTAATATTGTTTTAAATCACGTAACCAGTCACGGTCCGGCACTGTAATACAGTGCAACATCTTGGAAATTCACAACTTTGTGGTAAATAATTATCAATGTGACACCATAGAGTTGTTACAAAAAACAAAACTGTAACATAATTATTGGAGTTACATGTATATTTTATACTTATATTAGGATGCAATTAAGGTTCATCTAAAGAAATTGAACATCAACACACAGAGCTGGGAACATTCTGCCAGAATTGGAAAGTAGTGGAGAACAACTGTGACCGACTCCATTCTAGTAGTGCAACGACAAAGGGAAAATGTTTATCAACGTCATCAAGTGCATGCATGTTGTTGCAATAGACAAATGATCTGTGAAGGACAATGTCCCTTGAAGATTTCAAGTACCAATGTCTACTTGTGACAGAAGAATGATCTACGAGTGTGTTGATGCAATAGATGTAAGAATTATCTGGGTAGAACAGTATCTGTGGAAGAGGTCAAAGGTAATAGGGTGGAAGCCCAGAGCTTTTACTTATGTAAACAATGCCAAAAGGTTTGACCCCATGGACTGAAGGGACCACCTCTTGACATCTCAAAAATGCTTTGCTGCCAGGTCTGAGGTGGGAGGGGGTTGCCCCCAAAATCAAGAAGCTGCACTATTGGTCAATCATAGGATAGTAAACATATTACATGATGGTAAATGCGATGAAGACCAATAAAGGCAAACTGCTGCAAACAGAAGTACCCAAATATTTTGAAGGTCGACTCGAGGAGGCCAACACCCAACACCCTGGTTGTCTGCAAGCAGTGTTTCCTCCAGAAACATTCTAGTGAGATCTACCCATACTGTCCTCGCCATTCTTCTTAGGCTTGTCAACGTGCCAGCTGCCACCTCCTCGTGTCTGCTTGTTGTACGGTTTCAAAACCTCCCACATCAATGAGGCAAGGAGCAAGGCCTTCATGCGCATGAATGGTGGCAATGAGAAGGAACCCTTGGCCAAAACAAAGATTAACTGTGTCTCTCTTCCCCATGCACCAAGATGCTTGCCAATCACACAAAAGGGCCCACTTTGTGCAAGGATCTGGAAGATGAAAGACCAGACTGATCCGATTGGTGAGCCGAGTACCACCTACTACGGATGGAATGAGACTGAAAACTGCTTGTAGCTTGACTAGACTCCTGGAATCCCTCGCAGCCACTGGCTGTGGACAATGGGGACAGCAAGTCAAGCAATGCATGGAGCGAGGACAGTGACGACATTTAATGCACTCATTAGAACAATAAATGTAATAATAATGTTATTTGCCTTATGAATATATAATTGGCCAATGGACAATTGGACTGTACACATTGTTGAGTACCGTTTTTAGTTATGCAGAAACCATGTGTTTCATTGGATAGCCTTTGAGCAAGATCACTTTGTACTGTGCTGTAGTATAGTAGTGTTGGAGCTGTGTTGTTCAAACTCGTGGATTTGTGCCTTTGGTATAACTTGGTAGTATTAAAATATTTGTCAAAACCAAACAATGTTGCGTTTCTGTAGACTTCTCATCATGATCATCATTGATATATCAAATTATGTATCCACAATTATTACAGTGGAATAATAACCATTGGGACGTATGGTGGTCGAGTGGTAGAGCGTCAGACTTTCGGTCGATGGGATCCGGGTTCAAAACCACCTCCGCCGTTTCGAAGCTTGGGCAACTCTGTTTACCCCACTTTGCCTGTCTTTTGGAAGAGACAGTAAAAGCTGTTGTTCCCTTCTATCTGGTGCCTATGATAGGGGAAGTAAAAGACCCCACACAGGGAAATGGAAAATACCTGCTGTGGAGTCACTAATTCTAGAGAAGGAAAACTCTAAAAATAAACCACTCCTATGTTAGCTCAAGACAGGGCTGTTAGGAGTTAAATGTCATAAGACATAAGGGACTAGGGGGTTTAGGTTGCTGGTGGGGATAAAGCCTACATAAAATTCCTGACATTGGCCATTCCGTTATCAAGGAACCCAAATGGAAGATGTGACACTGTTATTTACCCTTGGGGCCATTCCATTAAAAAATATCCTTTTTTCACCCTTTGGAGTTTGCTGGCAGGGAGAAGACTACACCTGAAATAGTTGGCTTTGGTAATTCCATACTCAGAGAACACCAAGGGAAGATTTGACACTTTTTTAGTCTGGGCGTCATTCACAAAATAATGCCTGCCTTTTTTCACATTTTGGGGGCTAACATTTAACACTCCCTTCAGTCCATGAGGTCGAACCTTTTGGTGTCGATAAAAGCTCTGGGCTCCCAGTCTATAAGTGTGTTGTGGTGATAGATGTCAGAATGATCTGTGTAGAACAGTGTCCGTGGAAGAAGTCAAGGGTAAGTGTGTTGCTATGATAGATGTAAGAATGATCTGTGTAGAACAGTGTGTAGAATTTCTGCTATTTTAGGTAATAATTTTTTATTTCCTAATGCTTTATTTATGGGTTAAACATTTCAAGTGTGACTGAATGCATCAGATTTGGTCAGTGCTGTACCTAAAGCGTGGTGTTTATCTTAGAGAGTGATGCATATTAAGTAGGGGCCATAGTATTACCTGATTTTGGGGTGTTTTAGGTTATTTGTATAAAGATTTAAGGAGTGTGGACTAGACCAGGAGAACTAGGGTCATGTGTTATACTAGAATGAGTATAACAAGAGATGGGACACACGTGTGGAAGATCTTGCAGATCACATCACCATGAAGTAATGTTGGCACAGAAGGGTCATGTAGCCCAGCGTGGGTGCCAAGATGTCAGTTGAAGGACACATGTAAGAACCATGTGGAAAGCTTAACTTTAGGTAGGAAGGTAGAAAATGTCTACACTCTCCTATGACTAGGCAGATATGTCCAATGATGGCAGACAGAAGCGGGAGACCAGCCCTTTGCCATGCTCAATATGAGAAGGAAGCGATACGTCCAATGATGTAAGACATCCCAGAGACTAGCCCTACACCCCGTTCGATATGCAACTGACAACGCCCCACTTTGGCAACCACCAGCCAAGTGGTAAGATCACCTGTTACCTGTTGATGCATGACAATTGCTGAATCGGTTAGTAAGAATGTAGAGAAGAGACCAGGATGTTACTTAGGCATCAGATGACTCAGAATTAACTGTGTAGTTGTTAAAATAGTGATGTGATTGTAAGACTAGTCATGTTATGTAAGCATACACAATGTTGTAAACACAGTGTTGTAAATATCCATGATAGGGTATTGATGATATGGTTTGTCCTTTCAAGATGAAGTTGATGTTGGAACAGCCTTGTGTCAGATTAACAAGAGATTTAACAAGATTGCCATCCCAAAACACTATTCTATTTTTTAAACATATTCACACTACTGGCATTAACACAATCATTTGACAGTTTGTTCCATTCATTTATCACCCTCTGTGAGAATGATTACTTTCTCATGTCCAACCAACACTGTTCCTTAACTAATGCTGCTTTGTGCCCTCTGGTTCTACTGCCTTCTTTAACTTTGAAGAACATACACTTATGAATATCTTCATAACCATTCACTATTTTAAACACTTCTATTTGGTTTCCTCTTAGCCTCCTGGTCTCTAGGGTTGTCAAACCACATTCTAATAAGCGGCTTTTATAACTAAGGTCTCTCAATTCTGGAATCATTTTAGTTGCTCTTCTATGTATTCATTTTAGCTTGTCTATGTCCTTCTTACAATATGGCCTCCATGCTTATATACCATATTCCAAATGCGGTCTAACCATTGTTTTGTACAGGTGTGCAGTTAGTTGTTTCTCCTTAACCCTAGAATTTGATTACCTTCTGAAGCAGCAATCCCACACCATCTACCCACTTTGTAATTTCTTCAAAAAAGAGTTTGGTTAGACATGACCTTGCTTTTAGGAACCCATATTGAGATGTATTTATTAATTTATGTTTTACAAGGAATTCCTCCATGTGGTCTCTAATTAATGTTTCTAGTAATTTGCATACAACTGATGTTAAACTCACTGGTCTGTAATTTTCTGACGTTCCTTGATCCCTTCTTAAATAGTTAATGTTTGCTTCTTTCCATTCTCATGGAACTATTCCTTCTTCTAGTGACAAGTTAAACACCTTTGCAAGTGGTGTACCAATTTTCTCTACAGTTTCCTTAAGCAGTTTTGGTGGTATCCCATCAACTCCAGGTGATTTATTATCTTTCAACTTTTTCATTTTCTTTGCTATTATTTCAGAAGTTCTAAATAACTGCACTAATTTATCTGATTTATCGCCCTCAAATTTAGTAACTGGAAGTGAGCTGATATCTTCTGTGGTAAAAACTGAGCTGAAATACTCATTCAGGACCTCTGCCATTTGAAACCTGTCTGAAATTAAGTTTCCACTGTTGTTTTCCAGTGGTCCAACCTTATCTCGAACTTTCTGTTTACTTCTTACATAAGCATAGAAACTCTGTTGCTGTCATTTTTTATATTACCTGCCAATTTTTGGTTCTTCTGGATTTTCTAATTTCAGTTGTAGCTAGGTTAAGTGGCTCTTTGTAGTTTGTGTAGTCTTCTACATTTCCAGCGTGTTTAAATACCCCCCCACAGGATCTGCTTGTGAGCAATTTTTCTAATAGCCTCTTTTGACAGGTGTTTTTTCCTGGACCTTTTCCCTTGTTTTCTTAATGGAACAAATCTCTCAGTAATGCCCTAAATCTCATATTTTAAACAATTCCAACATTCTGTTGCTATCTTATTCTTCAGCAAGTTATTCTAATCTATCTTCGTTATCTATGTTCTCATCTCTTTATATTTGCCTTTGTTGAAGTTCCTCCTCGATTGGTTTTTATATGTATTCCGTTTTTACTTTTATAAAAAAAATGGATCTGGTTATGAGCACTAGAACCCAAAGGTTTGTGTACTTTAACATTGTCAACAAATTCATTTTGAGAAAACAAAATTAAATCCAACACATTTCCAACTCTGGTTGGTTCCAAGACATGTTGAGTAAGGAAACAATCCTGTGTTAGAAGTAGAAACTGATGGTCGTTACCCCCAGCACTCTATAGTGATTTCCATTGTATTTGGCCATGGCTACAATCACCCATTATAACACATCTCTTCCCACGAAGTTTAACCACATGTCTACGAAGCCTAATCCATCCTCCATACATATGTTTTGCACTTGTATGTTGATCGCCGTCCTCCTACAGTTCCTATACTCCTTACCCCTGCCTCCCATTACTGGTAATATCCCCGACAACACAATCTGTCCAATCAGTGCCTCTTTAAGTGTCTTGATCAACCTCCAATGATGGCCGACGTTCCCTCCTCGGCATTGTTTATTTCCACATGCACAAGAATAGCACTTCCCGTGCCCCCACTCATGACCTGTCCTGCCTTTTCTGATACATCCTCTAGTTTTGCCCCTGGTAGGTATACCGTGATGTCCTCTCCTCTGTTTACAACTTTATCTACTTTCCTAATGACTGAATTCCCCATGAATACCCGGGTTTTCCTCACCTTCCCTTATGACACTACATCTGCAAAGCTCCTTTCCTGCCATATCACTCGTTTACCATTCTCTTGCTGCACACACTGCCTCCTCCCATCTGTCATTGTATGGTCATTCCACTTCACTGTCTTACTGACATCTCTCTCCCTTTCTCTTCTATCATCAATCTATACTGTCTTACTTTTACCACCTGGGAATCCCTCTGCACTCACCCATTTACCTCTCTTGTTGCATACTCTGCCTCCTGCTATCTCTTGTTGCACACTCTGTCTCCTGCTATCTTTCTTCTGTTCCACAGTCTTCTCCTTTTCTCTCCTCTTGTTATCCTCAGCTGTCTTACTACCTGACAGTCCCTCTCCACTCACTGGTTTACCTTCCTTTTATTGCACTCTTCCTTTTTCCATCTTTCTTCTTCTTACCAGCTGTCTCCCTCATATTGCCTATGCTCTCCTCTTTCTCACCACCTCTGCTCTCCTCGTTCTTACCACCTCTGCACTCCTCGTTCTCACCACCTTTGCTTTCTCATTCTCATCACCTCTACTCTCTTCTTTTTGTAAAGTTGATCCAGCTGTCACAGCTAGAGCATGTCAAATTACTCTTCGCCTTTACTTGGCGTTTGCACGGCGCCATGTTCAATTTATATTTGTTTATAATCAATTATGTTTACAATTTATACCGGGTAGTCTTCACACAAGACTGTTTTTGTGTTCTAATATACATACTTTATGGTAGATTATTTAGGTCTTAATTAAATTTACAACTATTTACTTGCAACTTATTTTCTATCTACACATCTCTAGCCACCGGCTGAAAGTGACAATACAACCAAGTATACCAAGTAAGCACAGTGGGATTCATAAAATCAAGTAATGCAACTGTGTTGTGCCTTCATGATGCATGAAATGTTAGGAGCCAGCCGGACCTCCAGATTCTGTCAGTGAATCTAGGGATCGGATGTTTTTTGCAGATTTCTTTACCAGATTTCACTTTTAAATATTTTTATTTAATTAACTTTAACAGGCCTGTCAATGGATCTAACACCAAAATGTCATGTTTGAGTGGTAAACACTCTTGGTTCTAATGGAGTAACGACTGTCATGCAGTGTTTCGACGTTATTTAAATCTACATTAATAAAATACACCCTTGATTCTAAAATATAAACCGTTACTGCTCCGGTGGCACCTTGGCCGCCATGTTGGAGTGGTTGTGTTGTCGCCCACTGCTGACTGATGTTATCTGGGCAGCCACTGGTGTCAGCAGCTGGCTCAACCATAGGCAGAGAAAGGTCTGTAGCCAGTGATGTTTTTATTAAGCATTGATAAATTGCATCAACTGAGAGGTGATAATTTTCTTTTATTTGTGACAGGTCATTCTGCAAGAGCATGTTTGACATAAACTAGTCACATTGCTATGTTGATGTTCCTTGCTGCAGTAGTAGCTCCAGCATATTAGTGGTGGCACTGCTTATATTGTCATAGGTGGCCTACAACTGACATCTTGATGCATACATGTGCATACATATGAAATATTTATTTCACTATAATGCCTTAGAAAGTTCTAGTGTCATTTAAATAATACATGCATATTCACCATTATGTAAACTTCAATATTGTGTGGTGCTGCAAATGGTGTATGGTGCTAGAGATATACTAGCATAACAAATACATAGTGATTATTTCCCAAACGTGTATTATTGACACTTTTAAACAGGTGAATCCAAAAGATCGTTATCTTAACTGCATCTAAGGACAAACATAATTAAAATACCTTTATTAGTTTTTGTTTGGCACCCATTTGAAGAGATGCCCAGTGATCAAAATCAGGACTTCGAAATCACCCATGTGTACGAAATTTGTACATACCTCCCATTTTCACTAGAATTCGATCGACCATAAACTTGTGAAACATCAGCTTACCATGACAGGTTCAGGGCTGGGTCCATTTACACAAAATTATATCAATTACAATTACATTTAATTTTTAATTTCAATTACAGTCATAATTGTCCAAATCAATTACAATTACACTGTTTCAATTTCAATTACATTATGCGGAACCAAATATATTCAGCATTTGTTAATTATGTATTTTTGCACGTTTTGCTGAATTTCAATATTTTGTACACAATTGATAAACAAATATAACGATAATGTTTGTACATTTTGTTGAATTGTGACTTTGAATTATACTAAATAAAAAGATAGCAGTTTAAAACATATTTTCGTTATATCAAAATACAATGCAGTATCCAGACATAATCCTACAGGACATATTCCTTACAGACAAAATCACCAAATATGAAAAGTGAACAAAACCCCACATGACAAAATACAAAAATGTGAAAATTTGACAAAATCCCACAGGCCATAATACAATATTTATTTATAGTTCTTCTCTAAGCATCCTTTCAAGTTTTATATACATTTTTTCTGTGTGCATTTCTTACATTTTTCTTCGGAAAATACTAATAATAGGGTATGATGTGTTTACTTTGAGGTTGTAGCTCCTGCTCTAAGCTAACATTCTTAATTGGTCTGCCCTTTGCTTAGTGTTGGGAATGGGGAGAGAGGCCATATAAACGGTCCTTGCCACCTGACCTGTGTCCAGTCCTCCACAACACAAGGGGTGTAATTGGCTTGCTAACTCTGCAATGTTTCACAGAGCTGATATTTTCTGAAGCAATATCAGGCTACAGGTCTTTCCATGTTGTTTGAATACCAGTTTAGCCTTTGTCTGACAATGTCTGTGCATTGTTTATTGCTTCCTGGCTGTTACCAACTTATTGAAAAGGCTAATCGCTAAGGCTACCCACCACTAGCACCATGGACCAGTACCCACCAGACAGTGAATACTGTAACTGAAATATAAATATATAAGTAGTCTTGATTTTCAACTCATGTGAGATTTAAATTATATTTTTAGTGACAATTCGTTCAGGTAGTTTGTGATATAAAACATACTGTAATTGAAATAATTTTTCAATTATAAAAAAATATAACAATTACAATTACAGCAAAATTTCGAAACCATAATCAATTAAAATTACAATTACATAATTTTGCTGTAATCAATTACAATTATAATTACATAATTGGACCCAGCCCTGGATATGTTAAACACCAAAAGAACTGTAAACATTCCTAGAATACCTATGCAAAATAATGCTAAAAACAACTGTAATGGCAAAACAACTTTCACAGAAAAAACTGGGCGTCATATTGTCATCCGCTCAATATCGCCAACATATGAGCACCCCTGGGGGTAGGAAAATATTTATTTTATCCACCAAGTAACTGTAATTGAAAAAAGTGACCTAACTGCCCTAACTATTAACAGATTAAACACAGTAAACTGTTTGTGTGTAGTTGTGTTAGAATAGGACTGACCTGCGTAGAACACAGAGTCTCTGAAAGAGATCAAGTGTTTGTGTGTAGTTTGAGACTAGCACCACTTTATCTGTAGTGCGAGTGCGCAGCATTGCCAGTAAATAGTCAAGAACCTGAAACTTGCCTGTAAACAGTAACTCATTTAATTAGGCTATGCAATTAAATTAAACTGAATGAAGGAGATATGCTAGTAATTAGTGTGTCAGATGGTGCAAAATGGTAGAAATGTGACAGCATTATGTGTTTTATGTTTTCTCCTGCTAAAAATAGCATTACAGTGAAATTCTAATGGGAATTCTTATTACAACAACATCATACACCCATTTAACATTTTGTAGCAAAATAAATATTAAATGATGCAAAAGCTATCAACATTTCTATTATTGTTGCTAGTAATGCAAGCTTTTATTCTGGCCATTCAGGGATTCAATTAACCACTTAGGCGACACATATAAAAGTGGCAGCATATATTGTTTAATGTCAAGAATTCACACATTTGCATAGATAACAAACAAGCAATGTGACTCGTGTTATTTTTGTAAAATTTTGTAAGGGCATACTGTGGCACAGCATTATACTGTGACACAACCTTAGATGGGCATACTGTGGCACAGTATTATACTGTGACACAACCTTAGACGGGCATACTGTGGCACAGCATTAGACTGTGACACAACCTTAGACGGGCATACTGTGGCACAGCATTAGACTGTGACACAACCTTAGACGGGCATGCTGCGGCACAGCATTAGACTGCAACACAACCTTAGACGGGCATACTGTGGCACAGCATTAGACTGTGACACAACCTTAGATGGGCATACTGTGGCACAGCATTAGACTGTGACACAACCTTAGACGGGCATACTGTGGCACAGCATTAGACTGTGACACAACCTTAGACGGGCATACTGTGGCACAGCATTAGACTGTGACACAACCTTAGACGGGCATGCTGCGGCACAGCATTAGACTGCAACACAACCTTAGACCGGCATACTGTGGCACAGCATTAGACTGTGACACAACCTTAGACGGGCATACTGTGGCACAGCATTAGAGTGATGCACAACTTTAGAATGTGGTAAAAATAAGATGGTGCTCGTGTACCTGACAGTTCTGGCTGCAGCTCTTTGGGGTCATAACCAGCAGGAAACTGATCAATGGTGTCTTCTAAACCTTTGATGCGTTCCAAGCATTTGTCATAGATAAGGTGTGGATCTGAAGGAGAATATTATAATAGTGTCAGGTCTGTTAAGTGTCACAGCTGGCAGGTGTGGCAGAAAGGGAGGGAGAAAAGGGGTGATAATAATAATAATAAATAAAATTCTTCTATTGCGTTAAAATCCTTGGGGGACACAAACTCGGCAGCGCACCAAAACAAAAGGAGTTAAGCAGTTCATAATTGATAAGCAGTTCCAGTTGTAAACAGTTGGATTGGTACGCTGGGGAGCTATGGAGGATAAGCAAGTTTAAACAGGTGGGTTTTTAGTTTACGGCAAAATGTTGTTATATTTCCTACAGTCTTAACACTAACAGAGAGTGAGTTCCACAGAGTTGGTGCAACAGCTGAAAAAGACTCTAGTTCCGACATTTGTCTTAACACTGGGAACAAAAAGTAGATTAGGATTAGATGATTGAAACTGTCTAGACTGTCTTGCAGGAATGAGCAGTGAATGTTAATATGCTGGTTGCTTGGATCAAAGTGTTTGATAGGTAACTGTAGACCTTAAAAATAATGCGATATTGGATAGGGAGCCAATGCAATGATTTAAGAAGTGGTACTGAGTGAGAGAAGAGACTGCGTAACTACCCTTGCCAAACAATTTTGCACATGTTGAAGTTTCAAGATTTCCATTGAGAGCTACATTCTGATAAAGGGAATTGTAATAGTCAAGTCTACTGCTAACAAGTGCAGCTGCAACAGTTTTGGCAACAGCAAAAGATATATACTGGCAAATACAATAAAGGCCACGAATATGATATATTGGCTCTAATCTGTTTGGTGTAGTCAGTCTTAACATTTTGTTAAGGAACTTAACCACAATAGAGAATATCATTGCCAAAGCATCATGAGTATTCCAATGCATCATAGGTAATAGATTTAACAAGATTTAACCAAATTGCCATCCAAAGCAAAAAAGTAGATGGCAAGTTGACAAGGAAGCCATTGGCTTATCCAACGATAAACATGACTAGGTATACAGTTCTTAATCGTAAATACATTTGCACTGGTTGCAGAGCTGTGTCATTTCTTTATTCTTCTTCTGTCATTAAGATACAATTTTAACCCTTTAAAGGGAAATAATTAGCTTTTTCTATTGTGACATCCATTGGGATTACCCCGATCACTTTTAGCCATTTGGCATCTTTCTGTGGATTCTGGTATTGATTTCCTCACCCTTTAAAGTAGTGAGTACCTTTTTTTGGTATATTAATACACATTAACATAAAATCGTAACACTTTACACCAAATTAAATTGTTGTTCTGTTGCTATTGTGACATCCACTGACATTACATCAGGTCAAGTTGACTCATTTTGCATCTCTCTGTGAGTGTAGATATTGATTTCATTAAGGGGAGATATGGCAGCTGGAATGGTGTTTTTTTATAAATATTACTCAAAATATCTTTCTTCCATATTCCAATAGCTTTGCATGTTTGCAAAGTCATTTTTATGACAATACAAATTATTTTTATTCATGGATAAAGCTTGCATCTATCATGTAATCAATTGCCATTTTCGATAGTTAGGAAGACTGATAGAATGCTAAACAGGGATGACGACATGGTGGTTTGCTTTCTACGGGAAAAAAACTATGGGTCTGGGCAAGGGAGAATCTATTCTAGTACACATAGGAACTAATAACGCAGAAAGGGAGGGTACAACTGCCTAAGTAAGGAAATACAGTTAGTTAGTCAGAACACTTAAGCAGACAAGGTTGAGCAGGTAATTCTGTCAGAGATTTTACCAGTAATGGGAAGAAGGGGTCAGGGATATAAATATTGTCAGAGGATGGCAATTAACACGCTAGTTCAGCAGCTATGTAGGGAAGAGGAAGTTTGATTTGTGGAGATGTTTTGTTGGGAGGGCTGATATATACATGTGGGATGGTCTTCATGTAAGTGGAAAGGGTGCAGCAGTGTTTGTGGATGAACTCACAGCAGCAGCTGACAGTGGCAAGAGTAGCATAACTAATATTTTTGGTGACAAACATTGTTTAAACTAGAAGTGCTGGGGGGTTATTTAGAGGTGCCTCAAACAGGACAAGAGGCTACCAGTACACACGAACCAGTAACAAAATGTTCAGAAAACATTTCTAAAGCTGGTTATAAATGTGTGTGTTTAAAATTATTTCAAGGAGCCATGGCCCAACAAAGACATGCCAGATGCTGAATTAGGACTGACAGGATACGTAATGTTCAGGAGAGACCGAATAGGAAGAAGGGGAGGGGTAGTTATTTTATATAAATTTGAGAATCTATTCAGGCTTACGAAATAAAATTAGAAAGGGAAGCAGATTGCAATGAAGCTGTTTGGTGCAATATAGTTACAGGAAATTCAATATTAACTACTGGGTTAGTTTACCGAAGTCCAAACATAAATGAAGAAGATAACACAAAACTACAAAATGATATAAAGGAAGTGAGTAAAGGGGAATGTATCATAATGGGAGATTTTAACCATGGACACATACAATGGTAATCTTTACAGAAGGGGGTGAGGACCAACAGTTTCTATTTTTAATTCAGGATAGCTTCCTTACTCAACATGTGCTAGAACCAAACAGGGAAGAAAATGTATTAGATATAGTTTTGTCTTCACAAAATTAATAGTGGACAATGTCAAAATACATGAAACATTGTGTAACACTAACAGCAGTCATAATCAAATACATTTTGACATCAAACTAAAATCAGAAAGTAAAAATAAAAAACATACAGGAGAAACTTCCACAAAGGTAAATATAAAGATATGAGAAAATACTTAGCAAAGCTAGATTGGAATAACATGCTGACAAATAAGACAGCAATTGAATGTTGGAACATTCTAAAATATGAAATTGAAAGTATCACTGATCAATTTGTTCATTTGAAAAAAAAGGAAACAGTCTAGAAAGAAACACTTGTCAAAAGAAGCTATTAGAAAAGTAGTGTACAAACAAACTATGTGGAGGGTTTATAGGCGTACCAGAAAGGATGAAGACTACACAAATTACAAAGAAGCACTTAATGCAGCAATGAGTGAAATTAGACAGTCTAAAAGAAGCTATAAGCAAAAATGAACATGCAGCAAAAAAATTACAGAAATGAGAGTATGCGACATTGGCACAGCCAATGTTGCATATGGGTTTTTATGCGAGCAACACCACATACAATTAATGATTGGTCCATTGCTAATTTATTCTATTATGCTAATCCAGCAGAGCTGGGTGATGCACTCTGTGACCCACTTTGCCTGCCTCCATATTTTGAACCAATCAGCGCGCACCAGCTGCGCGACGCTACAGATTTCAAACTTGGACTAGCCACTTCGTTTTGTGAAAGCATACGGAGTAGATGCGCTTTTAAAATTTGTCCCACCTTCCTCCCCATCTTTCTCCCTGTTGTGTGTTTACTTGTTAGCAGCAATTGTACATCTTTGGTGGAAGTGGGGTGTTCATGTCTCCAAGCTTTCCCATTTTTTTATTGCGATAGTGGACATGGGAGTTTTGGCTTTCCCAGAAGTGTTCACGGGTTTTAACGCTGGGACGCAGCTCGCTTCCCTTCCACCTTGGATTTTAGAACTGTTCGTGTAGCGAATTGGCCCCACCTTTGTAGTTATTCCAGTTAGAGCTAGTGTGTTTTTAAGCAGGTAGTTGTATTCATAGACTGCGTGATAGCATGTAGGGCATTATGCTATTTGGTTTAAGGGTATTCCATGACAATAGTAATGCCATTGTTTCTTTTATTTGTTCTAGGAATACTGCTACTGCTTTGTGGTGAAATGTGGGCTCTATTGAACCCGACGTCCAGGAGGCTCGCATGGGGCGTAGTCAGCCTGGCGTTGGGTTGTGGAGCCCACATTTCTTTGTTTTACAGGTCATGCTTTAAAAAATGTTATGTTTTTTGGAAGAAATCGCTAAGTGGATAGATGAGGGTTCAACAGTAAATATTATCTACTTAGATTTTCAGAAAGCTTCTAACGAAGTGCCACATCAAAGATTACTACTTAAATTAAAAGTATTGGGGACGGCATAATCGACTGGATAGAACAATGGCTGACTAACAGAAGACAGCATGTTGTAGTAGATGGAGAGGTTTCAAACTGGAAATCAGTTTTGATTGGGGTACCACAAGGATCAGTATTACGAATTTACGATCTTTATTATTCTTAATATGTATAAATGACAAAATGATAATAATGATAATAAATGATAATATAACAAGCAACATACTGAAATGTGTAGATGACACAAAAGTGTTTAGAAAGGTTAACAATGATGATGATAAACAACATTTATAAAACGATCTAGACAAATTAGTTAAATGGTCTGAAAAATGGCAGATGTTATTCAATTCTGGGTAATGTAAATGCCTACACACAGGACACTGGAACTTGGATGTAAACTATAAAATGGGAGATACTGTTCTAGGTACTACCATAAAAGAAAAGCACTAAAAACTGAGCCTTCCCTTCATTCCTTGGTTCCCATCCTGATAAATTATGGCAGCTCCCTGTTTTCAGCAGTGCTTTCCGAAAATTGCTCAGGAATTGATAAATCACTTTACAAGAAACCCACCATCACAGAACTTGGACAAGGATCTTCACAAATCAGCGATATCGTATACGTCCAAGACAAGATACATACAATGGAAATTCTTTGTTCTATGGCTTGCTAACGAGGAGAGTGTAACGATGGACTGGTTGGTGTATTCTCCATCAACTGGAAATGTGTATTGTTATGTATGTAAGCTATTCAGGAGCGGAAGTGATAGTTTTCTCTGAATGGTTTCAATGACTGGGTCACTTAGTAGCTGTAGAAGGGGTTCGAAAATGCCAAAGCGCACCATGTCAATTCTGTGATTGCAAAGCAGCTGGAGAATGAGCAGCAATACTGGATCGAACTCCTCAAGCGCATCGTTGCGGTTGTTACCTTCTTGGCAGAGAGAGGACACCCATTCCAAGGCCACACTGAATTGTTTGGGCAGAAGTACAATGGTAACTACTTAGGCTTGTTAGAGTTGCTCTCACAGTTCGTCCCTTTTCTGGCCGAACATATTCGCCGATATGGAAATAAAGGAAGAGATCAAGTATCATATCTCTCTTCAACAATCTGTGAAGAATTCATCAAGCTGTTATCAGACAGGGTGAAAGCAAAAATAATTGCTGAAATAAAAAAGGCGAAGTACTGCTCTATCAGCAAAGATTCCACACCTGATATAGCACACATCGATCAACTGAGCATCGTCATGCGATATGTTCGGATTGATGGACAACCCGTGGAACACTTCCTGGCCTTCATAGACAATGAGAAACACGAGGGGAAATACTTGTTCGAAACACTCAAGTCTTTCCTAGACGAATGCAGAATAAAGCTTGAGGATTGCCATGGACAAATGTATGACAATGCAAGATATATGTCTGGAACTTATTCTGGAATCCAGACACGATTTCACCAGGTGAACCCTCTTGCTGAATGGGTATCATGTGCAGCGCATAGCCTACATTTAGTTGGGACCATAGCGGTTGAATCCAGCACTGATGCGGTCAGGTTTTTCGCCATCATTCAGTGACTTTACACATTCTTGTTAGCCTAGCCACAGATGTGGTCGAAACTATTAGAGAACCTACCGAAACAGTCTCAAGTGGTAAAGAGCCTATCAGAAACACGATGGTCTGCTCAAGCAAATGCCATGAAGGCGTTTGCATCAAACTACAAAGTACTACAAAACTGTGTTGACGCGATAGCTAGAAATTCTACCCAACCTCCACTTGTCGTGCGCGAGGCAAAGTCTTTGGTGAGCAAACGGAGCTCTCTGAATATCGTCCTTATGTGTATTGTGTGGAGCAACATCCTGGACCGAGTTAACAAGGCATTGCAAGCTCCAGGAATTGAGATCGGTTCAGTGGTTATGCATTACTGTGTCTTGCTGGAACACATCCATTCTTTGCGTGACTCAAAAAGATTCGATCGATTCGAGAATGAAGCAAAGTCCATTGCACCAGGACTTGATTACGATGATGAAAACAAGCAAGCAAAGAAGAGAAAGTTGTTCCACGACGAAACACCAGAAGAGGTCAAAGTTGATGTATTGATGATTCATGCATATACATTATGCTGTGTAAATATAAATAGTGAAATGCTAACTTGAAAATCTTGTCGTGGGTTTACTTGGGGCCCACGAAAGTGCCGGGTGCCTAGGGCCCACGAATGTCTTAATCCGCCACTGGGTATCATAAACAAAATAGTCAATCCTTTGCCAACAAGCAAGTGAAATTTTGACCAATGGCTCCCAGTCTATTTTATATTACGACTCAAACCAAGTAATAAATCACTATTTCGTGCTCTAAACTAGATACGTTAGTGCATAACTGGTGACCTTGGAAACAGGGATAAGATGGAACGTCAAAACTAGAGGACCTGGACTTTGCCGATGACATAGCACTCGTGTCATCATGCTACACACACATGCAAACAAAGACAACTGAATCAATTTGCAGCAAGGACAGGACTAAGAATAAATAAAAGGAAAACTCAAGTATTGAGGATAAACAGCAAGTGTAAAAACAGAATACTAATTGATGATCAAGAACTAAAGGAAGTGGACAAGTATAACTACCTGGGTGCTAACGTTAGTAAGCATTGAGGGGGCGGTGATGACACTGTTAACAGAATTCGTAAAGCTACGGTATCTTTCATGAAGCTAAAGCAAATATGGAGTTCAAATATATACACATTGAGATCTAAATTGAGGCTTTTTAACACACTTGTTAAACCAGTGTTGTTGTATGAAAGTGAAACATTGAAAATAAACGAAGGAGACAACAGAAAGTTAGATAAATTTTTTTCAAGTGCTTAAGATGAATCCTACAAATTAGATGGCCATATGTTGTATCAAATCAAGATATTCTTGCAAAAACAAAATTGAAGACAATAAGCACTGCGGTCAAGTTAAGAATATGGAAATGGGTAGGACATATCCTACGAACGGACAAAACAGCAAATGTGAGACAGCGTTGAGATGGATGGCCGAAGGTAAAAGAAAGGTTGGTCGACCAAAGACAACGTGGTGATCAACTGTTGAATATGAAAGATGCGTACTGGGGTTGAACTGCTGGAATGAAGCCAGATGTGTAGCAGCTGACAGAGCGAGCTGGAAGAGATGCACTTTGGCCTTACAGGCCATTGGACTCGAAGAGTATAGGTGAGGTGACATTAAAAAGTAGTTATGTTGGTATTCGGCCTCAGTTTTTGGTTGTCGGTCAACAATGCCACCTGATAGTAAAAATCAAACTCTATCACTTCAGTCCAGAAAACAATAGTTCTGCAGATGGCTAAGCAATTTTTTTAATTAAACTTGATGCTGCATCTGGTACATTGATGACAATGAGTTTTGTTTGGCAGCCATGTTGGCGATGTGTCAGGAGATTCAAGCAGGTACTCACGGTTGCAGAGTTTCTTGAGCACAGTGATGGCAGCAAGAGATGACAAAGGTGCTTTGTCTGATTGTGTCAGTTGACAGCTAGCAACACTTGAGCTGACAAATTTCCGGTACAGACTTGTTTGCAGTGGAGTGAGATGACAGCACACAATCTGCTCCACTATGGAATTTACAAGCATCATATCAATGATATATGATGAGAAAGAAAAATATAAGTTTCATAGACATAACATTTCTACAAATAGTGTAGGTTTCACTTGGCCTTTGTAAATCAGCTATTTGTGTTAGATGTCATGTCTTATGTAGGGGAACTCTAGCACATGCATATCTACATATACGCATACATGCACTCACCATACATGCCACATCAGTAATCACACTTGATTCTGCCACAGTACACATGCATGTATGCAGGCACACATGTACGTCCATGGTATGTACGTCCTCCCATGCAGGTTGCAAGTGGGTGAATGGTGAGCTAGACAAGTTTCTAAATGTAGTCATTAATAAAAAAATATTGGTCACTTTTGCTGATTTTCTTACCACAATTTCATATTGATATTCATGCCAGTGCCTTGGTAGAACTATTTATTAGTAGAAACAAAGAAAGCAGATAGTGAAGTGTCACTGACCTTTGACAGGCAGGTACTTTGTGAGCAGGCTCTGTGTGCGTCGGATGATGCACTTGTTCACAATGCCAGCCATCTGCACATAAAATCACAATGGAGCAGGGGCATCTGCAGGATTTTTCTAGAGGTGGGGGGACAAACAATTTCCACCATCTAATTTCAACCAGAAATCTTTACATTCACCAAAATGTCAGTAATTATATAATTGCATATATTTAACTAATATACTATATAATATATTTAGCACAACAAGTAAGCAATCTACTCACTATAAAATACCAAAAAAAACTATATCCAGGGAGACAAATCAATTGAAGTGCTTTCCTTCCCCTTTCCGGATGCCCAGGCAATTGAAATTAAACTGAGATCATTCACAATTCATATGGGAGCATGTTACAGTGCAGATCGAACTGAGATTATTCACAATTTATTTGGGACCATATTACGATAGAATTTAAACTAAGCAGTCAACTTGATGTTTTTTGTAATGGACATTAAGCTTGGCTCAATGACATCTCATTTTAATTGTAAATAGCATACTTCACAAACTTTTTGCTGCTTTTATCACATTCATGACCTCTGCTGTATTCACCCATATATGTCTTTTTCTGTCGCCAAAACTATTGCAACTGCTCTTACTAGCAGATTTGACTTGCAATTCCCTTTTTGTCTCCTTGTTTCTGTTACTCAGTATAACTTCTTAAATCATTGCATTACCTCCCTGTGCGATATCACATTATTTTTAAGATCTGTACAATTACCTATCTAGCAACAAGCATATTTACATTCACTGCTCATATGTCGAAATGAGTATAACATGTGACAGGTGGAATAACATCAGTGACAAATTGTGATGAATTATAATTGTAAGTAATACACGTCTCCAAAGCAAATAATGTATCAAAATGGATAACACATCAGGAAATGGAACTATTCAAAACAGCACACAACATATTTCTATAATAACTCAAAATGTAAGATTTCTACGATTTTTTTCCTGGGACAAATTTTTCATCTGCTTTACAAATCCCAAATTTAGGACTGCTCAAATGGGCAAAAAAACATTGGCACAGATAATGAATTTTGTATCTTGTTTGATATTTTTTTTGTATATGTATAGTAACAGTACAGTGAATCCTGTCCATAAAGGTCACTGCTGGGATTATGCATTATGTCCGTTATGAACAGGTGTCCGTTATGGAGTATTTGATTAAGTGGACACTGACTAGGTTGCGCCACTATAATTTGTTATGCTCGCTAGTTGGTATTGTCATGAAATGGTACAAAGCTACGGTTAATAAGACAATACCGTGGAATTGTCATTAATACATGTGGGCCATTAATCTAGTTGTTGAAAATGTCATTAATCACACATCGTTACTGCATGGAAGCCAGGCGGTGTGTGGGGCCCTGGATGGTGTGTGGGGCCCTTAATCGGGTTCCATGTAATCACCATTTCTTTGACCCCTCTATGAAAAAATTATTAATCCGCCAAGTGATGTAATTGAAACGAATTGTACACAATCCACTGTCGATGGTAGTGACATTGCTAAATCTCCTTGTTCATTCACTTTGCTTGGCTTTCGAGAGTTAGACTTTGAGTCTGTCAAAACAAAACAGAGTTATGGTTATGGAAAGGTGAACTGAAATGGCTTTGATGTCCAAGAGAAGCCAAAGGGTGAAAGTTTACACAGTTGGCAGTGGCTTAGGCAAGAGGCTCTGCCTTATTTGGAGCACATTTTTGATACTACTTGATGACATTATGCAGATGGTATGGCACAGAATACATGCATAGCTTAGTTAGTGAGTATCAGTGCTGGCCCAGCTGCCTTGATTCAAGAGATTGTCAAAGCACTTTGACCTGTCGCCAAGAGGCAGGGTGACTATGAATGGTTAGGTTTAAATTCCCTGTCCATTGTCCGCACTGGCCAGGTAGCTGCTATAGGTAGTTAGCGGACAGTGTAAATAAATAGCAAGTAATTTGGGATTTTCAAAAGTGCCCGTTATAGACAGGTGTCCATTATGGAAGGTGTCCGCTAAGGCAGGTTTTACTCTATACATTACACTGAAAAATGTTGACATGCAAAAAATGTATTAAAAAAAATTTCTGCCTTACGAATCTATTAAGAACAACCGTAACTAGAATACTCATGGAAATTATTGAAATGCACTGCATCAAGTACTTTGGGTAATGCACCTTTAGCAAGAAATATATAATTTTTTTTATACAATATCGGTCCTTTTAAAATCTTACCAAGGGTGTACAAAACTGTCTGTCTGTTTAAATTGCGTGAAATAGCAGGAATTGTATCCTTTTGTATTTCGATATGCAGCACAAGTATCTTTTGTCTACTTTTTCAAAATGAATTCATTATCGTAAATTCTCTATTTGTAGCCGCATCCCTAATTAAAGCCGCACCCCGACTTTTGACATAAACCCCGACTTTCCTCCGCACCGTTTATTGCAGGCAAAAATCTTATTTAAAGCCACACCCGGATTTTAAGCCAAGACCGTTTTAACGCTTCGTGCACACAAATAGGAACAATTTAAATGGGTTCTACAAAAAAGTTATAACTTTGCTAATAATTATCATAAATGAATGAATGAGATATAATTTTAGTGTTAAAAGAGTCTTTAATGTAATGCAATAATAATAAATACATCACATTATATAATCATGGGAATATTACTACGTGAATTTCGTAAAAACGGAAAACAAAGATAAACAAATATCATCGTGCTACCAGATAATAACTAGGTGGCTGAATGTCCATACACCCAGTGGGAGAAATGTAGTTATACATGTAGGCTATACAATAAAGCTAAAATTATTCAAACTTGTTGAGAAATTTTTTTTATATGACATTTTATGTAGAACCATATATAACGGTTGCATGTATTGCAGCAGACTAAAAAGACTACCAGGGGTCTGTCTGTTGTTGTGTCAGCTGTTTCAACTTCAAAGGTGTTTGAGTGACAGCCGGTAACTATGTAATAACTGGTGAGAACGGATATTATGGTTTTACCTATTTCTTAGAAAGTTCCTGTTGTTGTTGTGTCATCGTTGGCCTACTGCCCTGGTACTCACAAGCATTTGATCAAATGTTAGCGCATTCAATTCAACAAGCCTGGACATTGTTTATTTACTCTCGTGTTGTTTCTGGGGTTGTGAATTGCTGATTTCACACAACTTTTTAGGGGATTATAAAACAGTCTGTTGTAAAAGTATTTGTCTCCAACGAGGAAATTGCAATGCATGTTGATTACATAATCGGCAAGGCGTGACCATTATTCTCAGAACTACTGATTGACAGATTGGTCTAGTTTGCAGACAGTTTACTGGCGTGGGTTAACGGGACCACTTGCATAGAATACCAAGTGCGTGGGATTATAACACCGTATCTTGTACCAGAATAAATGTAATTACTCCAACGAGGCACTGGTTGCTTTGACAATCGGACGAAGCTTGGAACTCCTCAAAAACATAACGCAGCTTAAAACATCAAAACCTGAAACCATGCACGACATCGATGTTGCTGCAGTCCCCGGCGATCTGACGCCACTAGTACAGTCGCTTGACGTTAGCATCAATCGCCCATTCAAGCAGTAGATGCAATTGTCTGATGGGAACACTGGATGATTCACGGCGCTCACTCCCGGTGGCCGCCGTCGTGCGCCGGCCAAGGAGATTCTTGTACAATGATTTGTGAAGGCGTGGGGTGCGATTCCATCTGCCATGATTGAATACAGCTTCAAGAAGTGCGGAATCTCCAACAATCTCGATGGAATGGACGACATCATGTTCAAAGATGTTTGCCGATGTGTGTGGCCACGGTCAGCAATGCCAACGACTCGTAATCCGATTTGGATAAGTGGGATGACGCCGCCATGCCGGTACCGGCAGCGTTCTTCGGCAGCGACGACGAAAGTGACTTTGAAGGATTTTAACTATGACATGATTTGACATGTTTTGAACACTATTGTAACCCTGATGGATTTAGCTGTTTATATATTTGTTAGGCTAGTCACTAGGGGGCACTATTCCCAGTGTCGCTCCCAGTTTAACAATCTGAGCGAGTTTTAGAAAGTAGTCTGTGCAGTTCACCCTGGGCTGGAGAAGACGACACACGTTGTTACTTGCAAGCAACCTTCTCCCAGCTCAGTATATATATATATATATATATATATATATATATATTGACAATTTATCTCTGGTGAGTCACTTTTATAATACTTATATAGCGAGACTTTGGTAATCGTTTACTTAACTGGCCTAAATTATTAGGACTTTATGCCGTCGGTTTTTCCAGCATTTTTGTACCTGAATGCGTTCCTCATATGTTCCAGTAAAAAAATATTGTGTTTTAGGCCACTTTTAATAAGTTTTACACCTCAAAACAGCGGAATAAATAATAAACATGGCGCGTGTGTGATTTGCGCATTAGTCACGCCTCGGTGACATCAGAACCACGAAGGCAATGTTTGTGTGTATTGGGCATACAATTACGCAACGTAAAAAAATGAAAAGAAAATATTTAGAAAATTGGCTCCAAAAATGTTTAAAATGAAGAAATTCTAGAAAAAAAATTAAAACATTCTCCAGTTTTCATATTAAACGCAACATTTATAGAGCACATACAGTCACTTCTAACGTAATATTTCATATTTTATTTAATGAAATATTTGATGTTGCAAATATTATTTGTATGAAAATTATGTGGTCGATATTAGATGTTGTACGCATGCACAACTACCTTCTGATGGGGAGGGGTATTGTTAATATAATTAAATTTAAAAGAATGTAGGGTTAAATGATCTGTAGTTTGGTGAACAAAGGTTGTTTTTAAATTATGCTGATATTGCATGTCTGGTTTCCTGAGGGAGGGGGAGGGAGGGAGGGGGAGAGGGAGGGAGGGAGGGAGGTATTCTGCGTTTGTAATTGTTTATATTAAATAACATTAATTAGTTTCTCATAATACATGTGAATTAAAAGCATCCTGTCATTGCGCATACACACATTCAACAAAATATATAACATTAATTAACATATTAGTAATTAATTAATCCACGTGCTACACTATTGTAACTGCTAGTGTGATTTTGACGTGTAATAAATAAAACACAAAAGTTTACAGTTATTTAGCTTTCTTAAAGGGATGGAGTCGTCACAGAGTATTCAGTATCCTTGCCACAATAATTACGTAAAAACAGAAATGTATTATTATCATTATGGGACTACATAACTTTTCATTATCATTACAAGCCATCATTGTCAGTTTCGTTATCATTACCATCAATGGCCAGTTATATGTAAAGAACTAAAGGCCACTAGGCATTTAATGTGCAGTAGTTGTAGCAACTGGGTGGACTTCGTCAAATCCGGGTGTGAGAAGTCCTTGGCTGAGGTTCAGACGGATAGTTTTAGTTTTGAGTGTAGGGGATGTACGAGGATGAAGGAACTTGAATTGGAGTTAGAACAGCTAAGGCTGCTCGTTGTGGCAGTGGTGGGAAGGGAGCAGGTGGTTTGTGCCAGTGGTTCTGGTGAGGGGACAGTGGATAAAGTGGGGGAAGACGACAAGAGAGATGCTAGGGTGAACTCACCTCAGCCTGGGAGGAGGTTGAGAGGAGGTAAGGTGACAGGTCGTAGGGAGATGGGACGGAAGGAGACGGGACATAGGGAGACAGGATGAAAGGAATAAGGTAAATTGCTGTAGGAAATCCTTGCCCAAGCCTAAATAATAACACTATTTAGTAAGTATTTACATCGTGTGGCTTTCTTCCGCGCACCGAGGGCCTCGGTCCGAGGCAGTTGCACAAAAGAAATTGTGTAGCATTTGCACGAACTGCCGTGACGAGCGCATAACCATCGAATACACATTGAATGCACAGGATTATGTATCCGCTGGATGTGAGCTGTGAATGTGTTATCAGTCATTCAATCAAGAAATGTGTATTCAGACAAATCGGTGATACTACAACTGCACATAGACACAGCATATACGTGAAAAGCAATACATATGTGGTTTGGTTACTCACCAGTTTAGAATTATTGAAAAAACTAAATATGTATTTGGTGTACCCCAAAAATATGAATATGCATATAATTTAATTATTATTTGTAAATTATTTAAATGAACATGTTAATGTAAAGAGATTTATTATTAAATTGTAAATTTAAATAAATTGACTTAAATTTATATAAATTGACTTAATTAAATTAAAGTACTCCTTCACTCCCTCCTTAAAGTTGCGCATGACATAGAATATCATCAGTATATTTTTTTTATTACAAAAACAATAACCTTTGTTCACCAAATGACAGATAATTAACCCATGCATTCTTTTCAATTTAGTTATGTTAACAATGACATGCAATGAGTTGTCCCTTTAAAGTTGCACATGTACATGACATGCAATATCAACAGTATAATTTTTAATTACAAAAACAATAGTCTTTGTTCACCAAACGACAGATAATATGAATTAAATGAAATAAAATTTTATTATATTAACAATGAAATGCAATGAGATGTCCCCTTGTAGTTGCGCATGCGCAACCAAATAATTTAAAAAAAAAACAATATTAGCAACATCAAATATTTAATAAAATAAAAGATGAAATATTACGTTACAAGTGACTGTATGTGCTCTATAAATGTTGCGTTTAATATAAAAACTGGGGAGAATTTTTTAATTTTTTGTAGAATTCTTTGATCTGAAAATTTTTTTGAGCTTACTTTCTCTTTTTTTATGCAATAGTACGCGCGATACACACAAAGATCGCCTTCGCGGTTCTGATGGCACCGAGGCGTGACTAATGCGCAAATCGCACACGCGCCATGTTTATCATGCAATTGGTTCCGCTGTTTTGATGTGTAAAACTGATTAAAAGTGGCCTAAAACACAATATTTTTAAAGAATATATGACATTTTTTTAGTGGAACATGCGGAATGATGTAAGGAACGCATTCAGGTACAAAAATGCTGTAAAAACCGTCGGCATAAACCTCTAATAATTTAGGCCAGTTAAGTAAACGATTACCGAGACTTTATTTATAAATTATTAGAAGTTGTGAAACTTTATGTTAAGTTGAATGTTTTGGAAGCCGCCACTTTACCATTCAGTTAAGGGCGTGGCGGCAATAGGTGTGCTGGGCGTGGCAGTACTGGGTAACTTTGTATTGTCTTTATACATTGCCATTCATTTAAAGACCATATACAACTAATTGTTAATTACTGATATATCAAGCACTTTCTAAACGTGATAATGTATTAGAGAGGTTGTAATGCCGCGTTGGTTGTTTCATTACAGTCGCCGTGAGCAGAAACTCCATTTGTGATACATTCACCTATTACTATTCTTGGCCATTGTTGCGGGTGTGTACCATTGTACTTTCAATGCTTTGTTTGGACGTTTATGAATGTATCGCTATGCTGTCATCGCCTATGTATATGCTACTCAAAGTACAACCTGGTTTCACGGGTTTCGAGCAAATGTAATCACACGGCTCTGTTAAAGGATTGCGTGTCCATATGTACAGTATTATATATATATAAATATATCTATATAGATTGGAGTGTATGAACCTAGTTTATTTCGTCATGTACTGATGTAAATGGGTGTTGATGAATGATCTTTATTTGTGGCCACGTTACTTTATTATGTTGTTATATTGATAGAAGACATTGCTTTTGCATTGTGATTACAACTGTTTTCCTTGTTACTTTATAATGATAATGTTACAGTAGTAGTGATGTTGGTATGCAACTCTTTGTTTCAGTTGCTATATTTCCTCTGGAAGCTTTTACTTCACACATTAAACACTGTCAATACCCAATAGTCGTTCGATGTGGTTACACTATGCACACAGGTTTTTAATGTTTTATGTAATTATTTGTCATGCACCAGTGGCAATTGTAATACAATGTTTTATTGATGCATCCGACTTCGTTTTTTACTGATTATAAACCGTTATTTATAGCACTAATAGCCGTTACTACTGACAACCCAATGAGCCAACTTTCGCATTTTTTTCGACAAATTACTGTATTGAAAGCCTTTGCCGTCATCATCATCAATTCGGCTACACACTATTGTAATTGAAGCCGCGGCTACAAACAAACAGTCTGAAAAGTAGTATATTTTCTTGATACCTGGACAGCTGCTTCATGTGGCTCAAAATGTCGTACAAGAATCTGTACTTGTATACAGTGTTTGCCCATCTTTCTTGAAGTATGTAAGAGTTACTTGACTGTTGTCCCAGTGATATCCCTGAGCTGTATCCTGGACAACAAAACTATAATTTTCAGCGAAGTCCATGATGATTATGGCTTCTTCTGGTCCGAGATTCTCCTTTAAGGCTGAGAGGTACGCCGACTGATGTTTTGCTATGTAGTGGTGTGTTGTCAATGTTTCAATCTTCTTTACAAGAGTTTCCAAGAACTCGTGCAGTGGCATGCTAAAGTCCTGCAGTGTGGAGTGATCTGTCCACTGTTTGTAGTGCACCGCTTCATCAGTTGCATCACACTAACTTCACACAGACATTCAAGGCAAGTACTTAGCTCATTAGCTCCGGGACATCTAGAGCATCTGTGGATCATGCAAAGGTTTGAGTCCACAGAACAGACAAGCTTCGCCATCAAGTCGTGGTATATCAGTGAAGTATCCGTTGGCAAAGCACTAATCATTAGTTTTACAGTTTGGTGAATTGTACATACACATACTGAATGTGTCCATCTACAGCCAATAGTTATGCAGTGTTGTGATTGAAGAGAACATAATTTGGACAGTCCTATCTTGTTGTCTTGGTATTTAGCCTTATAATTTATGTAGAGTTCATTGAGATTTAAAAGAAGAAGTCGTTTTTGCTTGTACACTCGCTTGCCATCAGACCCCTTCATGTATTTGAAATCTGTTGCTCTGGACAGGGAGCAGCCATGAATGTTCATCTTCCTCATAACAGGCTGTCACCCTCTCTTCTACATCCTTAGAGAGTAGCTTTCCGACTTTTGGTTTAACTTCTGCGAGTATACCCTTTTCGCTCTTGAGTTTCCTTGCCTGCTTAACCTTATGTTTACTAATATTGAACTCTGTTGCAGTTTTGGCGATTGTCCAGCTCTGTGGTACCAGTGTTAACAACTGCACCTGCTTTTGCTTTGATAATACTAACATCTTTTGTTTCAATAAAGTAACAAGTCTGCCCATATCCTCACATTTACTGCATGCATTCTCAGGTAGTTCATTGGATTCCACACATAGCAGTTTTGCAACTTTATCTGACACTTTATTTGAATCTGGACCACTTTCCTCTTGCCGTAGGCCAACTTGTTTCTTTGACTTACATGGGCACTGTTCAGAGGGGAAACATCAGACTCTGCTATGTGTTTGTTCAAGATTTCCTCCTTATATGGATTTTACATGTCAGCCTCTAAAGTACCATACCTCCTGGCTCTTTAGTGTCACCAGTTTGAATTGAAGAATCAGGAAATATATTAACATTATGCACTCTTGAATGCTTCGCGAGTGCTAAAAAGTGCAGCATTGAAAAAATAAGTGCACCATGAAGGACATGATCATTCTGTGTGACTACTGAAAATTGCTACACCGCTATATATCAGACCTTTAAGACCTTCTTAGTTACCATGGAAAATGTCATGCCTCTGTACATTATTTCCTGAGATAATGGGACTTGAAATGTAGCATGAAAATGACTTTTTTTAGCAAAAATCAACACCTACCAGATGGCAATTACTCAAGAACTACTTGGAATGTAGAGCTCAAACTTCTGATTTATCCATGGAGATGACTGTGGAATATTTGGTAAAAATTTAAGCAACATATTGTGCATATGTCACAACATCACATTATGTTATCAACATCAAGAAGAAACTTACAACAGAAGAAAAACGAGCTAGAAGTGCACACAAAGAGAACTGGATTACACATAAACACAGCCAAAACGAAAGTGATGAAGATCAAGACTGATGATAACCAACCAATTGTAATAGGCATTACGCCGCATAGACGATGTAGAAACTGTTGATAGTTTCAATTATCTTGGCTCAGTTATGGATGCAGACAAAGGATCAACAGCAGATAAAAGTGCACGCCTAAAGAAAGCGAGAGCAGCCTAGTATAAACTGAGGAAAGTGTGGGCATCAGGCCAATACAGAAGGAAAACGAAACTCAGAATCTACAAGAGCAATGTGATGTCGGTTCTACTAGACGGAGCAGAATGCTGGAAGGTAAACCAAAATGATTGACAAAGGCTCAATACATTTCACAATAGATGTTTGTGTCGAATTCTACGTATGTTCTGGCCAAGAACAATTACAAATGAAAAACTGTATGAAGAGGTAGAAATAAGCAGGATAACAGACATCATCAAGGCTAGATGATGGAGTTTTATTGGCCATATCCTTCGGTTTGAGAATACAAATGATTGCCGTATAGTGATGAATTGGACACCTGTGGGAAAGAGATCGATCGGAAGACCAAAAGAGATGTGGCAGCGAATGGTGGAAAAAGAGCGAGATGCGTTTGGGTGGAAATCATGGGCACAAGCGGCACAGAGGGCGGAATAGCGGATTCTTGTACATGCCCTATGCGACACATGGTGCCCAAGGGATCCATAAGCCGTAAGTAATTACTGCTTGTAGTTTAGCATCATTGAATGGAATCATGTCTGGGATTCTTAAGGCACATGAGGAGAAAACATCTTTATCGATGTACTGTGGGTAACATAGTGGGACTTAGTGATCAGCATATCTTTTATCAAACACCACAACTATTTTATGGTAGCCAAATATGAAAATTACATGACTAATTCTATTTTTCATGGTTGGAAACTCGATGTGTCGACGTTTCATGGGATTCTACCATATTCTCAGTTCGATTCGACTTCTCGTATACAACGAGGCTCCTGCCAACATGAATGGTTCATTACAAGGATCATAAATCCTCCCAATTTTACTGAAGCTCTGAAATCACACAGAATAACACTGGTGACCCAACAATTGAAGACACTGATTCCCAACAAAATATCTGCTCAGTAATTTAAAATAACTTGTCAGGTAGTGGATAATCAAAGAATTGACAGTGTTCCTATTATAGGAAGCATTAGTTTTATTTTCTGTTACATACCAAAGTATTTGCTTTTGTGGTTGTAAAATTACAAGTCGACCCGTAGACACATAACACCATTGACATTTTGAAGGTTTCGGTCCAAGCCAACAAAAGTTTTGCATATATAAAAAAATGTGTTAATTTGTAAGACACGGACCTAATGTGAGGCATCACACCAGGAAAAAATGTATATAGATAATAGACATATGATCTAATGAAAAACAGCAGACATAAACAGTACGCTATTTGGAGTCTGACCCACTTATACGTCTTTGGCCCTAATGGTGTTAAAGTGCTGATGTCGGTCTTAAAATTCAGTGTCTTTTTGCAAAACCAAATACATTTGAAGATAAAACTGTAACCCTTTGTCCAAATTAGACCAAATTATTTTGTTATTGAGACATTCAATGTATTACTCGTGCAAAACATTACCCCATCCTGTAAAGTCGCAACTGCCTATTTTTTAAACAATGACACAAACAGATATCATTATAACCAAACTAAATTGTTTGTTTTGCTATTGAGACATCCACTAGTATTACCCCTGGTCGCTGTGAGCATTGCTGTACCTCTAATCCTCTATATAGGTGCAGGTATTGATTTCTTGGCCAAAACATTCCCCACCCTGTAAGGTACTTTGTTACCGAGACATCCACTGGTTTATAAAGGTCCTAATTCACCCAGTTACTATCCCTTGTAAACCGTCTAAATTTGTCTGCCAATTGGCTCCATGTACCACAATTCATCCTAGGTGTCCTGCACTTGTTTGCGACAAAGATGCAATTTGCCATTATGGAAGCTGTTTTGTGTTATATAGCATGTTTTTTATTTTGGCCCTTGACTGGGAGATCAGGAGGTATATTCATTTTCCAGGAGTCTCCCTGCAAATCTTGGAGACTTAACATGTATGAGATTGGGCTGAGATCAGTCATAAATCATCTAAATGTATTAGAGCAGAGATTGGGTTGAGATCAGTCACATCATACTGAGGTGTCATTTACAATGGAGACTGGGTTAGGATTATATACACACTGAGGAAAAAAAATACAGAGGTGGAGAAAAGACATGTTCACCTCCTGTAATTTCTGTTCACCCCGTAGATGCTCATCATCCGTAGCAGCTGCATCACGCCCCCGCATGATTGGTGTCTCAAACTTACGCTTGAATTCCTGTGCAGTGCCTGTGACATGCAGAACACACATTTGTGATATGTATTTGTGTTATGCAGAACATGCACTTGTAACTACACACAACACACATGTGCAGCTGTGGTGCATGTTACAAACGTGTGTTGAAAATGCATTTGTAACATGCACATGTCTATGACATACATGATACATGTGTATGACAATGCATCCATGTGTATTGCCCACACAACAAGTGGGCGGTGTGTGTGAAAGTGACAACCAGTTAGAATATTAAAAAAAAATTATCATTTCATAATTGAGTAATCAATATATTAAACATTGGGGCCATCTGGCGGTATCTCTTCCCAGGCACCGACACCCACTCGCCTCATTCTATGTTCCTTCATAATTGTAATATAATAATTAAAGGACCATTGACCTCTTGAGTTACTGATTGGTGATATATATAAAATAACTATTTAGGCCAAAATACTGATCCCATCATAATAGCTCAATTACATTGCTTAAAAAAATCATTTACGATGCTTCATAATGGTTTTGCAATAGTTCATAATAGTACAAGCATATTGTTTTATCCAAAGAATATTACATGCTTTCTTGATGCCAGGTTGTTTCCCATTACAATTGGCAATTTTGATCAATTACAATTAGTCTCATAAAAGTTAAATTACAATTAGTGTTAAAAAAAAAATCAATTACAACTGTGTTGGCTTTCAGTTTAATTATGTTTTGGATACATCTATTTACCCACCATTTGGCCTGGATTCTTCACCATTTCACCTCAGAGTCAAACCTCTCTGAGTCATTCATAATAAGAACCTATAATGCTTGAAACTATGTCCATAGATAAGGTGCACCTTGGTACATGATATACTCACCGAGCATGTCTCTGTTGACAAAGTGCACTAAGCTGTAGTATTCGAGCAGGTCATTCTGTATGGGTGTTCCAGACAACAACACACGTCTCTCTGCCTTCAACTCATTTAGAGCCTGGTACGTCTGGTTTTCAGCATTCTTCAGTCGATGACCCTGAACATATAGTTGTTTCACAACACATTTATTAATGCCCCTAATATTGGTAATTATTTCTAATGTCAAGAACTAAGTTGACATTTATTGAAATGTTCAAGATGATGACTATAATGTACAGACTGCTGGGCAGCCCCCAGCCAATAAGGTGCTGACTCGCCAACATCTGCCTGCTTCAATGGGTGCTTGGAGCTTAGTGTTTAGGCACAACAAGCAGATGATAACACTGCACCAGGCAAACAACGAAAAACTATGAAGTACCCAGCACTTCGCTTCGCAAGCTGGAATGTACAGACCATGTGTCCCGGTATCTCAGGTGACCTGAAACAGGTCAATGACAGCAGGAAAACAGCTATTATCGATAGGGAGCTAACCAGACTCGATGTCAGCATTGCAGCTCTCCAGGATACCAGACTTGCCTCCAGTGGATATCTCAAGGAAGAGAACTTCACCTTCTTCTGGAAAGGGAAGGAGCCCGAGGACAATGACAGCAGGAAAACAGCTATTATCGATAGGGAGCTAACCAGACTCGATGTCAGCATCGCAGCTCTCCAGGATACCAGACTTGCCTCCAGTGGATATCTCAAGGAAGAGAACTTCACCTTCTTCTGGAAAGGGAAGGAGCCCGAGGAACCCCGCTTATACGGGGTTGGTTTTGCTGTCAAGAACTCTCTCCTTGATACTGTGGAGCCTCCCACTGGTGGCACTTAGCGCATTCTATCTATCCGTC
This sequence comes from Lamellibrachia columna, assembly GCA_963662155.1. NCBI lineage: Eukaryota > Metazoa > Annelida > Polychaeta > Sabellida > Siboglinidae > Lamellibrachia > Lamellibrachia columna. The sequence goes on from OY759265.1 coordinate 32,700,747, forward strand.
TCGCCACTGCTGCAGGGTTTGTCCACATCTTCAGCATCTACGTCCCTACATTGGGGGCCTCTGAAGATATCAAGGACCATTTCTATGATGAGCTTGACAGCCTGATTGGCAAGATTCCCAAAGTTGAGCCGCTCATCCTTCTTGGCGACTTTAATGCCAGAGTAGGCTCAGACCATCAATCATGGCCGTCCTGCATTTGACAACACGGCACTGGGAGGATGAATGACAACGGACAAAGATTATTGGAGCTATGCTCATTTCATGGTCTTTGCATCACCAACACCTTCTTCCAGTCAAAGCATCAGCAAAAAGTGTCGTGGAAGCATCCAAGGTCTCATAAATGGTATCAACTAGACCTCGTCATCGCCAGACGCTCTGCTCTGAACAATGCCCTAGCAACATGTAGCTAACACAGTGCAGACTGTGATACAGACCATGCCATGGTGTGCAGTAAAGTGAGACTCTCTCCGCGTAAGCTGCACCGCTCCAAGCCCACAGGTCGCACTTGCATCAATATTGCTAGAACTGCAAACCCCCAACGAAGAGAGCAGTTTGTAGCCTCCCTTGAGCAGTCCCTTCCGGATCAGGACGCCACAGCAAGGTGGAACACCCTCAGTAATACCATTTACAATGCAGCGATAACTGCATTTGGCAAGAGAGAAAGACCAAACCAAGACTGGTTCAATGCTAACCTACATGTTATGGTACCCATCATTGAAACCAAACGAGAAGCCCTGCTTGCATACAAACACAATCCATGCGAGAAGACACTGTCGGCTCTCAGATCTGCACGGAGCATCGCACAACGCACAGCAAGATGCTGTGCAAATGACTACTGGCTGAAACTGTGCGAGAGTATCCAAAACTCAGCCGACAGCGGAAACATACGTGGTATGTACGATGGCATCAAGAAAGCTGTTGGCCCCACGGTAAGAAAGATGGCTCCACTGAAATCCACATCAGGAGAGATGCTCACAGACCGGGATAAACAGATGGAGCGATAGGTTGAACATTATTCAGAACTGTACTCCTGAGAAACAGTCGTTACTAATGCTGATCTCAACGCCATCAGGGACTTGCCTATGATGGAGGAGCTGAACAACGAGCCCACAATCGAGGACCTGAGCAAAGCTATTGACTCCCTCTCTTGTGGCAAGGCACCAGGATGTGACAGCATTACGCCAGAAGTGATCAAGTGTGCGAAGCCCGCCTTACTACAGCACCTGCATCAACTGAGCTGGAATTTGAATTGAAAAAAAATTAATTGAAAAAAGAAAGAATTGAATTGGAATTGATTAAATTTAATTGAAAGGATTTCAATTGATTAAATGGAATTGACCCCAGCCCTGCTTAAGCTCTATACAGCACTCATAGTACACATCCTCCTCTTTGGATGTGAGAGCTGGACTCTGACAGCAGAGACAGAGAGATGCAACCAAGCATTTGAAATGAAATGCTTCAGGAGACTCCTCTGCATTTCTTACACTAAACACAAAACGAATGAATACGTGAGACGGCAATCGGATTCCCTCACTGGAAAGCAAGAGCCCTTGTTGTCAACAGTGAAACAACGAAAGCTCTCCTGGTTTGGCCACATCACCTGACAACACAATTTTAAAGACCATCATGCAAGGCACCCTGGAGGGCAAGAGAAGATGGGGCTGCCAAAAGAAACACTGGCTGCATAATATACAGGAATACACCAAGGAAAGCTTACCGACCCTTCTACGCACAGCAGAAGACAGACAAAGCTGGTAAAGAATATGTGGAATTTACAATACAATGTAAAACACTACTATTGTGCTAAAATCCTCGGGAGACCCAAGCTCAGCAATTAGTTTATGGCAAAATGTTATATTTCCTACAGACTTAACACTAACAGGGAGCGAGTTCCACAGAGTCGGCGCAACTGAAAAAGCTCTAGTTCGACATTTGTCGTAACACTGGGAACAAAAAGTACATCAGAATTAGATGATCAAAGGTGTCTAGGCTGTCTTGCAAGAGTAAGCAGTGAATGTAAATATGCTGTTTGCTTGGATGAAAGTGCTTGATGGTGGGGTGGTCACATGTTTGTGGGTGACCTTGTGGCAAAATGGCCCCACCTGTTTGTAATTAAATTTGTGTATTGGTGGTGGAATGTCTGTATTCTTTGCATTACATGTTCATGACGACTTCTTGATGTATATATGTTATCGTCATGCCTGTAGGAATGTGGGCTCTGAGAAACTTGCTGGACGGGGCTGTACATGTGTTCAGTTCCTGTCTGGTTTGCTTTGAGGAGCTCACATTCCTGTTAATGTGCTACCCAAAGTGGCTGCGAGATAAGCAGTCCACTTTGCAATAAAACGTCATTTATTTGGCCCTTTTCAATCTCTACTACATCGGACTTGTGTTGGTTATTGCATAAATGGATTTATGCAACTTACAGCTGCATAACAGGTTTTATGAAATAACCAAGGCAAGTTTTGCCCTGGGTGTCCGAGACTACACCGGAACTATTTGGCCAAATAATTTGTATTACTCCGCGCTAGTCAGCCAATCATGGCTTAACGGAAACCAGTTCAAACCAGAGCCAGCAGCTGGAATCTTTCACTCCTGTTCCAGTCTCTGCATTGCGAAGTTGTGTCTAAAAAATTTGTCTCTCGAAATCCGCCCTCCTCCCCACCTTCCTTCCTTATTTTCATTACTTAGTGTACAATGCGATTGTACATCGTTGATGAAATAGGAAGTTGGAAGATGTCGAAACCGCTTTCACCACTTTTTGCTTTATACTAGATGAACACGGGGGATTGTCCCCCTAGTAGTTGGTGTTCATGGGGTTTTCTGCGCAGACAGGCTTCCTGTTTCTTCATCGGTATTCTTGGCTTATGTTTATATAGGTTAGCGAAATGGCCCCACCTGTTTGTAATTAAATTTGTGTATTGGTGGTGTAATGTCTGTATTCTTTGCATTACATGTTCATGACGACTTCTTGATGTATATATGTTATCGTCATGCCTGTAGGAATGTGGGCTCTGAGAAACTTGCCGGACGGGGCTGTACATGTGTTCAGTTCCTGTCTGGTTTGCTTTGAGGAGCTCACATTCCTGTTAATGTGCTTCCCAAAGTGGCTGCGTGATAAGCAGTCCACTTTGCAATAAAACGTAATTTATTTGGCCCTTTTCAATCTCTACTACATCGGACTTGTGTTGGTTATTGCATAAATGCTGTTTGCTTGGATGAAAGTGCTTGATAGGTAATTGTGCAGATCATAAAAATAATACGATATCGCACAGGGAGCCAATGCAACGATTTAAGATACTGAGTGATAGAAACAAGGAGACCAGGTAACTACCCTTCCCAAACAATTTTGCACATGTTGAAGTTTCAAGATGTCCTTGAGAGCAATATTATGATAAAGACAAAGCCAATGCATGATGCTACAAGTTGCAACAAGCTAGCATTATTCAGCTCCTCCAACTTCAATGTTATGATGAAAGGAAAACACCAGCTCACCTAAATGAAGAGAGATGTAAAACTCTTCTCAAAGTTATATATTGGTTGTTAAATGAGAGATGATAATCTAGATTACTTCTTTTGACATTAATTCTCCAGCACAATGATAAATGGGAAGACTGTGCCTGAGTAGTTACATGCCTTGAAGAACAAGCTTCTGAGTCACAGTTTAAGCCACCTATTGATACAGTTGTTGTTTTTGGTGGAGCAGCAAGCATCCACATGTTGAATACGACACCACCAAGAGTATGCCCAGGTTTCCCTTATATTTCAATGGATCCCTGATAGGCACAACAAAACGTGGATGGACAGAACCTACACATGTTGCGGTGGCTGCATGGGAAACTGGTTTACACAGCTGGTGGTGGCTTAAGCAACAGGCTGCATACATTTCCTATACTTTTTGATGACATTATGCAGATGGTATAATAGAGAATACATACTTAAAGAAGTTAGTGTGTATCAGCTGTGGCTCAGCTAGCTTGACTCAGGAACTGTCAATGCACTTTGACCTGTCTGTAAGCGGAAGGGTTACTATGAATGGTTGGGTCTAAATTCCCTGTGCACATTGGCCAGGTGGCCGCTATAGGAGTTATTCAGAACTTTCAAAAGTGTCCGTTGTAGACAGGCATCCGTTATGGACAGATGTCCGCTAAGGCATGTTTTACTGTATGATGTATAATTATCATTAAGCATGTCAGTTGAGTTTATATATCCAAGTGTTTATATGTTACATTGCTTCACATGTTAGGTCACTTAAACAAAATTAGCATAAAATTTGTCACTAACAATTAATTAAAACAGAATACAATCACACGATGCATGGATTCATTCTCAATCTTAGATCACTCCATCACATTTCTTCAGCAAAACCCATTATATTATAAGTTACTAAACAACTAACATACAGTATCCACACATACTGAGATCAGCTACATTCAAACATAGGAGGCGGGCCCAAATATCAATCACGAAAAATGGCTAAAAAACTAAAAAACAATTCCTAAATTGGTATAACTCATCACAGATCATAAATTCCAATGCACCATACCTCATCGCAGATCAATAATCCCACAGTGCCATGATGTAAAATGTCAGCATGATGTCGGAATGTTTCATAAGAGATGATAAGAACTGGGTTGGGGATTCTCCATCCTTTTTGCTGCATAAACTGCTCTGTAGATACAAACACACATAGATTAAGATACTTTGGACTGTTTTTAATCAATTCTATCTTGTTGACTAATAATGTAAATGATTAATAATAATGGACATTTTATATGTACCATAAAATGTGACTTTAAACTTTCATTGAGAGTCAATTATGCCATCAGTCATTCAAATTGTGTACAATTAAATATCATCTTGACAATTTTTTAGCAGAAAATAGATAAATTATTTTTATATTTACTGTCAACAAACCATTTTACAAAATCATCTGGGGCACCTTTTGAATGCAGTGAAGTGTCTTTGATGTAGATAAGGCCAATTGAGGGCAACATGGTTGACATAGTCACCGCTCTCATGTTTTAATTCACACTGACTACTCGTGAAAACTAAACAACTTAAACAAAACAGGTTATTCAACAAAATCAGTAGATGAGTAAAATACAGTGAGAATCTGAAAAATCTTCTGATAACAGACTGGTAAATAATAATATAGTAATATATAAAATACTTCTATTGTGTTAAAATCCTCGGGAGACCCAAGCTCAGCAGCGCAACAAAACAAAAGGGGTTAAATAGTTCATAAACGTTAAGAAGTTCCAGTTGTAAAAAGTTGGATTGGTATGCTGGGGAGCTATGGAGGATAAGCAAGTTTAAACAGGTGGGTTTACAGTGAAATGTTGCTATGTCTATATTCTACCAAGCAAACTGGTAGACTTGGCAAGTCTACACTTATTAGTCAAAATTCTAGTACATCCTGTAGTGTCTGTAACAATGTAGTTCTAATAAGAGTCATATTGTGAGGAGTATTAATTAATATATATATATATATTATATAAGTCCTTTGCACACGTGCAACACGAACAATATAAAATTATATCCACATCCCATGGTCCAATAAAAAACAATTTCATAGTCTGTAGTGTCTCTAAAGTAGAATGTCTTTTTTAATTTATGAACGTTTATAAACTTTTTAGCAACAAAGATAGTTGTATTTATGCTTTCTAACAGTTAAACAATGATATTCACTAATAAATTGTATTTACTCAATAACCAGATGCAACTGTCTCACTTGATATGAAAATATTAACTCTGTAGTAGGTAGCATTTCATTCAGTTTGATTCAGGCAGTTCAATCTTGTTTATGCAGAGTAATGCTGAAATTAACTTAAAATAGTGATTGCATTCATCATTGTACGCATGTTATCTTTAAGAAACAGCTGAACAAAATAATTTTTTAAAGCATATAGCTTTTATCTTATTCCTGATACATAAAGTAGCACACTGCTATTGTTTCCTTATCTTCACACACAAGTTATTTTCATATTAAAACAACTTTTTCATACATGTGAGATGGTGTATTTTATGGAAAATGTCTCTCCACAAACTTTCCATAGTGTCCCTAACATTCTGTTTGCAAAAGAGTAGGTAGCATTTCTTTCAGTTTGATTTGTTCCTAGGCAGTTCAATCTTGTTCATGCATAGGAATAATGTAATTAACTTTGGAATGAATAGTACTTGGAAGCATCATTATACAAATGTTATCTTTAAGAAACAACTTAACACAAGAAATAAAAAATGCATATAGCTTTATACTGCCTTATTCCCAAAACCTAAAATAGCATATAATATATATATTATAGCGCTATTGGTATTGTTTCCTGGATAAAAATATTATATTTCACACTCAGTAGTGTAATTAACTCTGGAATGAACAGTGCTTGGAAGCATCATTTAATATGTCTCTCTTTAAGAAACAGTTGGACAAATTCATGGACTTTTTAAAAAACACAACATTCTGTCAGCTTACTAGTTAGTTCTTACTAGTTAGTTCTTATTAGTTAGTTCTTACGAGGTGGTACCAATATTTCGTATGCTTGTGCCTGGTGTCATTAAATTGAAACTCTCTAATAAAACATACCAAAATGGCTGTTATAAACTGACATGTATCATTTACTATGTCTATCTTTAAGAATCAGTTGAAATAAAGAAATTCATGGACGTTTTAAAAATCACAACATTCTGTCAGCTTACTAGCTACTTCTTACTAGGTGGTAGCAATATTTCGCATGCCTGCCCCTTGTGTCATAAAATTGAAACTCCTTAATAAAACAGACCGAAATTGCTATTATAAACTGACGTGTAGCTTGAACTCGTTTCTAAAGATATCCATAATAACTAGAACACATGCATGTGTGAGTAAAATGGCATCTGATTGATTTTAACACATATTAATAAAAACTATGGGATGCCAAACCGCCCCTAGCTAAAATGAGCTTCCAATAGTAATAGCACTCTAGGGGAGTACAATATGTTACAACAAATGACAAAGTGTACTAACCTTATGTACATTGATGTAAAAAAGAAAGGCAGGGGTACATTGACCCCCCTGCTAAGAATAATGCTATATATAAAGTATGTAAATGCATAAAACATACTCTGAATGATGTACACACACATTTAAACCACTAACACATCTTGCAGAGAGGGAGGGCCAATTTTGTCCCACAAAGCAGTACTCATGTACGTTCCAGGGATAGATCAGAGGCATAACTATATGCCTTTTTGAAATTTGATGTGCCCCAAATTAATTGAATAAAAGTGCAATTAATTTGCATAACATGGTTGCTTTACATAATGTGGTAATCGTGAACATTACAGTTTATTTCATATTAGGCCAGTAAGCATATCTGCAGTTTTTTTTATTACATTCTGTACATTTAATTTTGCTCGCTTGATAATTTGTTCTGCACGAAATATGAGGTGTAAGCTATCTAAATATAATATAATATAATATAAGTTTTCACTTCTGCTAAAAAACTAAACACTTGATGTTTTGTGTTTGTATGACTGCCCACATCTCTGGGTATATTTAATATATTACCAATAATATCAACAACATGTACAAAGATCACTAGTTTATTTTTAAATCTGTAATGTAACAAAATAAGGTACACTCTACTGAGTCTGCCCCACGTTTCATGGTCATTCCACTACTGCTTGACACAAGCTGGAAGTCAAATTTCCCAAGCAGAAACCAACTTATATACCCATTTAATATTCAACAGCTTCCTTCACTTATGTTAATTGTTACTCAATTTAAGTTACACATTAAAACAGCATGGCACCGGGACATGAAAATCGGGATTGTACCATTAATTAAAATACTAATATTTCTAAATGCTGTATAAATAGCAGGGGTATAACATTATTATAAATTACTTCATTAAGGTAAAGATCTCCCAAGTTGCTTTAGATAATTACAAACATAAAACAAGTTTTTTTAGTTATTAATATATAAAACAATACCTTTTTTTATGATAAATGCCTTTATTGTAAGCCGCATTACATTTAGAAGTAACTAAAGTTAAATGAAAATTAAATGCATTAAATACTGAAAGCTGGTAATGTTATTATATATTAACTTTATGATAGATAGTATCACACATCCTCATACCTGAGTACCCATACACTAAAAACCCCATGTACACAGCTGATGATTCAGAGGGAAAAGCATTTAATGCAAAACTGTGTGTACCAATATGGACAGTGAAAAGCGCAAAAAACTCAAAAACCTTTGTGAACTACCTCTCTCTGCAATTAGCGTTTCACAACGAATCTACAAATGTACACAATGTGACATATTAGAAAGAAAGGAAACAGTTGATGTAATGTTAGGGAGGGCGGGGCTGGGATTCCAAATTCGAGGACAGTTGTTGTCGTTGTTAACTTGGTGAGCACAGAGAACTGAACTGGCCTGTGTCTCCACTACCCATTTCAGGGGGAAGATCACAGTATAAAATTGCATTGGTGGCCATGTTAACGTTTTGTCTGATTATAAGAAAACGTGACCACTACAAATTCTGAACATTTTTCACAGCAACTGCCATCATCTCATTGACATGCTGACCAAGACCAAACCAAAATCACATACCTCTAGCTCTTTTAAAATGCCCCGATGTGCGATGCCCATAAATTTTAACAAAAATAGCCATGTATTCATGCGCCCATGTGGGCCATAGTAGAAAAATTCCCATAAACCCCTCCACTTGTTAAACTCATAAAAAATGCACTATTTCACAGCCAATATCTTCTAAAACGAAACCTGTGAATATGCCTGCTCAATTGGACTTATGTCACACCATATGAATTGTTTAAATTCACATATCACAATTTAATATGCTCTACATTTGTGTGAAACAATAAACAGAAAGGTCAACTGTGGTCTTAACCCTACAGCTCTCCTGCCCTAAGCTGTCTCACTATCGACCAATCACCAGGCAGCAAACCCGATCAACGGCAGGGAGCGCCACTAATACTTGTCTACACCACCCGGTCGCGAATTCTGTTTTCCCAAACAGTATATCCATCGCTCCACCCACTTTGTCAGTCGTCTCGCATATACATGTATAACTATCTCAGCAACCCAACAAATCATTATATAATTTGCACATATTTTGGCACCCAACTCCCCCCACATTTATGCATGATACAAGTGCCACATTATATATATTTGCCATGGTTACCAATGTGCAAAAGAGGAATTGTCGAGATGCTTGTGACCTTATACTATACATGAAATATATTCACAATATTTCTGTGGCAATGGTTTTTCAGCTTATTGGTGAAAACTACATTTTATTATTTTAATTCATTAAATTCATTATTGCAGATTAAGTTTTTTTAATTTTCAAAATGTACTATTATAATTTTTTTACATAATATTTATTTTATGACTGAAATATAAATGTGTTGCATGAGATTGTAGGGAACCGCCTATTTCGTCTTGTTCTGCTGGAGGCTATGCTCAAAGTTATGATTGAAATATATGTATTGCATAAGATTGTTGGGAATCGTCTATTTCGTCTTGGTCTGCCGGAGGTTATGCTCAAATTTATGATTGGAATATAAATGTAAAAACATGCTATTATTATTCCGGTTGGTTTAATTACATTAAATGATTGTTTATTGTAGAATACGCTGTCTGTTGGATATGACCATCATGTCTGTTCATTCGAACGTGTTGATGAGCGTATGTTCACAGCTGAAATTTGTGTTGCACTCGATTGTGTGTCAGAGGCTCAGCTTTGGCTCAAGCAGTACGAAAATGTCAAGAAAACTTTGCACATCGCAGTTATGAGACCGGAAGTTATGGAGTACCTATATGTTAAACAAATTGTACAACAATTCGGTGAGAATACTTATAGAAAAAATATTGTAGTGCGAGCAAAATGTTTGCTTATATATTATACTAATGTTTTCAAGTTATTTTAGGATATCATTTTGTTTAATTCGTTTGAATACTTATCGATTTGTGATCTAATGATTACTTTCTCATGATGTACTTGTATAAATAAATGTTGTCATCATTTTCTCCGGCGTACTATTTTTACTTCGTTAATAACATTGGTTATGAAATAAATATGTAGAAACATAATATAATGCTCATATTCTTCGATTTACCATAAAATAGCATTGTGTCCACAATGAACATGTTGGTAATTAAGTAAATTCTTTTAGCCAATATATATCTTTAAAATGAGAATTGTGCTCTAATAACAGTTTAAATATTCAAATACATTATAAATGCTAAATTACTGTTTAATCTTTTACACATCAAAAGTACATCCATTCCCTATGGCAACCTTGATCTCAAAACCTCCACACTGGCAGTCAAATGCGGTAACCACTACACTACGACAGATCATTGAATTATGTACAACAATTATGTCGATTAAGTAGTAACGCAAAAAGAATTATCTATGTATATTTTATTTATATATATATATATTTCTTACAGCAGTATATAAACTTCTGTCAGTGTTTTATTTCTTCCAAAACACTAATACTACTACAGTTTATCAATGGTGGAAACGCTGGTTGTCACGCATGCGCGGATATGTTCTTGTGAGATTACTGACAAAGTGGGTGGAGCTATATGCAAGGTGGGCGGAGTATACTGTCTGGGAAAACAGAATTCGCCACCCAGCTCTGTTGCTCGGCAGACAACGACAACGCTCGCAAAAAGTTATTATTGCATAAACTACTTTTTCATCTAGAAAATTAAGTACATTATTGACCACATTCAGGTTATATATAATTCTATTAAATGAAGACAAAGAATAACAAATAGGATACAGACACATCAAATGTAGCATTATAGTACATTATACAGTAATATATTCCAAAGAAATGTAATGAAAAAAAGCTTCAGACTTACGGAGATCTGTGTCAATTTGTGTTTTTGATCCAGAGTCTATAGTCAAGGTATTTACTCGGATTCCGAGCCACTTTTTGATTTCACTGTTCCAGTTCTAAAGCAGAAAGTTGTAGCACATCCAAACTTGTCATCCATCCTGCATTATACAAGAAAATCCTGCATTTTGACAATAAATCCTGCATTGGGACCAATTAAAGGAAATGTGGTATAATGTGACATCACATTTCCTTTGACTAAATATGAACTTGAGAATACATAAATCCTACTTTTACCCATTTAATGTTTTATTTCATTCAATGCATAATTTTTTTATAAAAAAAATTAAATATCACATCATTATGCATATTTTCAACTTATTTTTACTGTTCCAAAAAACAGACAAACCTTCACTAGACTGCTTGGTGAAACTATCACAGCTTTGTCAATCAATGGCTTTGCATCAGGACTTTGGCGCTGGTGAAATCAACAATGAAGTAGAAAAAGGAGAAAGACAAGCATTACATACTGTCTGTATGTTTGTGAGGATATATGCAAATTTGTGGATGAATGCCAATGTGCATGTATGCAAGTGTGTGTATGTGTGTGCATGTGTACGTGTGTGCGTGCATGCATGTGTTCATAGGTGCCAACTCTCATGGTTTACCCATAAGTCTTATATGGATTTTCTTATGATGGCCTTATGGGGATAGGAGACATTCCATATGGTTCTGTACCTTTTGAACAAGGTTTTTTTATTTTATCCATTTGTCAAATGGCATGCGAATAGGTCATCAGTTCAAAACACATCCAAGGAGAGACACTCACAAATAATGTAGCTGCGCCAAACCAGTGGACGTAGATAATCATATGGGTTCTTTTTCGGTGTTATGGATTTCTGTTTCAAGTCTTAATGGTGTGCACCACTCAGAGTTAGCAACTTGCCACATATGGCTGTCCACATGCATGGGTGAATGCACATGAATGTGTGTACATTTGTGCAAGTAACTGATTTGTTTGTGTTTTTAAATACCTTAATTCATCTAGTGAAGACAACAAAAAAGACAGTAAAAAAAACAGCACAAAAGACACCATCTGATGATATGTGTATGCCAATGTGTTAAATGACTATTACTATTTATAAACACAGTCATTACTAGTTATATACACTGTAGTCACTACATAAACACAGTACAGCAGTAGTTACTACTTATATACACTGTAGTTATTATTTATAAACAATGTAGCTACTACCAATAAACAGTGTAGTTACTAACTGATAGACCACAGTTACAACTTAAAATAAAAACACTGTATCTACTATAGTCGGTGACTTAGTGACAATTTTCAGAACCAAAGTACCAAATTTTGCATGGGCCTAACAATTAAGGAGCTCTCTTGAATTTTTTAGATTTTTTCGTAAAAAGACGAAGACGTGCGCAGTAGCAACAATGTCAGTGTATATTGAAGACTCACTATTTTATTATTATTAATTTTAATCATTTAAATAGCTTTACTTTTTATAATCATTTGCTTTTTGTTTTTACTGTTTTTATTGTTTTGACATTTTATTATACCATTTATTTTACTGTACAGCACCACAGAATACCATTGTATAGATATGGTGCCATAGAAATGAATAAACGTTTAGATTTATCACCTGAAATGCCACAGGAAGCTGAGAAATCGCTACTGCAGTCTCACCAGGAAGCTGCATCTATAGATGAGAAGGTGAATGAATTTAGAGTTTTTATAGAGCTCACAAGCTACATTGAGAAAGCCGTGGACTCTCAGACTCTCCTGTTTAAACTATCTGACATGCATTCCCTCTATGTGAATCGTCTTGAAGACCTGGGCATCAAGAAACTTAATAAGACAAGGCTGAAGGAACAGTTGCTGGAACGCTTCCCAGAGGTGCAGGAACAGTATGATGGGAGAAACACTGTTATCATTTTCAAAGAAGGAATGATAAACATGTTAAAGGAAGCTCTTTAAAAATGAGATTTCTCTGAAGATGCTGTTATACTAGCAAAAGCCGCTATGATAATCAGAAAAGATATCTGCAGCCATCAAAGCGACATGCTCACTGGCTGCTTCCTACCAGGATGTCAAGAAAACTCACTGCCCTCAAGCCTCAAGTCCCTCATCTCTCTGATTTTCAATGGCCCCCAACTTGAAAGATCAAGACAGACGTGAAACCAAGGTTTGCCTTATCATTGGTGAATGCTTTCTCTACAACACAAAGAAAAGAACACCCAATTTTTCTGGAAAAATGAAGCACACACTGGAACGAGAGCCACCTCTCCCCATTTACTTTGACCTCAATATCCATGCCCAGACCAGAAGCAAGAAACTCATCCAGCAATTGTACCAAATGGGGATTAGCATATCATACTACAGGGTTATACAGCTTGAGGAATGGATCACCATTTCTGCCTGTGAGCACTTTGAAGAAGATGGGGTGGTATCCCATGCCTATCTTCGGAAAGGCTTATTCACTGTTAGTGCCCTAAACAATATTGATCATAATCCCAGCTCGATCACTTCCCTGACCTCCTTCCATGGGACTGGAATCAGCCTTTTCCAGTTCCCAACCAAGACCAAGACTGGTGAGAGCAGACCGCCTGTAAAGATACCACCTTCTGGAACGAAAAGACACTCTCTGCCTGACAAGTATGCCTCTGTCTCTGGTGCTGCAGCACTGACAACCACCACCATTGCTGTACCAAGGTGAAACGTGAGGCCAGTTCAGACCTGCCTAGACAAAGCCAGAGCTGAGGAAAGGTACGAAAGGAGGAACCTGCCAGTGAAGATGCCATCGTGTAGGCTGCTTACCATGCATCTCTGCAACTTCACGGAGGCAGAGGTGGCCTCCTCTGGAAGTCTTTTCTGAAGGTGGCGCACCTCACTTGAACCAGGCATAGCCACCAAGTCACTCTCACGACACTGCACAACCTCCAGCAGGAGGTTTTCCTGCTCTCAGAGGGTCCCAAAGACGAAGACTATGCTGCAGTTTGGAGGAGTGACATGCAGAAGAAGAGTTCAACCTTTATGTTCTGGGACCTGATCATGAGATACAAAACTCTCATTCTCATATTCATCAGGGCTCACAGAGAGAAGAACTTCCCTCTGTATGTGGAAGTCTTGGAGGAGCTGACACCTCCCTTCTTAGCATTGGATGATGTGATTTACTTGAGATGGATGCCTGTTCACATCAGAGACATGAAATCTTTGCCTGATCCCATCAAGATAAGAACATTTGTATAGCGCTGTAACTCTCTAGATAAATCCATTTGTAGGTGCTTAAGATACATTTATATGCAGAACATTGATAAGTTATGTAAATGATGATAAATTAATTCAGATAGAAGAGAATATATTAAATTAAAAGAATAAGTTATATATAAGATAATTATTAAAGATATATGATAATAAATAAGTAAAAACATGGTGTAAAATTTATATAAAAACATGTAAAGATAATAATCCAAAATTAATATTAAATATATTATTAAGTATTGAACAAGCAAACAAATAAAATAAATAGGTGGTGTTTATGATGCATACGCAACCCAGAAGAGATGAGTTTTTAGGAGTCTTTTATGTCACAAGGCAAGAGATTGCCTTCATCTCGCTTGGAAGTGCATTCCACATTCATGGAGCAGAAACCAAGAAAGTACTGTCACCATATCGGCTATGAGATGGCGGCACATACGAGTCATTGTTTGTAGCCGAACGCAACACTCGAGTAGCTCGTTGTTTGTGGAGTAGGTCAGTTATGTAAGCTGGTGCCAGTCTGTGTTGAGCACCACAGTGGACCACCAGCCAAGCAGTAGAATTTTGCACTCTTTGCAGCTTGTTGATCAGACAATCAGGGATGCCATGTAGGAGACAGTTCACATAGTAAATTCTCGATATGATGAGTGAGTACATCAGACGGACCACAGCTCACTGTGTTAGGCACGATCGGATCGACGCGATATTCCTCAGATGATAATAGGCTGTGCGGCAGATGTACTTTACGTCACTGACGACAATCAACATTTCCGAGTCGAATACAGCACCAATGTTTCTGGCAGTAGGACTTTATGTCACAGTCTCTGATTTTGATCACGGTGATATTATGTTTCGCTTGACTGTTTCATGATGCTAACACAAGTGCGACCGTTTTGTCATCATTCACTTTTAATAGATTTGAAACCATCCACATGCAGATATCATTCATGCAATGCTCAATTCTGCGTAAAGACAACAGTCTGTTGGTTTCATCAGTCATCTCAAATGGAATGGAGATGGAAGCTCTGAATGTGTCGTCTGATAATATCACCAATAGCACCTGTGTAGAGTGAAGTGATGCTGCTTTTGCTGGAAGCGCATCCACGTCAGCGTGATACCAGACATTCCGCAGCGTTGTTCCATGCAGTAGTATGCATGCATGCAGTAGAATTTCATGGTCAACTGTGTAGAAGGTGGCCGACATGTCAAGTACTACCAGGATAACGACATACCACCGGTATAGCACCTCAAGGATGTATTTCATGCTTTGAACCCAAACTAACACAGTTTCCGTAGAATAGTGTAATTTGTATGCTGCTTGGTAGCGTTCGAGAAGATTGTTGTCAGTCAAGTAACGTATCTTTCAAGTAGCTTAGACATAAAAGGCAGATTTGAAATTGGTCGATAACAGTTCATATTGTTATGATCCAAGATTTGCCTTCTTAAGCACAGGGATGACGTTGGTATGTTTCAGGCAGTGTGAAACAACACTAGATGCAACTGATTAGTTGATGAGTCACGATAGGAATGGTATTAAAGTGTCACTGATATCTTTCAGCAGCCATGTTGGTAAGGGATCGAGCATGCATGATGTTGTTGGCGACTTGTTGGGCAGGTTGCGGATGTCTGATGTTGTTGCAGCCGGAAGTGATTGAAGTTGTGACACACAAGGTGTTGGATGTTGGTCTGTGATCGTTGTGGAGGTGAGAAAAATCAAGCATGTTGTCATTAGCAGGTTAACATGGGGACTTTCTTCGCTGCAGCAGTCTGTTTAGCAAACGATACAGTCACTGTTGTCACTCCCGCACTGTTCGAGGATGGGTTTGAGAAGCATGGTCTTTCTAAGATGAGCAACAATCCCAATTGACCAGGCTCATGAGCCAGAGAATGACTATGTGAAAGGCTCAGGTGGTTGTATTGGACTGACAGAAACCCCATTGCTTTCAGGTGCTGGATGCTCTCAGGACCAGAGCTGGTGAGGTTGCATAAGCAGTTTGAGTGCGAATAACCTTGCCGATGATGATTCAGAGAGCCCCAAGAACTTTCAGAATCATGAGCAGAGGCAGGTTGGCCGACTCTCTAAGACCATCAGAAGAATGGGTAACCCTTTCTTGGATCATTTCCCAGATCTATTGACACTCTAGGGTCGCAACTGTGTGGATGAACCAGTAGTAGCTGCATTACAAACCTTGGAGGAGACAGGAAAGCAGTACCAGGACTTCGTCAAGAAAATCGCACTCGTTCCATCCATGATCTGATCAAGAATTCTTTGGCCCGCTTCAAGAAACATTAACTTAAGGCAACATCAAAGCCAGGAAAGAAGATCAAAGTGCCTCAGAACAACGTGGAACTTTTTGGTCAGCTGTACGTCGTCATGCAGAATCATGATGGTGACTTGAAGGAATTTTTTGTCCATGAGATACAATTTTTCCCACCTTCCCTCACAGATTTTGGCAAGCTCCATTTGCCAAGCATAACATCTGAACTACTGACATGTATTGAGCAGCCAGGGCAACCTGAGCCGCCTTCAACATATGACTGCAAAGTCCTGGATGGTACTGTCGTCCAACAACTAATGTCAGTACGTTCAATGACTATGCAGACAATGTGTTTCTTCCTTACCTTGTGGTGCAGCTTCAGGGTGCCACAAGGTTAGATGTGGTGTGGGACAAATACCTGCCAGACAGTTTGAAAGAGTCGACCCGGAAAAAGAGGGAAGGGTGTGCGCAAAAAAGTGTCATGCCAAACCAAGCTACCAGGCAATTGGACGGACTTCCTCTGTGACCCAAACAACAAGAAGGAATTGTTTGCCTTTACTGACATCCAAGGCAGCAGAGTTCGTCTATCCACCAGGCAAAGTTGTGTACATCACATCAGGTGAGTCTGTGGTATCCAAAGGTTTCAGATGCCCCATGCCAAAGTGCAATCATGAGGAACCTGACATGAGGGTTGTAGTACATGTACTGCATGCACTAAAGCAGGGTTGGAAGACTATCCAAGTGGATACTGTGGACACAGATGTCGTTACCATCCTTGTCGGTACATACCATGATCTTGCTTTGACGCAACTGTCGGGAGATATCTGGGTGGCTTTTGGCATAGGCAAGCATTACAGATTCTACAGCATCAATGCCATCTGTGCAAGCCTTGGAGAGCCAAGATCAAGAGAGCTGCCAGTATTTCATGCTTTCTCTGGTTGTACTTCAAGGGCAAAGGCAAGAAATCTGTGTGGAAGGCTTGACTGGCCTATGGGGAGATCACAGAAACATTTGAGTATTTGGCATGCCACCCGTTCGAGCTCTTGTATGTTGACTCTGCACTGAGAGACTGACTGTCATCTTGTACGACAAGAGCAGTCCACTGAGCTCCGTCAACCAGACAAGAAAAGACATCTTCTGCCTGAAGAATCAGTCCATAGAAAGAATGCCACCAACACCGGATGCTCTACTGCAGCATGTCCGACGGGCAGTGTACCAAGTTGGAATCTAGACCACCAGCTTACAGACCCAACAAGTGGTTCCTCCTCCCCAGGAATTTACCTGGGCCAAGGTATCTGAATCATGGCAGCTAGGTTGGGTGACATTTACGGAGATATCCAAAGCATATCAAGAGCTCATCAAATGCTGCTGCAAATGTGGTAAAGCCAACCTAGAGTGCTCATTACTTTGCAAGTGCAAATGTAGCTCGTAGAACTGACCTGTGACTATTTTAAAAATTAAGAATTAATTAAGGAACAGATTGGAAAATTGCAAGAAATTGGGTCTTTATTAGAATAAATATAGTGATAACAGGCATTATTAGTGTACCGATAGTACTGTAATATACAACATCAACGTATATACATAATAACCTTTCTTTGACACATAGAACCCGAGATAGTTGATTTTTAACCATAGGTGTTGGCCATCTTGAACTTTGTTTTGTTTTTATGAAAAGCTGAACAATTTCAGGAGGGCTCCCCTTCTAAAAATTAATTAATTGGCCCTACGGGTGCTTCATGCCAAATTTGATGCTTTGGTCTGCCCGGTAATTTCACTAAGCCACCGGACTATAGTAAACAGATAAACACTGTGGTTACTGCAGATAAACACTGCAACTACTACTGACAAAAACTGTAGCTAGTACTGGCTAGTAGCTACTACTGCTAAACACTGTAGCTAGTACTAGCTAGTAGCTACTACTGCTAAACACTGTAGCTACTACAGATAAACACTGTGTAATTACTACAAATAAATACTAACTACTACTGATAAACACTTTTTACTACTGATATATGCTGTTACTATACATATATGAATGCTCAGCATAAAAACAATTTGTATGAATTAAATAATGTATTATGACATTTAGTATATGACAATATATTTAATTTGCTTTGCAATGTAAAGTAAACTGTAATATAAAGTAAATTTTTTATTTTATTGATCACATCCACTATATATTATAGGCAATATTTTAATAAATTCAACTTGATAATAGAATACTGCGCTTTTAAATGAATGTTTGCCCATAGTATACTGACCCTATGGCATAGTACATTAAACTGGGTTGTGTTATAGAAATTCAATCAACCAATTTAACAAGAACAAACACTTATTATCATGACTTTTTATTGATTTCTTTCATTAATATTCTACTAATTCCTACACACGCTACACTATTAAATGAATGCACAATTATAATTTATGTGACTGTCATGACAAAGATATACTACTGCAGACAATTGGTTGTTCTGGTGAACAGTTGTGTGGACAAGTTAAACTCCTATTTTAGCAAAGTTTGCTAAAATCCATTAGATATCGGGACCCACTTTATAAACAATTAAAATTGTCTGACCCTAATTCACCTGATTATGAGACCACTAACACTATCCTCAAAACGTACAACTCCATATTAAAAAGAAATATTCATGCAGCAAAACAAATTTATTTTGAATCACGATTTAACCAATTCAAAAATGACATGAGAAATACTTGGGAAACCATCAATAAAATGCTTTCAAAAATAGATGAAAGAAAACATCCTCAACAATATTTTAAGTAAATGGTTCTAGTATAACTGATAAATCAGATATAGCAAACAAATTTAATAACTATTTTACAAACATAGGTCAAACTATTGCAGAAAGCATTCCATATAACGGAAACAACAAATATGATTACTACATAACTACACAAGTTAAATCTATTCTCAAATTTCAGAATGTTAATGAAGAAACTGTATGGAAAACAATGAATGATCTTCCAACAAAAAACAGATTCGAATTCATTTCTTCAAAATTGTTTTAAATAATTGAACCCGCAATCGTTAAATCCTTAACCTTAGTAATTAACCAAGTCATAAACACAGGCATATATCCTGATAAACTTAAAATTGCAAAAGTAATTCCAATTAAAAAAAATCATAGACCTATTTCTCTCCTTCCAACTATTTCTAAAGTCTTAGAGAGAATCATACACAATCAGTTATCTGCTTATTTTATTGATTCTAAGCTATTTTTTTATAATCACTATGGATTTAGACCTAATCATTCAAATGAATATGTGTCACTCGAACTAGAAGATAGAATCATTACTGAAATGGATAACAATTACTTACCAATTAGTATTTTTCTTGACTTTTCCAAGGCATTTAATACTATTGACCATTCAATATTACTAAACAAATTAAAATACTATGGCTTAGATGGTAACTCTTCTTTTATTTAAAAGCTATTTAAAGAACTGTAAACAATACACTGAATTTGATAATACCACATCTGAAACTTTACTCATTAAAGTTGGAGTACCACAAGGGTTCATCCTTGGACCACTATTATTTCCTATATACAGTGTATATATAAATGATTTCTCACAAGCCAACCAAATGTTTAACTTTATAATATATGCTGATGATACCACTTTATTTAGCACTATTGAAACTTTCAGTGATAGTGTCCAAAATAAAAGTACATAATCTGTAATAAACGAAGAACTCCTCAAAATAGTTCAGTGGCTTAATATTAATAGTCTGTCACTAAATAAATCTAAATATATGACCTTCCAAATGCCAAATAAAACTACACAGACATTAATTCTCCAAATAGATAATATATTAAGAAAGTGGAAGACTAACTTCTTAGGCTTAACTATAGATACTAACTTAAATTGGAAAAAAACACACCGAAAAATCTCTAACAAGTGTTCCAAAACTATAGGAATACTAAACAGATTAAAACATGTGCTACCTTTAGAAATTTTAATTATTTTATACAATGCATTGATATTATCTCATATTAATTACTGTATTACGAAATGGGGATATCAAGGAAACAGATTAATGAAAATACAAAAGAAAGCAGTACGAATTATAACATTAAGCAAATACAATTCACATACAGAACGACTTTTTAAAAAACTCTAACACACTAAAAGTAGAAGTCTTACTAAAAATACAATGCCAGTATACAGAACTATAATACTTGGAGAACAACTGAACTACAGTGTACATACTTCCAGAACAAATCATGAATTTGCAAAAAAAATTCTTAAATACAACTTGCCACATGTTGTAAAAAATATCCCTGATTTAGTTATGCACAAGATAGTGACTCATAGTTTGAAAGGCTTTTCAAGTTATGACTCTACACTACATGTTAAAAAAATAAAATTTCACATGCATTATTTTAAATTGCCTTATATGCCAACTACATTAAATAAATTATGAATGAGTGTAACATAGTTCATGCAAATACAATTCAACTTTTCAACTTGTATACTTGCACACATGCACACATGCTTACACGCATACAGGTGAACACAACACACAAAACACGTCAACACAACACATCATCACACACTTAAATTGAATATGTAATTTTTCATTTGGATGGCTCCTACGATAGCGACCAGTTTTGGTCTTAGTAGGAGTCTCCCATCCCACAGCAAATATTTTTGCCTTTTTTTGTGTGTAATGTATTACTTTTGTTGATTATTTATTAAATTTTATTGTATATTGTACAGCTCAATATTTGTATGTATCATGTATATCTGTATAATTTATATTGTCACTCAATGTAATTTATCTACGTTTTTCTGTTGTTGGGACAAATAAAATTATCCTTCCTTATCCTAAAAGAGGTTAAAAATTATTTTCTGTGTTCTTCTCTGAAAGATTAATTGTTAATTTTTAAATGTTAATGTGAACATGTTGTTTGGACAATGCTGAATCCTAACAAGGAACAATCCATTTAAATCACAAATAAAAAATAAAATTGGTGGATGTATGTTAAACTCCTAAAAGATGTTCAAAATTATCTTGCGTGTTCTTCTCTGAAAGATTGTTAAATTTTAAATGTTAAAGTGAACATGTTTGCTGGACAATGCTGAAACCTAACAAGGAACAATCCATTTAAGTCACAAATCATAAAAAAACAAATCAAACTGGTGGAATTATTACATTTTCATCTGAAATTGTTAGGGGTGACCTGTTACATTATATTGCAACATGAAAACTAAAATATTCTTGTAATTTAAATGAATTGGGAGGGGATTACTTTACTATAGGGTGGGTCACTTTCCTATAAGGGAAAACCTGCGGTAAAGTGTCCCGGGGGTACAAATACCATATTCGACCCCCGGGACACTTTACCGGATGACCCGAATGTCATTTTACATCCGGGTCAAAATACCATATGACACCAGTGTTGTTGCATGGGGGAAAAGGCAGCCAGAACATATATGATTCCTTTGCACTGCCCATTCAAGTTTTGGTAGGGCGATACCAATGGCAATGACAACTTCATGAAATAATGTACAACTGTTGGTTTCATGAAGCGCTCTTGCCATACGAAGGAACTCATGTGGACGTTTGACGTAGATCGCTTAACTCGGAACAATCATAGAAAACACACAAAACTATGAACTCCTATTATTCTGAGTTATGTGTTCTATGTCAAACATCCACATAGGTTCCACCGTAATATCCACACCCTCTGAAATACTTTTAATGCACAAACCATCCCCTTGGGCCCCCTGGTGTGCCTACAAAATTGTTTAACCTACCAACAGAGTCCACATGAGTGAAATGCATTGCAGTGTCTTGCCAAGACCCTACAAAGATCAAATGATAGTGACATCAACAATAAAAAATAATAATAATAATAATTTCATCAATAGAAGTGTAGATTTTAAGGAGAAAAGTTTTGTAATTGAGATGGATTACCAAGGTATTAAATTCAGTAATCTGTCAAAAAATCAAGTCTTATTTAACATAGATCACTGCACCTGTGCTTTGAGCAAAGGGCATTTCAACTCTATATTTTGACAGTGTAATTATGTCATCCTCAATGTAGGCATCTATGATACAATGAAAATTAATTAGCAAACTAAAATTAAATAAATAGCAATGATATCAAACAAATGGTTCAAATATTTGAGTCAACGTTCAAATAAGTATCAGGTACAAATGAAGTTCACTAGAGGACGATTTAAGAATGTTATACAACACGATAGATAGCATGTGAACATGGAAGCCATTGGCATAGTGACTTTGTGTTCTTTACCATGTATACACAGTTACACACACCCCACACACTGCACAAACAATGCACACATGCACACACACAGACTGTGCACACCATACATATGCATGTACCCACACACACATGCAATACACACTAATCTCACCTCCACACTTAAGTAGGCCCAATGGCCTGCATATATTTTGTCTTGGAAATATCTTACCAACGTTACCATTTAGCTTAACAAGAAAATTAAAGGCCAAATGGTTGTTTTATGTAATATGAATGATTATGAAAAAAAATTAAGGAAAAAAATTAATAGTAGTTTCAATAGTTGATTCCCAAAATGTCATGGTTTTGATCGCTAGATGGCACATGTGCATAAATGGAATTCATCACAGGATTGATTGTCGACGGAAGTACAACTTGTACTACAAATTAGGGAGTTGGAAAGAATTAGTTTCAGCAAATAATACAGCGCGCCAACAATAACGCTGATATTAAACAGAAAGCGCAATGCTAGCATTGGAATACAAAAATTTCGCTGATCTGACGTTTGAATAACTTCTAACACAATTGAGCATGAATTGGCATAGATACGCGATTATTTCATTGCACACCAGGGGCGCCACGGATTATTCCATGTAGCATCTATTGTATTTCAAGCCATATTTCATTTTGGTATATTTTACTCAATTCTATAGCAAATATCAACTAAAAATAATTCGTACATTACATTGGCAGCTATTTCCTACATATTCTCACAAAACTTTATTTAAAACATATTAGTTTGTTGTATGGAAGTGCACTGTAATTCCAAAATATTTAGTAATAGTAAGCTGGAATGCCCAAGTTAACAGTTAAGATTTTTAAGATTGAGCAGATTATTTTTACTAAGAATTCATCATGAAAATCACTTTTCAAAATGCTCCTTATTAATGGTGATGTTAAACTGCTCTTGAACCCAGTTTTACAGAGAAATCCAGTTTTTCAAGATAAACTACATATATCTTCAAAATATGAGCAAAGAATAATTTGTAAAAGGCTATTGTTTATGTCTTAAAACATGTGATAAAATGTATGCAGTTTATGGTGTCATGAAGGTTAATGTTCAGGAAGCATTTGCTATTAAATTTGTTGTAAATCAGTATATATTTGTTGTATATAAGTTGTATATCACTCAAAATACACACATGAAACCTTTCTAATGTTCTCCTTGTCAACATAATCGACACTTTTGGTACAACAGACCAGCTAACTGGAATAAAAAAAAATTGCGGATCATAAAACTTATTTGGGCAGTTTTAACGATCAGACTACGTACCTGTAAATTTTATTTAACCTATTATTCTCCTAGTTTCTATTGTTGTTAAATCCTTTAGATATTCGGCACAGTGAACTTCTCAGTTGTAGAATTTGTTTGTTTGTTAATTTCTGTATAGTCCAGTCTTTTCCATTTTGTTTCAGCTTGTTATATTGTGTGGCATAGCCTAACAAATGAATTGTACAAAGGTGTGATCTTTTCTTCTTATGCTGCATGAGAAAATCGTGAATGAGATCAAGTGAAACCCTATCCCTGTCTATTGTCAGGTATTCATGTATACAGCTGAGTGAACTGAGGCAATGAGGACTGAATCAAATTCCCTAAGCTTCGAACAACAGCAAGTTCTTTCTTTAAGAATGTAATTGTTGTTAGGTAACAAACAAAAAAGCTTTCAGTCAGGCCAGAATGTTTGTAGTAGACGTGCTGGGTGTTAACAGAGGATGCCATTAGGGCAGCCATGGCTGGGATATCTAACTAACGTTGGAGCAGAAGTTCTATACACTTGTAAGAGGAGGTAATGTGCAGAAAGCTACATGTACATTTGGAGCAAGAGTTGCTCACTGCCAGAATGGAGATTTTTAAGATTTTAGGACCACTCCTATTTATTATATACATTAACGATACATAGTACTTTATAGGGATCTTTTGAAGTTTATAACCTATGCTGTTGACACTACCACATGTATAGTGGTTTCTCTCCATCCTCTCTGATGGCAGAGGGCGGTCGCCAGAGCTGCTTCCTAGTTAGGTGTGAGGCATGAAATGTTGAGCAGGCTATGTGTACAGCAGCAATGCCATAGCTGACTCCATACAGGTGTCTGTAGCAGTATGGGTGGTTTCTCAAGGGTGACTTACATATTTTACCATTTATTGCTTATTTGCTTGCTAAAAATAATTACTATTCCTTTTATAGCCCATCACAATGCATGTCCTTGTTGAGTTTGACCAACAATTGTTTTCAAACTTCAAAAACCTTATTGTGTGTTGAAATACTGAATGATATAGGTATAATATTTTTTGCATGGCTTTCCAAAAAAAAATCAACAAAGAGAATCCTCAGCAAACAATACTTTTACATACAAAATATAGACCTCATAGCAGCACCCACCATTTCATCTGCCATGATGCAGCCATAATTGCCCTCAATTTGCTGTCCAGTGACACAGTCATACATGAACTTGACACCCTACAACACAACAGTACCACCAGTCTTATAATAACCTACAACACAACAGCATCACCAGCATCCTACAAAACAGCACCACTACCAGTCTTACGTGAAGCTAGCATCCTACTTCACAACAGCATCACCAGTATTACATGAAACTAACATCCTACAACTCAACAGCATCACCAGTCTTATATGAAACTAGCATCCTACAACACAACATATGACCTACTTAAAAAAATTAACATCCTACAACATAACAGCATCACCAGTCTTACATGAAACTAACATAGCAGAATCACCAGTCTTACATGAAATTAACACCCTACAACACAACAGTATGACCTACTTTACAAAACATTTACAACCTACAACATAGCTGCATCACCAGTCTTACATGAAACTAACATCCTACAACGCAACAGCATCACCAGTCTTACACAAATTCAACATCCTACAACACATAAGCATAACCAGCCTTACACAAATTTAACATCCTACAACACAACAGCATCACCAGTCTTACATGAAACTAACATCCTACAACACAATAGCATCACCAGCCTTACACAAATTTTACATAGCAGCATCACCAGTCTTACATGAAACTAACATCCTACAATGCAACAGCATCACCAGTCTTACATGAAACTAGCATCCTACAACACAACAGCATCACCAGCCACAAACGTAACATTCTACAACACAGCAGAATCACCATTTTTTTTTAACTACTTTACAAAACTTTTACATCCTACAACACAGCAGCATCATCAGTCTTACATGAAACTAGCATCCTACAACACAACAGTATGACCTACTTATTTTTGTTTACCTACTTTACAAAACGTTTACATCCTACAACATAACAACATCACCAGTCTTACATGAAACTAACACAGCAGAATCACCAGTCTTACATGAAATTAACATCCTACAACACAACAGTATGACCTACTTTACAAAACTTTTACATCCTACAACATAGCAGCATCATCAGTCTTACATGAAACTAGCATCCTACAACACAACAGTATGACCTACTTAAAAAAATTAACATCCTACAACATAACAGCATCACCAGTCTTACATGAAACTAACATCCTACAACGCAACAGCATCACCAGTCTTATATGAAACTAGGATCCTACAACACAACAGAATCACCAGCCTTACACAAATTTTACATCCTACAAGACAACAGCATCACCACGCTTACAAACATTTTACATCCTACAACACAGCAGCATCACCAGCCTTATATGAAACGAACACCCTACAACACAGCAGCATCACCAGTCTTTCATGAAACTAACATTCTACAACACAACAGTATGACCTACTTTACACAAATTTAACATCCTACAACACATAAGCATCACCAGCCTTACACAAATTTAACATCCTACAACACAACAACATCACCAGTCTTACATGAAACTAACATCCTACAACACAACAGCAGGGATAGGTCTGGAAAAAGCCATGCATGTGCCCTTCGGGCACTTCAGAGGCATAACTATATAATTATGTTACATAAATAAATTTAACATCCTACAACATAGCACCATCACCAGTCTTACATGAAACTAACATCCTACAACACTACAGCATCACCAGCCCTACACAAATTTAACATCCTACAACACAGCATCACCAGCCTTACATGAAACTAACATCCTACAACACAACAGCATCACCAGTCTCATATATGAACATGACACCCTAAAACACAATAGTGATTGGGGAAAAGGGTGGAAGAATTCCTATAAAATAGCTATGCAAAAAAACCTACAAAACAAATAGTTAATTGGTCTAAAAAATTGCAGATAATATTAAAATTTGGAAATTGCCTGCATACAAGTTGTATGGGAATACAGAAGTGGAAAGTAAAATGGTATTACTTAGGTATAGCCAGCAAAGAAAAGGACTTAAAAGTGACAATTAATGCTGATAGAACACTTTCGGAGCAGTGTGGGATTGCTGCATCAAAGGCAAATGAAATGCATGCATTAATTAGAAGAAACAACACATCAATCAAACTTATCCCGTAACTGAAAGTTTTGCAATGTAAAATATGCCTGAAAGTGTCAGTTGAAAGATCATGAGAATAGAAGATGAAACTGAACATGTCAAATATGGAATGGTTTAATAAGACAGTAATAAAGATACTGACATATCTATTTTATTTTGAGAAATGAATGGCATGATGCAGCATAGATAAAAGGACAATAAAAATTAAATAAAAATTAAATTGTTGATGTCTCTCAGGATAATAACTAACAACAACAACCATGCAGGGTAAGCCTACCTCTCTCTGGTGTGGTCTGAGAACTCTGGTCAAGGTTGGGTCCACTACAACATGGACAGGCAGACTCTCCCTGGCAACACATAAAAAAATGTGGTGTTAAAATTTTGTCGTGATGGTTGTCATGTTTATGTAAGGATTTATAACTAACTCAACCACTGTCTGGTGGAAAATACTGGAAGCCCTTTATTATATAAAACTACAAAACATATACAGCTGCAAATGGTGCATCATGAACCCGTTGTAATGCTATACCACACAGCTATATATAATACTTCCGCAACCTTAAACGACGAACTTAATTAAGTTAACTACAACTACAGTCCAAGTAGTATGTACCAAAATAAGGTATTCTGAGTTCCCCGCTTGCTTTGAAACTACTAACATTGTAAAATAAAGTCCAGTACAGTGAAGTGCACTACTAATCTTCAGTGTGAAAACTATTGTCTAGGAATCACGTTTTACTAATAACACTGATGATGACTTTCCAAATCAGCACTGTAACAATTACAAGTTCAGTTTTACAACAGGTTTCAGAACATGGGTTGACATTCGAAGTCGAGGTATGTCCACAGTTGGTGTATTCTGCTTAGCAGGACTTTGAACAACAACCACAGGTGTGCTCACTCGTGGCTAACTCTGTCGGGCATATGAACCACAGCAGGGGGTCTGGTCGGTTCGACTGGAACAGATGGTTTGTCCAGCACTGGTGAAGTGTTTGTAGGTGGCTCTACTACTGAAGGGTTCAGCCTACAGTTACGTTTCCCATTGGTGGCCATGTTAACATTTTGCAAAATTATAAGAAAACGTGACCATAAAACATTCTAAAAGTTTTCACCAGCCGCTGTCATCATCCCACTGACATGTTGGTTGAGTTTTGTCAAAATTAGACATTTCTAACTCTTGTAATATGCCTGTATGTGCGATACCCCTCAATGTTTACCAATATTGGCATGAATTACGTCGCACATGTGTCTTATCGCCAAAAAAACACAAATATCCTTCCGCCTACTAAAATCATCTAAAAATCCACCATTTCACTCTCAACAGCTTCCGCAAGCAAACCTGGTAATGTCCGTGCACAAATGCACTTATGTCAGATCGTATGAATTTTTAAAAACGTCCTATATCCAAACTTCCTATGCCCTACATTCGTGTGTAACACACCAGGAAGTCTAACTGAGGCATGACCCCTGAAGGTATCAGGTACCTGCACTGGACTTTCCGCCAGGAAGTCATCTCAGGGAATCATGTGTTCCACATGAATCTTGTGTCTATTGTTTCCTGGAAGCTTCACAATGTACATGAGGGGACCTAGTGTTTTAGTCACTGTTCCAGGGATCCACTTCTCCTTGCCTCACTCATGTTTTTGATTCTGACAGGTTGATGCATATCAAACTGCAAGGGTCTCAAGGGCCATTCCTCTCTGCCAGGCTGTTTGATGCAGGGTGGTAGGGGGACATAACACATGTTTTACACAGTTTAACTTCAAGAATGTCTCAAACTCCTCGGCAGTGAACTGTGATCCGTTATCCGAAACCACAGATTCTGGCAGTCCGTATGCTGAAGACAGTTTTCGCAGCTCTGTTATCGTGCTTCCAGTTGTGGCTTCCAGTAGTGGTCTGCCACAACCGGGAACATCTTTCCGTTCTTTTCTGCAAAGTCAACATGCACCACTCTTTGCCATGGGCGTGTGGCCCAGAGCCATGGCATAAGAGGTGCTGCGGTTGGAGCATTTCTCTGCCTTGAACATTCCGGGCACCTCCGTACCATTTCTTCAATGTCACTGTGTATAACCGGCCACCACATGAAGCTTTGGTCAATGGCCTTCATCCTCACCATTGCCAGGTGCATGGCGTGTAACTCATGAAGCAGTTGCTTGGTGTACGCTGATGGAATGATGACTCTTCTACCCCATACGACGCATCCATCTTCAACGTTCGTCTGATCTGGCACATGACTTTGGCCAACCATGCAGAGTGTAGACATATATTTTGGTCAATGTAGTGTCTTTGCATGAAGATTCCACTATCTGCTGTGCGGCTACTGGCAGTTTGTTGACGGTCAACATGCACACAGATTCGATCTCGTCTGAACCGGCAGATTCAGGAGTAATAATAATTATAATCTGTCATTTTCTAAACTTATTAGCTTTGCTGTCCGGTTGTTTAGATTAATATCCCACTTTTAATTATTGTTAGGGATAAAAAATGGTCTTTCAGCAAAGACAACTTCGGCAAGTTTCACCAAGATTTGCCTCTTCTACAGCTATTTGAGGGCCTCAATGTAAAAACTTTTGACGATGGCATTTCATGTATTAAACAAAAATTACACAGTCTGGATGCCTCCTTTAATTTTTTTGTGTTGAATATATACCCCAAGGTATATTTGATGGAATGTACTGGATGTCATACTGGTACCCAGCTAGTACCAACGCCCAGCGTTGCATCCGTGCTGCTGCCAGTTTTTGGTCCAAATATATCCGTCAATGGGTGATGATCTGTCCTCATGGTGAATGATCGCTCCATGAGGTATTGATGGAATTTCTTCACATCGAAGATGATTCCTAGTGCCTCGCGTTCGATTTGAGAGTAGTTGTGCTCTCCAGCACTCAATGTTCTTGATGCAAATGCAATGGGTTTTGTTACCCCATCTGACATTTGATGGCTGACCACAGCTCCATCTCAATACAAGCTTGTACCCATGATAAGAATGAGTGGCTTGCTTCCATCGTCTCACTAGACAACAACCTTTTGTACTGGTTGAATGCTTCATCGCATGAACTGTCCCAAGACCATTCGATGCCAGCTTTCAGGTGCTCATACTGAGGATGCAAGTCGGTGAATAAGTTTGGTACAAACTTTGCATAGTATTGCACAACACAAAAGAAACTTCGTAGTTCCGTTAGGTCGGTTGGAGGCAGTGCCTTCCGGATGGCCTCCACTTTATCCTAGATAGATTGGGTCCTATTTGCATTGACTGTGTATCCCAGGTACTGCACTTGGGACTTCAGAAACTGGCATTTCGTTTTTTTCAATCTCACATTGTGCCGATCCAACATTTGCAACAGTTGTTCCAGTGTCTTCAGATGTTCCTGTTCAGTGCTTCCCGTTACCAGAATGTCATCGACAAAACACATGACATTTTCTATTCCTGCTAGAATTTTGTCCATTGTCACTTGGTGGAACACGGATGGCGCAGTTTTAAATTGGTTGAATGCACCACTCAGGTCCATGATTGAGAACACTGTCGGTTTCTTCTTTTTGTGAGCCAGGTTGGCAAACAAATCCTTAGCCGTGGATAGGGGATGCTTGTCATTTTCAGTGGTGATATTCACAAGCTTGTAATCCCACATACACACACTGACATCTTGCCATTTTTCATCTTAGACACTTTCACCGTTGGGCTTGCCCATTCACTGTTATTGACCCTGTACAGCATGACAACTGATTCAAGTTTGTCTATCTCATCCTCCATAAGTTCCCTAATAGCATAAGGAACAAGACCCACCTCTTGGTTGACTGGATTCTGCTCTGGTTTTAGCTTCAGAGTTTCTGTATGTCCCTGAATAGTTGATCCATCATTTCTGAACAGGTGTGTGTAGTTGCCCAGTTTGTGCATGTCAGACGTGGCTCCAGAAACCACACTAAAGATACTCTTCCAGTCCAGCTAGATCTGTTGTATCCAACCTTTCCCTAACAGTACTGGCCACCCGCCGCAAGCAACAACAACTGGCAGTGTGAAGTGTTGCTCTCCATATGTGACTGGAATTTCAGCCTTCCCAGCAATTGGAATCAGATCACATGTATACGACTTGGCTACTGCACTTCTGCTGCTACCTATTCTCTTACTAAAGTTCTGCACCCGGTTAACACTTTCAACCTGGTTAGTATTTACAGTTGCATGGGAAGTCATGTTTCCTCCCGATGATGAGGCATTGAATTCGACTGAGCATTTGGCTGCAAGTTCTTCAGCCACTGCCTCTTTGTATGCATTGTCAAAAGTTAGTGTGTCTTTCAGAGTTTTGTCTGGACAGAAGGTAGGTTTATTCCTTTCAAAAAAATGTCTCACAGTATCTCTGAACTGCTGCCTGATCTGATATTCGCAATCACCACATAGCTATTGTGGGACTGATTCTGTCGGCTTTCTGTTTCTGCTCATGAATTTATTCCTTCTACCGATAACATTTAGTTGCTGTTTGTATACATCTTGGGCCGCAGCCACTACTTCCTCATAACTTTTGTCACCCAGACTTTCCGGTTAAGTTGGCTTTTCATTTTAGTGAAAGCCTGCGGACCAATGCTGCTAAGCAACAAACACTTTTATTCTCTCACTTCTATGTATTCCTCATAACGCAGCGAAAATAATCTCGTGGAAAATACCAGAAACCCTTTATTATGTAAAACAACAAAACACACAGCTGCAACCAGTGCCTCATGAACCCATTGTAATGCTACAGCGCACAGCTATACATAATTGATCTTGACCTTTGACCTGATATACCCAAAATGAGTAAATCCCAATATTTTTGAAAATTTTATCATTTGTATGGTCATCTTGAGATACGGCAATTTTAAGTGAATTTTTGAAAATTTTCACTCAATTTCACATTGCATCTTAACATGTATTTGGCTGTAATGGTCTTAAAATATAGCCAAGACATTGCCCTATCAATAGATATGCATCATATGGCAATTAAAAAATATTTTGTTGCATGAGTAGAATTATGTAAAAAGAAATATTTATTACAGTTTGTAAATTATGAAACGTAGTGATAATTATTGTAAAATAAAAAAATTATGTTGAACATTAACACTTGAAAAAAATTATAAGTAGGATGCTGTTGAAATATGATAAGTGAAATAAATCACTGCTTGTCCTTACGACAAAGATAACTGCTTTTAACAAGAGATTTAAAGGGAAACAAAAGTCATGGTTTTGGGCCTATATCATATAAGAGTTACTAAAACAACCATTTGCAACTACATTTAAGAACATCACGCCAGTGGTTTACTAGAAAAACCTTGTTGAACACAGAGTATCTTAATTTCATGGGCTGAGCAATACTAATTAGACTGCTATGTCATGAGTGTCATAGTCTAGCAAAATTTGTTGGCCAAATGAAAATATATTCTTATACACCTATTCCTATACTTACCAATAGGGTATATATAATAATTTAATTATTATATGGCCATGCTGTTTGAGTCCAAGCTCAACTTATGTAATATATACATTATCCACTTTATGTTTGAAGAAAATAGTTCTTTAAATTTTATACTTTCACAACCATTCAATATTTTGTTTAATGTTTATTTGGTATCCTCTTAATCTCCTGGTTTCTACTGTTGTCAAACCACACCCCGTAACTAAGGTCTCTCAGTTTTGGAATTGTTCAGCATAATTGCTGTTCTTTGTATTCTTTCTAGTTTATCTATGTTCTTCATATGATAACGATATGGCCTCCGTGCTTGTATGCAATTCCAAATGAGACCTAACTTTTGCTGTGTACTGGGGCATACGTGAGTTAGCAAGTGGATTCCATTGCAAGAACGCAAGAGCCCTTGTTGTAAATGGTGAAACGACAAAAGTTCTTCTGGTTTGGCCACATCACTTGACACAACATCATTTCAAAAAACCATCCTGCAACACACCTTGGAGGGCAAGAGACGACACCCAGAGGGCAAGAGAAGACGGGACCGCCAGAGGAAAAACTGTCTAATAAAGAAAAGCTTACTGACCCTGTACAGCAGAAGACAACGCTGGTGAAGATTGTGGAAATGGCACCCCCTGTGACTGTCCCGGGATGAAGGTGATAGGGTCGCAATTAGTTCTTTGTCTCTATAAGTGATATTTGTACTAATTAGCCTGAAAATGTGATTACCTTTTGAAGCTTCAATTTCACATTGCTCTGAAACTATCATGTCAGCACTAACTGGTAATGAGAGGTACTTTTCTTTTATAGTTCTACCTAGTATATTACCCCCCTGTGGATAAGAACCATTGATCACCTTTACAACAGAGAAAACTCATGTGGAATGAGAACCATTGTTTACACTTACGACAGAGAGAACTCTTGTGGAATGAGAAGAACCATTGTTTACCTTTATGACAGAGAGAACTCCTGTGGAATGAGAAGAATCATTGTCTACCCTTACGATAGAGAGAACTCTTGTGCAATGAAAAAAACATTGTCTACCCTTATGAAAGAGCAAGCTAGTCCTTGAGAGAACTGCTGCAGAATGAGAACAACCAATGCTTATCTTTATGACAGAGGGAACTGCCACAGAATGACAATAATTATTGGTCATCACTACAACAGAGAGAACTGCCACAGAATGAGAACAACCAATGTTTAGTGTCACAGAATTACAACCAGTTATTATCCTTACAACAGAAAGAACTGCAACAGAGTTACAACCATTTGTTATCTTTATATCAGGGAGAACTGCCACAGAATGGCAATGACCAATGGTTACCATTACAACACGGAGAACTGCCACAGAATTACAGCCATTTGTTATCCTTATTACATAGAAAACTGCCACAGAATGATAACAACCATTGGTTATCCTTATGGCTGACAGAATTGCCACAGAATGACAACTATTGGTTATCCTTACACTAGAAAGTGCTACTGTAGAATGAGAGCAACTCACACGTGTTGCTTCAGTCGATCGTGGGCACTGCGTTCTGGTGGGGTGTATAATACTAGTGCACCATCCTCATACGGGTCATGCAGGGGCTGTCGTGACCCCTGCCTGCGGATACCAAGAGCTCGACTGGCAAGAGAAGCACCTGTACATGTGACAATTAGTAGGGATCATTATGATTACTTGTAAACAATAATATTACAGCAATGTCAAAGAATTGTTTGCATTGATCAATTAATTTCAGATCAAAGTATAATATTATTATACTTTATATAACTAAAAATAATTAAGTAAGCATCAAATGAATACAAACTGAACAGATCAACAAAATAGCCCATAATTATGAATCACACATGAGACGGCATGCTTGCCCCGACACCTCATCAGCAGAACTCCATGCATTCAGTTTCAACCGATGGTTGTTGAAATATTGAATTAACTTAAGTTAAGTAAAATAGTTGTGTATTGAGACATTTTAATTCATAATATGTATGCCTGTTTATATAGTATCATTATCTGTCTTCTTCTGGAATGTGGATTTAAGGGATTGAGTGTGGTAGGAGCTACTAGAACATACAGTAATTTATAATATAATAATATATAAAATACTTTTATTGCGCAAAAATCCTCAGGAGACCCAAGCTCGGCAACGCACCAAAACAAAAGGGGTTAAGCAGTTCACAATCAATAAGCAGTTCCAGTTGTAAACAATTGGATTGGTATGCTGGGGAGCTATGGAGGATAAGCAGGTTCAAACAGGTGGGTTTTTAGTTTATGGGGAAATGT
This sequence comes from Lamellibrachia columna, assembly GCA_963662155.1. Lineage (NCBI taxonomy): Eukaryota > Metazoa > Annelida > Polychaeta > Sabellida > Siboglinidae > Lamellibrachia > Lamellibrachia columna. The sequence goes on from OY759265.1 coordinate 32,735,620, forward strand.
TATATTTCCTACAGACTTAGCACTAACAGGAGTGAGTTCCAGAGTCAGTGCAGCTACTGAACAAGCTCTAGTTCCAACATTTATCTTAGCACTGGGAACAAAAAGTACATTAGAATTGGTGCTTGATAGGTAATTGTAGATCTTAAAAATAATGTGATATCGGACAGAGAGCCAATGCAATGATTTAAGAATTGGTGCCGAGTGAAAGAAACGAGGAGACCAGGTAACTACCCTTGCCAAACAATTTTGCATACATTGAAGTTTCAAGATGTCATTGAGAGCAATATTATAATAAAGGGAATTGCAATAGTCAAGTCTACTGCTAATAAGAGCAGTTGGTGACAGCAAGACATATACCGGCAAATACGACAAAGGTCATGAATGTGATAAAAGCAGCAACAAGTTTTTTAAATATGCTGTCTAAAATTATTATCAAAGGTGACTCCTAAATTCCGTGCTGAGATGGCCGATGTAAAATTCTGGCTCAACATAGGTGTCTGGGAAAAAATCAAGTTTACCTCGCTGCTTTTGTGTACCAGTAATAAGAAACTCTGTTTTATTTGCATTTAACTTTAATTTGCTGTCAGTCATCCGATGGAATATATTCTGGAGACAATCCCTGCATAAGAAAAAATTTAAATGCTGTGAGTTTGCTAATATTACAGGGATATGACAGGCACAAGAGGAAAAACCTTGAAATAATTTGACTAGATGGTAAGGGCCTGAAAGAAGCAAGGGGGCATTGGTCAAAGGTGTGCTAGGGTGGTCTGGTGAATTTTTTTTTAAATAAGATGCTCTGTGGTGAATTCTGAGACACTTTGGAGCAAAAACAAAATCAGGACTCTCACAAGGAGCAAAATAAAAATTCTGACGTTTTCTAAAACAAAGTACATTTCAGATTGGGAGGAGTAGGGGGTCAACCTACATGTTTATCTTAACAGCTGTGCTGCAAACTGCTTGATCCATCTATCCATCTGGTCTGGTCATGGTTTTTAACATGCTTAACAAGTGTCATCAACATTTTGACAGTTGGGTTCCACTATATGTGTAAGTTTTATAATTTAATAGAATCTAAATTCTTAAGTGTTCTTATGTAGATTCTAGTTTTGATTGAAAATATTTTGTCAGATCGATTTTTTTAAATTAGCTTGTCCCCACTAAAGTAATACTCTGATTTGTTGTGAATGATATTTAACCTCATCCTCTAACCGCCCCTCCATTCAAAATACAAGATATACAATGAACGCATATTATGGCTCATTAAACACTTGTGAAAAAGCTAAAAATTTGACTTCTAGCGTTACCCTCTAGGTGAGTAATATAGTTTAAAAAGTGGTACACATGAATTTATGCATGCGTTTGCATGCATACCATAATACATGGTTAAATGTGTTGATCATCCCATCTCTGACAGTGCATCAGGTTTATGAATGAAATGCAATGAAGCAGTTGCGGTCTTTGTTGAGGCAAAGCCAAATGTTGCACTTGCTTGCTTCACGTAGTAAAAGCCGCTTTTTTCTGAACAGAGAGCACATCTCTGGCGTTTTTCTCCCACAGAGGCTGATGGTCGACACAATCCTTTCTGGCATCATTGTTTGGATGATGGTCTGCCCCTCACATGCTTTCCAGTTGCCACCAGCAATTTTCGCCTGGGACCACCAGCAGTTGTAGCCTGGAAAGTTCTAAGCGGCATGGTTTTGGCACTACCATGGAGCTCCTTCTGGTGCCTTCAATAGAATAACCATGGATTTGACAACTGGTTTGTAAAGGGGCACAACATGTCGAACTTGTTAACACCTCCCATGTACATGTTGTACGTCTTGACAATGTTTGGCCTGGGGACTTCAACGTATGCATGAATCTTTCTGTTGTAGCATTTCACCATGCTGAGTGGTTCGCATTCGATGAAGCATGACATCAAATTCACCGCTCGGTTGTCGTACCTCCGTACCGCAGGGATGATTCCGTTCCTTGTCACGTAATGATCAACTGTACCCCAGCCATTCTTCTTCAGCTCTTTTTTGGACAACAGCAGGCGACTGTTTTAGACGATTTGGGCAGATTGTGCCGGTGAACAGAAATCCATCCCCTTTGAATTTGGCAACAAGTGGAAGGCTTGTGGAGTAGTTGTCAGCACTAATCTTGAAGTTACGGTTTGGTGCTAATGTTGACACCAACTTCAGGACGTCCCCACTCATTCCAAACACTGATGGTTTACATCCAGTTGGTTCTTTACCCTGATACAAATCAAAGTCGTACAGGAACCTGGACACCCCACATCTGCCCCACAGTTTGAATCCCCAATTGTGTGGTTTTGCAATTTCATAGCGAAGATTTCCCTTTGAAGGCTACCATTATTTCGTCAATAGACTGATACTCTTCAGGAGTCACTTTTAGACAGTTCTTTCTTAGATCTTCTGTCCATGGACGCAGTTTTCAGTATTTGTCCACACTCTTACCAGCTTCAGTAATCGTTGTATTATCAACGAAATGGATGCTTGTCAACAGTGCTTCGAACCAGGTTTGTGACATTACATCGGCCATTGCTGGGTATCGGCATTCTTCCTCCCAGTACAGTAGTATATGACATTGGGCATCTGGACCAAACCCATTCGAAGATAGATGCCTGTCAGCTGTTCAAGTTCCAATTTGGTTGTCTTGATTGGCATTTTTCTCTGCACACTAATAAATACAGGTTGGTATGATACGCAGCCTTGTCCATCATGTCGTCACCAATGAAGAGTTTGTATAACATATATGGCATCATGTCGTGAGCTGGGGGTTTCATTGGATCGGGAACGAATGCAGTATCAGGCGCTACAAACGCGCCATCTTCCCACTGGTATGGTCGACAATCTGCTCGAAATGTTGGTAATGGTTCATCATCACTTGAACTAGTCATCATCAATGTCATCTTCTGGTACTTTTTCATAATTTGCCAACTTCGTTATTTCTTCGTCATCACTGCTTTCAAAGTCACTTTCATCTCCATTGAGAATAATCTTGAGAGCATCTTGCACTGTGTAAACTCTTGAACATTATTATACTGATCACAATATCACAAACATATTAATCTAAACAACATGATGAACGTTTGTTGACCACAGATGCTGATGCGCGATGTCCGCCGATTACATGGTTCATTCATAGTTGCATCACACCACCCATCGCATTATAGTCACTAATTAGCATAGCCATGCAAATTCCAAGGTTCACCGATAAATAGTGGTCAGTTGCTGAGTCCCGACGCATCATCCAATAAACGATAATCACCACATTAGCATGGCAATGCAGACTCCAAATGTTCAACGATAAATAGGGGTTAGTTGACGAGTCACGGTGCATCGCCCGTCACACAATAATCAATATTTTTAACAGGGTAATGCAAACTACAATGTTCGCCGACGAATAGCGGTCAATTGTCGCCATCATAGTCTCGGTCACACACACAGAGATAATGACAAAGTTTATCTCACCCCAAGGTGCCTGTGTTGCACGGGCCCTCAGTATGCTTCACATTATCACCGAGTTCATAGCGTCATTCACTGTGCTCGAACGAGTCAGTGTCCAGCATTCACGAGCAAAGTGGCATGTTACCTTCCGATCACAAGCACTCGACCAGCCAGGCAGAGAGATGTCCAGCATTCACTAGCAAAGTGGCACCATCTGAACTTAGGCACTCGACCAGCCAGGCAGAGCAGCGTCCAGCATTCACTAGCCCTCGACCAGCCAGGCAGAACGTTATCCAACTTTTACGCCCAGCTGTCTCACTGCCTCTGGCCACATAACAACTTTTGGATCCTCCCCTACATGTTCATTCATGACTTTATATTATATAAGCCAATCCTGTTCAAACAGATTTCCCCAGAAATACATAAATTATAAGGTAAAGTATATATTTAAAAAAAAACCCAACAAAATCAACAACATAAAACGAAATTAATACATAGTATTGGCGTGACTGTAAATATGCCTAAGTGGCAGCATGCATTTCCTTCAAAGGTTCAAACATAACACTTAAGGTTCTTTGCCCCCAGTCAGACATTTGTGAAAAAATACTTAATTCCGCACATTATTACAATATTATCATAACGAGGTATTAAGGTAAACTATGAAACAATTACTGATACCAAAGTTCATTCAAATTAATGTTTCGTTAATTTTGTAAAGTGGTAAACAATCTTACAGAGCCACGCCCTTCCCGTGTGTCAACTTATTACTAAGATGTACAATTCTATGCCGTCACAGTAGCACCTTTCATTCGAACATACAGTAAGGTCACATTATATAGATCATTAACAAATCACATTTTAGAACATCGATGACCTACAATATCTTACAAGTACGTCAGTTGATGTTGTATGTACACTCAACACACCACATTTTAGCCAGGTAGGCCACAGGTAAATACAGCATTGATGGACAGATCAGGTAAATTGTAACATTAAAGATAAAATAAAAGTATTATGTGGAAAAGCAGACAGGATCAGACTGGTTTTGTTCTTGAAATGACCGGAGAACAAGTCATATAAAGACTTGATTGAGACATGACTAGGACGAGTCAGAGGAAAGACTCTATGTAAAAAAAAATTTATGCAATTCCATAGCAAAATAATGCTAAGAATCAAATTCAACCGACTCAAAGGCAAAGCAGAAGAATTGCTATCAGAAGAACAAGCAGGCTTCCAGCTGAAAAGAAGCACAACAAATCTTCAACATAAGACTGTTAATCGAGAAACACGTTGATCACCATTGAGACTTATATCACAATTTCATCGACTTCAAAAAGGCATTTGATCGTGTGTGGCACAAAGGACTCTGGCAGGGCTGGAGTGAATTCAAAAATTAATTGGAATTATTCAATTCATTTTTGAATTTGAATTGAAAGAGTAAGTTGATTTGGAATTGGAAGAAAATTAATTGAACCTCATTTTCTTGTGCTGGTGTGATCTGGTTTTATTTCCAATGTGGTCCTCAATACAACCCTAGAATTGTATATGAACTCAACGTTTTTGTAGCAGCTAAACATACATTTGTACAGGATTTGAAGATCTGAAGTGAGAACATTTGTCCAAATTTAAACAAAGGCTGTGCATGGCGATATTACCATGTGACAATTTGAAAAAAGAACTCAGAAGTTCTGCTCAAATCAAACTATGGTGGGGTGTGATGAGCTTACTTTGAATTCAATACAGGTTGCAGCTCCTGCTCTAAGATTACATTTGTTGCCTGCCTGCACATATCTGAAACCATGCTCTTTGTGTTTGCTAAGAATCTGTGAAGCCATAGCCACCCCAATGGGGCATCCCAGCAATTAGTAATTGGTTTGCTAATCCTGCATTGTTTCGTTGAGCAGGTATTTCTGAAACCATAACATGATCAGCCTACTGGTCTTTTCATGATGTTTGAATAATGGCTCAGCCATTGTCTGTAAATTGTTTACAATTACTAGCAGTTTGAATAACATGCAAACAAAACTGCTATTTTGTAAGTTTGCAGCAATAGATGTAATAGAAAAGTAATAGACTATTAGAATTGAAACTGAACTGAAATTGAAAGATTTGAGCTAGAATTTGAATTAAAAAACTTTGACTGAATTGGAATTGATTAATTTGAATTGAAAGGAATTTGAATTGATTAAATGGAATTGACCCCAGCCCTGGACTATGGCAAGTAATGCCACGCTATAACATTGACGAAGGACTAATGACACTACTCGAATTGCTATATGGACCATCCAGGAGTGCAGTGCTACACGAAGGAGAAATTGGACAATCGTTTCAAACAGCGGTCGGAGTACACCAGGGATGCCTATTGTCGCCACTGCTGTTCAACTTATACCTTGAAAATATCATAAGAGGCTCTACACAACTTCAATGGCATGATATCGATAAACGGAAGAGATATCAGCAACCTTCAATTTACAAATGACATCGTTGGACCAGAGGAGGAGCTACAAGAACTTACAACTACACTGGAAAGGAGAGCGCGTGCTTATGGAATGCAAATAAGTGCAGAAACGAGTAAGATCATGGTCAACAGCAGAATAGCGCCAAGACTACTATATTAATGAATGGAGAATGCCTCGAAGAAGTAACATCATTCAAGTACCTTGGGTCAATCATCTCCTTTGAGGATTATTCAACCGAGGAAATATGCGCACGGATAAACCTGGCAACATCAGCGATAGCAAGACTCAACATATGGAGCAACAACATCAAAATGGTTGTGTCAGTGCTGACATGGATGTGAAAGCTGGACCCTGAAAGCCGAGTCCGAAAGAAGAATAGCCGCATCTGAGATAAAAATTTTCAGAAGAATCCTGAAAATTTCTTACACAAATGTATCAGTAATGCAAGCCATCACCAAAGCCGTAGGACCATAAGAACCCGTTTTGGCCGCAGTAAAACGCTGAAAACTCCAGTCATAATAAACTGATTTGGCCCTAGCCATTTGTGTGTTGCAGCAGTGCCACTGTTTTGAATAATGTGACCTATCCAAAGGGGAGCATGACAATGACAGCGCCTTTAGATTGTAAAATTTCAGGAGTAGTAGTAGTTTCACTCACATTACTATAGTGAGTGATGGCAATGTAAATTTTCCAGAACAAAACATATAATGTAACGATTTCGAACCGCTAGCCTCAAGTGATACCGCAGAATCATCTTTGAATTCAGAGCAGTTTAGCAATGTCAGTAGCCTTTGACTTCGAACTTGTTTACTTTCTGACTGAACCTTGAAAACAACCACATAGATCTGCCAAACTATAATATAACACGTGACATGGTCAAACATTACTCTTACTTGCAAACAAAGATCAAAATAAACGAAAATTTGTCATCTTCTATGCCTAGCTTTGTGGAGCTAGGCGTAGAAGATATAGCTAGCATTTCTTTTTGTAATTTTTTTATCGTTACATGGAAGTAAAAGTAATGTTTGACCATGTGATAAGTGTATACGTATGGTAAATATATGAGAAGTTTTGCAGCTCTAGCCAGTCGTTTTCATGGTTAGGTCAGAAAGTAAAAATCGCAATAGCAGGAGTAGCGCTGATGGATAGTGGTGATTTCGGCCCTCGGAGAATTCAGCCCAACTGCCATGTTATTTCGGCTGGGTGATTTCGGTGATAGATGTGACACGCAAGATCTACTCAATTCTAGCTAGTAATGGATTAGCCTTCACTTTAAGGGTTTGTTATTCCTGTACTTGTCATCAAAGGGATGCTAAGTTTAACTAGATACTATTGAAGTACACTGGTTTGTCTGTTTTGTACAGTGAGCAGGTGTGAATAAAAGACCATGCTTCACATTCAAAATAATCTGACGAAAAATAGATCAAAGACCATAATTTGATAATTGATTTAATTAAAAACAAAAACTGGGGAGAATTTCACCTGATGAGGGGAAACGCACAAAAATCTGAAATATAGAAACAAGATATGATGATAAGTGTAATTTAATTTATTAAAATTATTCAACGATATATAATATTATAGTTTCTGGTGTAATATATTGTGATATGAATTTTAAGGATACAACAAATTGTATAAGTTCTAATGATTGTCTCGTTGACTGTGTGTTAAAATGGAAAAAATATAGCGCTGTATTTTATGTGAAAGGAAGTGAAAGCTATAAAAGCAGTTACAAAGTAACAATTTCAGGTTAATGTGGAAATAAATAGATCATAGAAATAGATCACTACGCCTGATTTGTGCTCTGAGGCCGAGGTTATCAGAGTTACAGGCTGAACTCGTCAAAGAATGCTGTCCCAATTCGCTGGGCCAAATTCTCTGTGAACCGACATCACCTGTATCCGGGCTGACAGCTCACTTCGATCCTAGGTGGACTGTGTTGCTGCCTATGTTCTACGTATTGGTGGCATCAACACAGCTTCCACTACTGGGAATAATGTGGGCACATCTTCCTCTTTCAGAGATTTTTGCACCCAGATAACCCAGGACTGCACCTTCTCTGGTTGGGATCGCAAACAAGTTTTCTCAAAGCAAGAAGCTTCGAGTTGGCTCTTAAACCAAGTACATGGTACTTTATTCTTACTACTGTTAGCATAACAATCATGTCGCACACTAAACCATTATGATGTTCGCTTCTAAACAATTGCTATCACTGTCAACAGTATGGCGAATGAATGGAAAGTCCCAGTCTCGTAACATTTCCTTATCATCAGTGACATGACGTCGAAGCTTGCCAATAAGCGTGGGGAAAATATGCATAATCGAGACAGACCAGTAGAACAGAGTATTATTTTAAATTATTAATTAATGGAATTTTAATGAATTTTTCAGTGTTGCGAAAATGGAAATAAACTACAAGATGTAATATAATGATTTCAAGCAATCGTTGTTGTTATTCCCTTCAGTAATGGCCAGCTTCTGTCTCATGAGACAACGCTTTTGTTTGCTGCATCATGTTGGTTGATTGCGAGCATGACGCCTCGCATGGTTGATCTCCTGGTGAATCTGGTATGCTTTGATGTCTATAGCAGAACCGCCAGTAAGACCGATTCACCAGGTAGGTCGTTCTTCAGCAACTGGTTGCCAGTGCATAGGTCTCTTTTTATGACATCTTTGTATCTCAGTTTGGGTCAGCCAACTGGTTGTTTGCCTCCCGTTAACTCCCCATACATAATTTGTTTAGGAAGGCGGTCAATGGGCATACGATGTATGTGACCAAGCCAACGTAGCTGTCTCTGTTTTAGAATGCTGTTTAGTGGAGTTGAGTTGCAGCGTTGTAGGATTACCAGGTTAGTAATTTTGTCTTGCCATTTCACGTCATGGATAGTAAGTAGGCAGCGTAGGTGGAAACTGTTTCAATTCCTTTTTACGATAGGTAGTCCAGGTCTCTGCACCATACAAAAGGATGCTAGCACGCATGCATGAAACACTTCCAGTTTTGTATGTAGTGTCAGGCTCTTGTTGGGCCAAATTCTTTTTGAGAGTCTTCCAAAGGATGTTGCAGCTTTACCTAGTCGTGTGTTAAGTTCCTTGACAAGCGTGAAATTGTTGGACATGATGGAGCCTGAGTATAAGAAATTCTCCATGGTTTCGGGTGCTTCACCATTGAGAGTGATCTTGGCTACTTCAGTCCTGTGGCTCATGATGACAGTCTTTTTGACACTGATTTTGAGGACTAACGCTGAGCAAGTATTGGACAAACAGTCTATGATAGACTGCAGCTGATCCTCGGAATGACAGCAGAATGCAGCATCATCTGCATAGAGGGCCTCGCGCACATGTAACGTTGTTGTTTTGGTCTTAGCCTTCAGGTGTGATGTAGAAAATAAATTGGCATCAAATCTGGTTCTCAGGCCCACACCAGGGTTAGCATGGTTAGCATTTTGCTATGCTTCTCTCAATATGACAGAGAAGTTGAGTTGGGGCCAGAACACAGCCCTGCTTCACATCATTTACAATGGGAAATGGTTCTGGTATCATTTCATCAACTTGGGCAGTGCCTTGCAAAGAAAACATAATGAAGATGATTCCCTACCTTAAGATGATGAAGATTTAAACAGACAACTTAAAGCACTGTTTGTAAGAGGAAATGTTATGTCCATATAGATTGAAAGTGCAGTGAGAAAACAGCCAATTAGCCACTCACACAGTAATTTATGTAAAGGTCTCATAGCATTAAAATAAGCATAATAAATATTATTTAGAAATATTTACAACCACTCCGTTATGTCTACATCTAACTGAAATATGGGACATGGTTTGCTGATTATATTACAATTATTGTAAATCACTGTTAAATCTCACCTTTATAATTTAGTATTGGTATCTTGAATGGCCTTGAGAGAATCTTCTTGATGAGTTCTTCCTGTAAATACGTTAAATATGATGTATCATAGGAAGTTGCTCACAGGAAGGCTTACAATGGGTTGCAAGTTCTGCACGCCACTGTGAAAAATAACAAACTGGGAATAATCAAATATTTGTATAGAGTAAATTGTGAGATGTACCGTATATTCTCTATTTGTAGCCGCACCCCTAATTAAAGCCGCACCCTGACTTTTGACATAAACCCCGACTTTCCTCCGAACCGTTTGTTGCAGGCAAAACCCCTATTTAAAGCCGCACCTGGACTTTGAGCCAAGACCGTTTTAAAAGCTTCGCGTGACGAATTTCCGTAGCGCACACAATTAGGAACAATTTAAATGGGTTCTGCAAAAAAGTTATAACTGCTAATAATTATCATAAACGAATGAATGAGGTATAAATTTATTGTTAAAAGAGTCTAATGTAATGCAACAATAATAAATACACCACATTATATAATCATGGGAATGTTACTATGTGAATTTAGCCAAAATGGAACACAAAGTTGAACAAATATCACTGTGCTACCAGATAATAACTGGGTGGCTGAATGTCCATACACCCAGTGGGAGAAATGTAGCCATACATGTTGGCTATACAATAAAGCTAAAATTATTTAAATATGTTGAGAAGTTTAGTTTGTAAGACGCTTTATGTAGAACCATGTATAACGTTGCATGTATTGCAGGAGATTAAAAAGACTACCCGGGGTCTGTCTGTTGTTGTGCCAGCTGTTGCAACTTCAAAGGTGTTTGAGCGACAGGCGGTAACTATGTAATAACTGGACGTCTCGATCAGCCGGATGCAGCTCGTGAGAACGTATGTTGTGGTTTTACCTATTTCTTGGAAAGTTCCTGTTGTTGTTGTGTCATCGTCGGCCTACTGCCCTGGTACTCACAAGCATTTGATCAAATGTTAGAGCATTCAATTCAACAAGCCTGGACATTGTTTATTTACTCTCGTGTTGTTTCTGGGGTTGTGCAATACTGACACAACTTTCGAGGGGATTATAAAACAGTTTGTTGTAAATACAATTGTCTCCAACGAGGGAATGGCGATGCATGTTAATTACATAATCGGCAAGGCGTGACAGTTATTCTCAGAACTACTGATTGACATATTGGTCTAGTTCGCATACAGTTTACTGGCGCGCGTTAACGGGACCACTTGCATAGAATACCAGGTGCGTTGGATTATAACACCCTATCTTGTACCAGAGTAGTGTAATTAACTCCAACGAGGCACTGGTAGTGGTGTTGCTCTGACAATCGGAAGAAGCCAGTAAGCTTGGAGCTCCTCATAAAATTAACGCAGCTTAAAACATCAAAACCTGAAACCATGCACGACATCGATGTTGCTGTAATCCCCGGCGGTCTCACGCCGCCAGTACAGCCGCTTGACGTTAGCAGCAATCGCCCATTCTTGTACAATGGCTCGTGAAGGCGTGGGGTGCGATTCCATCTGCCATGATTGAATACAGCTACAAGAAGTGCGGCATCTCCAACAATGGAACGGACGACATCATGTTCGAAGATGTTTGCCGGTGCATGCGGCAACGGTCAGCGATGCCGACGACTCGTAATCAGACGGGATGACGCCGCCATGCGGGTACCGGCAGCATTCTTCGACAGTGACGGCGAAAGTGATTTTTAAGTATTTTAACTATGACATGATTTGATATATTTGATCATAGTTTTTGAACACTACGGACACAGGTTTTTATGTTTTATGTAATTATTTGTTATGCACCAGTGGCAATTGTAAATACAATGTTTTATTGATGCATCCGACTTCGTTTTTTCATTCATTGATTATATCAGATTGATTATTTCATTGATTATAAACCGTTATTTATCGCAGTAATAGCCGTTCCTACTGACAACCCAATGAGCCAACTTTTGCAATTTTTTCGGCAAATTACTGTATTTAAAGCCGCACCCCAACTTTGTTGTCATCATCATCAATTCGGCTACACACTATTGTAATTGAAGCCGCGGCTACAAATAGAGAATTTACGAGATCATGATATTCAACTTCAGGCTATAAGAACCTTTTCTTGCTGCCTAATTAGCACAATTCAATACCTTTGAAATGTGTGGCAAAAAACATCTTCCTCTCATACAGGTGTGTTTCATCAACTGGTTCTTTGAGAAAACACTAGTTTTATATATATCACAGTATTATGTAATAGTATTTACACATTGAAATAATTATCTACTGTCAGGATTAGATGAAAACATTGCCTTTTCTTGTCCTTTAAGTTTTGCAAATGTACAAAGTACACTTTGATTTTTCGAATGACAAACGCTCTATATTTTTGTGTATATTCAAACTGTAGTTTCATTTCAAGAACACCTCTGATCTGTGTATAACTGTAAGGCCATCAGTTGTGTAAACAGCAAAGCTGGCTATTGGCTGGTGAATGTTGGCTAGTGATCTAGAATATAAATATTGTCAGATTCATCCACGAAAGTTTGATGTAGTTAGAAAACCACTGGCATAGATTTTCTGAAGAAGACTTACGTGAGGTGTTGCTTGATGAATGGATGGTTTATCAACAGTTGGCCTGAGTGGTTTGCAGTATGGAGACAGGAACTGTGATGATGAAACTTGCATACTCCTGTGCATCTCTGTGATGTTCTTTTGAGGAAACAAAATGGCTTTAAGAGAAATGTTTGTAAAACTCATTTTGGCAAATTTAAGTTGATTCACAACATTCAATGCATAAAGCACACAACATTTTTTTAAGGCCAACTCAGGAACTGCAGATGAACAGTGTTAAATATTATCATATTAAATCCAATTGTTTGGGATAACCAATATTCATTTTTGAAGCACCATCATTTATCTTGTCTAGTGAATAAGTTTGAATTTGCAAATTGCATTTATTAATAATGCCACTTCTTTTAGAAGATCATTTAATGTACACAGTGTGGTGAGGCCTCAGTAATATGTTATGTGAACTTTATAATACCTGCAATGTTCATCACAGCACTGTTGTCAAATCATTTATTAACAATTCAAACCAAATACACATGGCTGATGTCACTATGTTCAAAGTAGTGATGTATTTGGTTAATTTGGTTCATATACAACATATTTCGCAAATTACATCCTAGAAGCTTCCTGCAAGTGATGTTCATAGATAAAATAAAGCAAAAGACAAATAAACAAACTGTGCATTCTGTTTGGTTTTTGTCTTCATTTTCATATTTCCTCTTTAAAGTGGAGTTCACCTGGCTGGGTGCAAGACTTCGCCTCTGGAAAGCAAGAAAACCGCATAACAAACACAAAACGAAGAATGTAGAAGTTAGACCAGAATAAACAGAAATATGAATGGCCAGTAAATACATCTTACACAGGGTGATTAATATGTAGAACCAGCCCCTAAATATTAAAATAAAAGCTGTAAGGGAGTTGAAGGTAAGATACTAGACTGGAACTTGTCAGGCATCAGTATCAAATAGATTATGTCTAAAACATGTTGCCATAGCATTTTTCTACCAAACTTTTGCATTGAATATAATGGCTGAGTTAAGTTGACATTGATACTTAAAATTTCACCCTCAACTGATTTAACCTATCACAAATCTGGTTCGTTGATGTCCAAATATGTGAATGTGTGTGAATAGTTTAAATAACATCTGCATCAATTTAATTTAAAAAGCGTATTTGTTTTTAAATCATCAAAAGAATTGACTTTAGTCGTTAGATCTGATAAGGCTCAAAATAGTGGTTATCCAAAATGGTAAACATTTTGTAGGTCAATGCCGATCATGGGCACGACTTCCATCCACTCGTCGATCACATGACAAAGTTAAAAAATTTCACCTAAGGTGAACTTCGTGAGCTGTCAGCGTTTCCATTTTCACTTCATTAAATGTTTGACCAAACATTAAATAATTTAATAGTTTGTCTGATAATTTCACCAAAAACTACATACAAATGTTGCACAAATAAGCAGTCATGTTGCAGTGAAGACTATGTAGGTTTAATTTTTTGCAAAATGAATTTGAAATGACTAGCGAATTTTTTTACGATGGTGGAGTACTAATACAGCATTTAGATTTTCAACAACGCATTGTAGCAGAACCACTTGATGATATTCTATGCATCACTGAAATATGTCTTCTTCATCGCCTATCCGTTTGTCTTCTTCATGGTCTCAGCGGTGAGCATAAATCATGTGCTTGAAGTGCTGTTGCGACACCACACCAATGAGCGCTTGGAAGCCTATGCCACGGAGGTTGATGTGTACAGTGCTTTGTCGATGAGACTGTGATGACATTGACTTTCCTGCATGTATTTGTCTGCCCTGCACTGCTCGATCAAAGCTATGCCAGTGTGAATAGCTGATCATCAGCTGGAACGGTCAGATGCAACACATTCCCATGGGTCGACTGGATTATTATATTTAAGATGAAGTTTCAGAATGTCCTCGCAGTGTAGACTTTGGCCTCTCTCTCTCATCTTTTGCCCTCAGTAATTTCGCCATATAATACACTCTTTGGCAGTCTGCCATCGTCCATCCGCACTACATGTCCAGCCCAGCAGAGTTATGAAGCATCTAGCAATGCTTCAACACTTAGTACGTTTGCTCTCTGCAGAATCTCGATATTGGGTACCATATCCATTATTTGACGCAGGTGCCATATCTGCATGCTCATAAGCTGTTTGACGTACGGTGAGATCAAATATAAAAAAATGTATGGCATGAAGGGGTTGCAAATTTAATAGAGGGGGTGAATATTCCATTAAGAAATGCAAAGAGTTAAGAAATTTGTTGTCTATCTGGAACAGGTTGGTGTATTGATTCTTTTTCTTGATGTTGATTGCAAGGCTGAAAAGGTTTGCTGCCACTGCAGTGTTCAACAATTTCACGTATGCCGTTGATGGAGCTGGCTACGACTGCAGCATCATCAGCAAACAGCAGTTTGCATACAAGGACTTCATATGTATTTGTCTTAACTTAGCCTGGCAAGGTTGTACAGTTTGCCATTGTATCTAGTACTGATGTAGACTCCTTCGGTCAGGCTGACGGAAGCGGACTCTATCACAGCTGCCAGGAATAAAGTAAAAAGAGTTGGGGCTAAGAAGCATCCCTGCTTGACACTGTGGTTAACTTTGAATGAGTCAGATCCAGTGCCATATGAGGAGAACCTGGCTTCCATGCCATCATGAAACTCCTGAATTATCTTAACAAAGATGTCCGGACATCCATAGTGCTTCAGCTTCAGACCCCAGCATAGGTCGATCAACCGTATCGAATGCCTTTGTGAAGTCTACAAATACCGTGTAGACATCTCGTTGCTGCTCAACAGCTTCTCTTGAGATTTGAGCAATGTGAAGCTCCATAGTTGATCAAGCAGCTCTGAAATCACACTGACAGTCGAGAAGTATTTTCTCACTGAATCGGTGCAGCCAATTGTGCAAGATTTTAGCTAATATTTTCCCTGCAACAGCTAAGAGGTGATACTGCGATGATTTCTGCAATCACTGCGCTCACCCTTTCTCTTGTAGATGGTGACTATTACGACATCTTTAAAGTCCTGAGGGAGTTCTCCAGCTTCCCAATAAGTACGGTACAATTCTGTTAGGTGACTTTTGAGGCTGTGCCACCATTCTTACAAATTTCAGCTGGAAGACCATCCATTCCTGGAGTTTTATCAGCACTGGTGTTTTAATTGCCTTTTGAACCTCATCATATGTTAGGAGAGAGGAGAGTTCATCGTGGAATTGGTGCTGCTTTACATATGCAGTGCATCCTTATTTGTTGTGGATGGCTCATTTATGAGATTACAGAAGTGTTCCTGCCATCACTGTAGAATAACATCCTTCTCCATGTGCAGCCAAGATCCATGTGCTTCAGATGTACCTGGGGCAGCAGACTTGCTTCAGAGCAACATGAAACTCACTTGAGTTGTTTCGATCAGGCAGGCACTGGATTTCACCTACTTTCTGATCCAACCAAGTCTCTCATTTCATGAAATTTGCACTGCATATTAGCCTTAGATGTGACTCAACATGATACCAAAATTTTAAACAGTTCAAAACAAGTAGTGACCTATGCAGCATTCAGCAACGCAGTTGACCATTGTGCTCCTTATGAAAGATTTGTCGGTTCTTCTCATTAACATGTAATCCAGTAAAACAAATTTTTTTGGAACATGGGCCCTGAACATCACCAGTTGATCCGTACTTGGCATGTCAAAAATTGTACCCTCAAGCATTTCATAGAACTCCCGTTTGCTTGTTATGTGGGTATGTCATAGTCGGTGCATATGGTAAGACTAGAGTGGCAAAGTGATCTTCATTCATTGTGCGTAGCATCACTAAATGGTATGAAACACCCACTGATAGTAAGAAGAATTTCTTTACAAGTGTGCTCACAATGGCAAAGCCAACACCTGGTTCCCTTCGTTTGTCAGTATTCTTGCTGATCCAGAAGAGGGCTTGACTCCTCTCCGTCAGTTCACCTTTGTTTTCAGTGAACGTTTCCTGAAGAGCTGAACCGTCAATCTTATACCGCTCAAGCTTGCGTGCCACCAGAGCTGGGCGCTTTTCTAGTCTGTTGAGTAGCATCCTTACAGTCCATGAGGCAATAACAAGCTTGTGCTTCTGTATTTTCTTCTTTGTTGTCAGGTGGATGTTGAAAAAGAGGCCTCCCTATATTTTGGGCAGGCAGTGTATCCTTAAATAAGGCTGCCTGGTCATCTGGACTGCTGCCTTGTGTTGTGGTCGTTCGCCAAAGACACACGCCTATCACATCCAGACCCTTGATGTGCAATGGCTGAGGGGAGGCCATATGAGGGGAGGCCAAAGACTACGCTACAAGGACATTCTGAAACTTCATCTTAAAGCCGCAAATAATCCAATCGACACATGTTAATAACTCTCCATACGTTTACCTCTTTTATTATTTTATCTAGTACTAGGTGGATGTTCCTATGACATATGTATTTAATTTCTGGCATTTCTAGGCAGATTAGCTTTACTTAACACTGTCCTTTAAGTGTGTTCATCTTGGAGTTTCAGAAGGTAGGCCTTGGTTCATTGCCAGTGCCAAGCTACTTTCGCTCCAAGCTCTTCTAGGATCAAGGTCTTTGTTATTTGTTCCTTATAGTTTTTCTGATATATTCTAGAGGATCCCTTTATTTTGCCTCTTTTATTTTTTCCCTCTATTCCTCATTCATGTAGCCAACTTTCATGTCAATAAACCTGTTCATGGTGTTTTGGATTTCCTCTAGTTTCTCACGTATCCCTCTCACACAAATATCTGAAAGTTGGGTGAGTTGGCATGGAATGATGTTCTTATACCCCTCTGTAGACAAAACGATTCATGCTCATTTTGCCTACTCCCATTTCACCTAGGGTGGTTATATGGCTAATTCTGACAGGGCTTCCCAGTTCGCCTACTGCCCAATTAAGGCCTACATCCACTTTGCTTACTCTTAGATCATTTGGTATTAAATTTAAATAGTTATTTTTATACCGAGTTAAATCCAAGTTCTTTTTAGGATTTAGTAATTATTGTCTATCCCAACTTTTGGAGCAGTCTGACAGTATTTCCTCCCAAATGCCAACATCCAATCGCCTCTTTCTATGTTTCTTCGCCTCCTTGCACCAGTGGCCTCTGATCTACCAATTGGCGATGTATTTAAAAAACCACAAAGACATTAAACGAATTGTGGCCAAATTGAGTGTGAGCCACTCTTCAGATGGCGTAACCATGACCCCACCATCTATATATTAACACTAACTTTGGGGGCAGTCTGGTAGCATCTCTTGCCAGATGCCCCAATCCACTCGCTTCTTTCTATTTTCCTTCGCCTCCTTGCACCAGTAGCCTCTGATCTACCAATTGGCGATGTATTAAAAAAAACCACAAAGGCAGTTATTTACTATCATGCTTTTCTACCTGTCGGACAAGGATAGAAACAGTGGCTGAATTGAGTGAGCCACTCTCCAGATAAGGTGAGACCATAGTTGAACTTCCTGTTTATTGTTTCATACGAATGTAGGGCGAAGTGGTATGTGAAATTAAGAAATTCATATGATGCGACACAAGAGCAATTGAGCATGTGTATTCACAGGTTTTTTTGCAGAAGCTTTTGGCTGTGAAATAGTGCATTTGTTTGAAGTTTAACAGGCGGAAGGATTTATGGGAATTTTTCTGCTATGGGCCATGTGGGCGTATGAATACATGACATTTTTTTAACATTGATGTGCATCGCAAGTGGGGGCATTTTAAAAGAGCTGGAGGTATGTCATTTTGACAAAACTTGGTCAGCATGTCAATGAGATGATGGCAGTTTCTGTGAAAATGCTTCAGAAAACTAATGCAATATTGCACCTCAGATGGCATAACAGTGATCACACCATCTATATACTAATACACTATTTTCAGGGCAGTCTGGCATTATCTCCTCCCAGGCATCGACATCCTCTTGCCTCCTTCTATGTTCCCTCACATCCTTGCACCATTGGCCTCTGATCTACCAAATGGCAATGTATTTAAAAAACCACAAAGGCAGTTATCGTAAACCGGGGTTACTTTGAACATTGAGGCAACTCTGAGGATTTTTTCAGAAAAGATTCAGTCAGCAATATCTTTAAATAATTTTTTTTTTTTGTTAGTTGTATTTTCATTGGTGCAATCCTGTTTTAATAGACAGGCAATTCCACCAAATGGTCAACCTTACTATCATTTTTTTTTTAAATTTGGTTCATCTATATAAATAGGGTACCATTTTGAAGACTTTGTACTATAGGAAAATATGATGGATTATTATATCATTGCATATAATTACAAAATAGTTTATGTAAAAGGCGTCGATTTCATCATATTTTCTTTTTTCTTCCAGAATTTTTTAATGTAGCAATGAGATAGAGTGGCACAGTAGTCTAACTTTAAAATTTCATTTCTCTAGGTGTAGCATGTTTAGAGGAATCCTGATTTCAATTTGGGTCACATCAGGCATGTATGTCCATAACACAAAACATTCATCATAGTTTATGGTTTATCTTCGTTATGGACGTACACATTTTATGTACACAATTTTCACAATGCAAAGCTGATAGGGCTAATAAATGTTGTCAAATATTTGAACTACACTGGATACATACCACACATAAGTTACCGTGTGGCTCTAAAGCCATTGTTTTCACTTAATACTAGTTCTGTCACAAGGGAAAATTACTACGCCCAACATTGGAATTTTATATCGACTGGGACATCAGTATGGACATATCAAGAAGCACATGTATAATACAACATCTTAACAAAGGAATTTGATTAACCAAGGATATGTGAAATAGAAGCAGTTTATCTTCAAGATTTTTGTCACCTTAGTCAAATCTGGTCCATTTCGGATAAAAAATAAAGGAACAATAGCATGCAAACATTGGAAGAACTGAAATAGTGCTTTTAGGTCTGACATGCGAAAATTAATAATAATAAAAATAATTAACTTCTATGGCTCTTATATTCTCAGGAACCTGAGCTCAGAGGTGCAAAAAACAGAATCACTAAGCATAATCATGAATAGGGACGTGCAAAAGTCATTATCAGAATGAGGGACAACCAAAGATTTATGGTGTAAATCTAATTTGGAATAAATGTTGACTTTTTTGGAAAATAGCTGTAGTTTCAGATGTTTTCAAAGTGATGGGAAGTTCATACCAGACCCTAGGCGCAGTGACACAGAAAGCATGTTTGCAGCATTGCCCATGTTAAGTTTAGTTTTAGGAACTATAAGTTGTTGTGAAATGGATTTTCTGAGCTTCCTAGGGATATTTGAAAGATGAGACAAGCCAAGTAGAGTGGTTGTTGCGTAGATAGAGCATGATATGTAAGAGTAGACAATTTAAGATTGATTCGATAAATTAAATAGTTTATTGTCACTATTTTCAGAAAGTACAAGTAAACAGAAAATTCTTTACAAAAAACATATATAGAGAACAATGAGGGAAAGAACATAAATACTTGAGTACTTGAACATCATTTTGTTCCCCGGTAACATCAAAGTCAGTTTGTTAGAGTTCTGATAAGAAATGTGATGACAATGTGACAAGTTATTCATCCATGTTTTATTTAATATTGCACTGTTCTTTATTTAACATCTCAGCCAAAGCCAAACAGTTCTCCTGTTTCTCTCTTTATTATGTTGCATAAGCCTGGATGCAATGGTTTCTTTAAAATATCTGTCTTTGAAAAGAATAAGAACAGACTGAATATTATTCGTAAAAAAACAAAATGTGTTTTGTTCATTAAACAAAGCAGCATATGAAGAACACTCTGACAATAATTAATGATTGGTATTATGGATTTTTTTAAATTGTTTTAGAATTAACATGTGCATCTGTATATAAGAACATGTGTTAGTTTACCAAGTGCTGTTAGAGTATTGCTAAGAGACTACTTTTGTACACCACAGTTATTCAAAGATGCATGGACGTTATTAAATATTGCAATTGGTCATAGCTAATTATTTTTAAGTCATAATGATCTCTTGGGTTTACGTTTCTTTACTAGTTATGCTGCATGAGCTTTGATGAAAGGGCTTCCTGAGAAACCCAACAGAAACTACTGGCTCTCGATTACGCAGATATACCAAGCGAAAAATATTTGACGGCAGATAAATTTCAGCCCATCAACAGAACTTTAGCTGCTGCTATTTTTTACTGGCAGGTTCTCACTGTACATGTGCACATGAAGTGCCGCACCACTAGCTGTAAGCAGGGTTGTTTGATTTAAATCACAATTTAAATCACTCCAAAAAAATAACTGATTTATTATTTTTTTACTTCCGATTTTTTTATCGCTGATTTATATGAATTTAACACAAATAATTGTTTACAAGCATCGAGATCAACAAAGTTTTGTATGTTTTTTTAATACAGAAGCACAAAGTGCGCACACTTGTGTAGCTGTATTGACACCAGATAGCCTGACAGTCAAATATTTTATGACATTGTGTATGTTTGAGCTATTCCTTTTCTGAATGCAGTGAAGTGATATATACTGCTACAGCCACAGACATACAGCATGCTTTCCTTTCCAAGACAGATTATGCAACTACAGGGGGTGAGGCCTTGTGGACATTGTCTAATGTCTTTATATAAGCAAAACTCATGTACCCTCTGTTAAGACAAGTACTCAAATCGATTTGAATAGAACCCATTTGAAAGAGTTTATAAATATAAACATGTATATAAATTTCTATATACCAGATTTAAAAAAAATCAAATAAATAAAAAAAATTATTATTATTTTTTTCAACCCTGGCTGTAAGGCACCATGTCCGGGTTTACTAACACAGGCCTGTGGTCTATTGCATTGCAATATATTAATAGATTACTATTACTTAGTTTACTCTCTATTCCTATTACATGCTGACGGCAATGTAATATATTACTATTACATTTCAAGCTATTACTTTAACATTTTCCATTGGAACTATTTTCTTTTGATTAAACATTTAACATACATAATCACTTAAATTGATTCAAATTAACTGATGGGTGTATAATTAAATTACAATTAACTAATAAATATCCCAATTAAATTAACCTCACACAATTCCAGTCGAGCAGTTTCATATATTCATTGGAATGAAACAGTAAAGCATGTTGCTGTAATATAGCAGTCTGATTATCCCATAGTAGACCCATACTGCTTGGCTATTGCTTGGGGGACAGTTAATTATTGGCTCTAGGATAGGATGTTTTTCAAATTTTTGGTCAATAGTGTGCAAGCTAGCAACCAACTGAGAAAAACTTAGAAAAGTTGGTATAAGCCCCTGGAATTTGTTCAAACATTACCCAACATGGCAGGCTGGCAGCTAGGGTTGGGAGATGGCAATGATTGATTCAGAGGTTAAAGACAGTCTATTATGTTCAGTGAATGAATGAATAGGCTTGTGTGAAAAGGATAGATGGCTGGTGGACCTGGTTTCAAATGACAAATTAGCCATGCAGCAATCCCACAGTCAGTGTCTCCTGCCAATAGTGCTACAGTTCATTGACTGTCATGATTCGGATACTAAACCATTTTATCACCACTGTTGGGAAATAAATAAATAAAACTGCATGTGAAAGTCTGAACATCACGCTTGTCCAAGTCCCAGTAAGTCAAAATACAGAATTATGATTATTTTCAATGAAATTGAATTTTGGTGTGATTGAAATGTTCAAATGTAATAGCAAAGTAATACCTCAATTACTCTGCTTTTTATTACTATTACATTGCATTCTGTTCCATCAACATATGTATTACTATTACTTGAACAATTGTAATTGTTACTATTACATATTACTATTACCCCAGGCTTGTACTAACAGCCTATTGTTTTTGTGTTCGCCTATTAGTCCACCTGTACCCTCATGCTGCGTCCACCCCTCAGGCTCAGCATGTTGAGGTTAGGCAGAATTTTGGAAGAAATAGAGTTTTTTCAAGCACACCAATCTTGGCTCCCTCCCTGATCCCGATCGGGGCAGTGTTGATGAGAAATGGAAAACACAGATCTTGCAGGTTCAATCGGTTAGTGGTCTCCCTATCTATAGTACATTGAAATTATGGTTGAATAAAGAAAATTATTCAACAGCTATTGTAAATAAAACTATTGTTGATTAGCTACCATATTATATTAGTTGCCAATGGGCTCAGTGCATCAAAAAAAAGAGTGCGCACTGTCTATGGTAAACAAAATTACAGGAAACCATCAACGGCACCGTAGGCTTAGATTTAGACATCGCATTGTAGATCAGTCCTATAGTATAAACTAGACCACCTGAAATGGACTGAAATGATGTACAATGCAGAAACAAACAGCTATGGTTAATATTCTATAGTACATTTTTTATAAATAAAAGATATACTCGAGTTTCCTAACTTCGTCTTTGACTCGTGCACCTTTTGTTTTGGTTCGCATATGCAAGGTTAGCGCAACTATCTGACTATTATTTTTGTAAATAAATTCATATTTTGTTGTGATACGATGTGCACGACTGCAACTGTGAGTTCAGCATAAACAGCGGTATTCATTGACCAACCGCTAGTTGCAGAATGATAAGCAAATGGCTTCCTTGTCCACTCGGAACATGCAAATGTTTTTATTTTACATATCACGAAGATTTCTTAGTTTGCTTAAAATACAAATAACTCAAAAACTATCTGTGCAAGAACTGTGAGATTTTGCCATGGTTATTCTTCATCATTTGTAGTTGCTAGATAGTAACATACATAATACTGTATATTAGTTCTCCCACAATCTGCTATTGAAGGTGTGTGTTTTTATGTGCGAAAATGAGCCAACGAGTTCAACAACAAAACATGTTAGAACTCAAATAAATCTTATTTGGATCAGTAATACACACCTACATATATGAGAACTTTGAAGTTTCTGTGTTGTTGGTAAATAATGAAAAGTGGCCTACATATAGCAACAAATTTGGCAGAACACCATCCTGAAACAAAAAAAATCTGCAAAAGTAGAAATGGTCATAACTCAGAAATTAATCGAGCTACATCCCTATGGTTTTACATGCGTGGTTACTTACTTAGTTTACTTAGGTTCTGCTTGACCGTAGGCGGTGGCCTCGGTGGTCAGATCTTGAACTTTCCCTTGGAATGCTCTACGACTTCCTGGCAAGGCAGCTTTATAGTTGTAGAGAAACTCCTCAGTACTCCAATGTCTATCTAGACGGTTTTTAAATGAGATGACGCTTGGGGCAGTTACAACTACCTCCGGTAGTTCATTCCATAATCTGATAACTATAAGTGAGAAGCTTTCTTTTCTAACATTTGTACAAGCACGTTATATAAACAATTTCAAACTATGACCCCTTGTTCCTTCTCTTGTATCACTGTCTTTGTGTAGCTTAATAATGTTTGTATACCTCAATCATATCACCACGAGTTCGTCTATATGCAAGTGTAGGAAGTTTCAATCTCTGAAGTCTTTCCTCATAATGAATATTCTTCATACCAGGAAGCTGCTTTGTTGTGCGCCTTTGCAAATTTTCGATGGCATCTTTGTATTTCTGTTTATAAGGGGACCATATTGATATTGCATAATCTAGATGACTCCTAACTAAAGCTTTACATAATGGCACAAAATTATGTTGATTTAGGGTTGTAAAGGACCTTCTAATAACTGCCATGATAAATTTTGCTTTGTTTATTTTTTGGTTGATGTGTTTATCAAATTCTAGGTTTGAAACAATTATAACCCTAATGTCTTTTTGTTCTTTTATTCCTCCTAATTCATGGGTAGTATTATCTATCATCAGGTTGTATGCATACTTTTGCTGTATTTTTCCCCTACGTGCATTAAATTACATTTATCTGGGTGGAACCTTAATAACCATTTACTTGACCAAGATGTTAAATAATCTAAGTCGTTCTGTAGTGTATGCTAGTCATGTGGACTAGTAATCGTTTTGAAAACCTTTGTATCATCCGTAAACATATATACATTCGAAACTATATAGTTACATAGACCAATAAATTAATTGGTAAACTTGGTAGGGGTGTAAGGGGTGTTGATGCGCTCAACCGTAAAGACACTCAAGTCAACCTCACCTCCCCGTGGTGCACCCTGGTAACCAGTACATTGTGCTGGGCAAACGAAGCTATGGCTAAGGGAAGGAAAACCCCGAAAATAAACCTACTGCGGAGGGCCAACCAGCTCAAATGATGTTACAGAAACCAGAAGTGAATTTCAAAAGCCAGCTTGTGCTGGAAATGGCTACAGGAAGGCGACGGACCAAATACCAGCAGATTTATTTGGACAGTATGACGCTTCCGGATCAAAGCCAAACGGAAGTTTGGAGGCTGACAACGTCGTTAACCAAGCCAAAAGTTGTAAATATAGGATGTTGGAATGTGAGAACGTTATACTCTATAGGGAAATCAGTCCAGCTTGCAAGAGAAATGGACAAATATAAAATAGATGTCATGGGCATTAGTGAATGCAGATGGATGGGACAAGGAAAAGTCAAGATGAACACCGGAGAGAGCATAATTTTTTCAGGGAGAGAAGACAACATACACAGACACGGAGTAGCAATAATGATGACGAAGAAAGCAGAACAAGCATTGCTGGAATGGAAACCTATCAGTGATAGAATTATTTATGCTAGATTCTTCTCCATGTATGTAAAGTTATCGATCATACAAGTCTATGCACCAACAAATGAAGCCAGCGTCGAAGATAAAGACAATTTCTATGAACAGCTCCAGACAGTTGTGGACAGTGTTCATAAGCATGACATACTCTTAGTAATGGGGGATTTAAATGCCAAAGTTGGAGAAGACAACGACGGATATGAAAACATAATAGGAAGCCATGGAGTAGGTGAAAGAAATGATAATGGAGAAAGACTTGTTGACTTCTGCGGACTCAATAACCTCGTGGTAACAGGTACCATTTTCCCACATAAACTTATACATAAACAGACATGGACATCTCCAGGAGGAAAGAAAAAAAATCAAATAGACCATGTGTTAGTGAGTAGGCAACACCGGACATCAGTAATGGACACTAGGGCCATGAGAGGAGCCGACATTGCGAGTGACCACCAATTAGTGCGATCAAAAATCAAGCTGAAACTAAAGAGAAAACAAAAGAACAAGGCGATCAGAAAGAAATTTGATATAATTAAGTTACAGCACCCAGCTATTAAAGCCCAATTCTCACTGAAGTTACGCAACAAATATGATATATTACAAGACTACGAAGAAACAGGCGACGAAGAAGTTGAGAAACAATGGCAAGACTTTGAGGATGCATACAAAGAAACAGCTCAAGAAGTACTGGGGTACAAAAAGAAAGGGCAAAAACCATGGATCAGCAAGGAGTCGTGGGAGTTAGTAGAAGAGAGAAAACGACTGAAGAACAACATCGAGCAGACAAAGTCAGACAGGATTAAGCAGAATTACATGGATAAATATAGGTGTAAAGACAAAGAAGTGACGAAGAGCATGAGACAAGACAAGAGGAAGTGGGTTGACCACCTTGCCATGAAAGCAGAGGAAGCAGCACATAATGGAAGAATGAAAGAAGTGTATGATATTACAAAAACCCTCAGTAATGACAAACGTAAGACAACAAATGCAGTGAAAGACAAAGGTGGAAACTTAATAACGGAAGGATTGGCCAGAAGGAAGCGATGGAAAGAACACTTTGAGGAAATCCTTAATAGACCTATACCTGATGACCCTGTAACAGATGTGGAGATAGATCCGATCATAAACGAAATCAGCACTGACCCAATAACAAAGGCAGAAATTAGAACAGCGCTAAGGAAGATGAAAAACGGGAAAGCAGGGGGCAAGGACGAAATTACAGCAGAATTATTAAAAGCAGACATGAATACAACAGAGAAATGGCTTGTCAAATTATTCAGAACATTTTGGGAACAAGAGAAAGTGCCAAAAACGTGGAAGCAGGGACTGATCGTTAAAATACCGAAGAAAGGTGACCTGACAGAGTGCGGGAATTGGAGAGGAATTACTTTGACATCTGTTCCTAGTAAAGTATTCGGAAGAGTACTCATTGACAGAATAAGAGATGGAGTTAACAGCAAGTTGAGAGACGAACAAGCAGGTTTCAGACGTGGGAGAGGCACAGTAGAACAGATATTTATTTTACGAAATATTATAGAACAGGTAGTGGAATGGCAGGCAACTCTATACATCACGTTTGTGGATTTTGAAAAAGCATTTGACTCAGTGCACCGAGAGAGTCTATGGAAAATTATGGAGAGCTATGGAATTCCATGCAAGATAATCCACATGGTACAGATGTTATACGAAGATAGTGAATGTGCAGTGTTAGACGAAGGTGAGGAATCTGAGTGGTTCAAGGTCAAAACTGGAGTTAAACAAGGAGATGTAATGTCTGGATTTATCTTCTTGATAGTAGTGGACTGGATAATGAGAAACACAACAGCGGGAAACAAAACAGGAATAAGATGGAACTTCACGTCAAAACTAGAGGACCTGGACTTTGCCGACGACATAGCACTCATGTCATCATGCTACACACACATGCAAACAAAGACAAGACAACTGAATCAATTTGCAGCAAGGACAGGACTAAGAATAAATAAAAAGAAAACTCAAATATTGAGGATAAACAGCAAGTGCGAAAACAGAATACTAATCGATGATCAAGAGCTAAAGGAAGTGGACAAGTATAACTACCTTGGTGCGAACGTTAGTAAGCAAGGAGGAGGCGGCGATGACATTATTAACAGAATTTGTAAAGCGAGGGTATCCTTCATGAAACTAAAGCAGATATGGAGTTCAAATATATACACATTGAGATCGAAATTGAGGCTTTTTAACACACTTGTTAAACCAGTGTTGTTGTATGGAAGTGAAACATGGAAAATTAACGAAGGAGACAACAGAAAGTTAGATACATTTTTTTTCAAGTGTTTAAGACGAATCCTACAAATTCGATGGCCATACGTTGTATCAAATCGAGATATTCTGGCAAAAACAAAATTGAAGACAATCAGCACTGAGGTCAAGATAAGAAGATGGAAGTGGGTAGGACATATCCTACGAATGGAGAAGAACAGCAATTGTGAGACTGCACTGACCTGGACGCCTGAAGGTAAAAGAAAGGTTGGGCGACCAAAGACAACGTGGCGATCAACTATTGAAAATGAAAGACGTATACTGGGGTGGAATAGCTGGAACGAAGCCAGACGTGTAGCAGCTGACAGAACAAGATGGAGGAGATTCACTTCGGCCTTATGGGCCACTGGGCCCGAAGAGGATAGGTAAGGTAAGGTAAGGTAAACTTGGTAGAATCCAAAAATGCGAGTGCTCATTTTGATTGATTTGAGACAGGGATTCCTGAGACAGAATGCCCCGTTGCGAAATTTTTGTCATATCTGTTATCTACTAGACCTAGGCTATGAGGATGTGTGTAAATCCGGGAGTAGGTCAAATCTGAATTGGAGTTGAATTGATCCAAACATTGTGACTTATAAGAATTGATTTGGAATTGGAAAGTCTGCAATTTTTTTATTTCATGAATTGTTCAATTCATATAAAACGTAAATGTTTTGATATAAATTTACACATATCAACAACGAAATAGATTACAATTAATTTATTCTTCAGACTTACTTTCACTTAAAAATGAAAGGTGTGATGTTCTTATTTAGAAATCAAAAAAGAAATAGCACATGCTCTAAGTAAACATGTAATTTGTGCGACAACACAATAAAAGGTAGATGTAGACAGCGCTATCCGCGTAGTCGTAGATCGGGTTACGGTCGTTGGCGCGTGTTGCACAATCTGTCCCCGGTCTCCGATCTTCTACTCACCGTACCGATCGCGCGCGTGATTGGGAAGGGATCCGGGATCGGTGCGCTTGCAAAAACTCTAATAATAACTGTTTAAAGATGGAATTGTCGCAGGGTGTAATGTGGTCAATTGTAACAACTTACCATTGCATTGCATGTAAAACATCAAAAACCTTAAACAGTTTTAACGCAGAAATATAGGTTGACAATCCATACCCGTGAGCCATGTCATGGCGATTTTAACCTTTCGAACCCGCCGCCTTGCCAAATTAACCCACTTGCGAAAACGAGTCTGACTTTGGGCAGAAAAAAGAGGTCACGTGGTGCATCCGCTTCCTCGTGGATGGTTTGGATTATTTTGTAGACACGGAGTTTTGTCTAGGGAAATGAATTAAAATTGACTGGATTACCGACCTTTTATGGTAGGAGGGTGGGAAGGGTCGAACAGAAGGACTATGGCGTTAGAACTGAAGTTATACAGCCCCGCAGGCTCGGATCCGGTTATTTACCAGTGGCCGTTGTGTGCTTCGGTAGGTTGAGCCACAATTCTGAACGGAAGTCGTTGTTTCAGTGTTAGTGATAGTCCCAGCTTTATTCTTTGATCTGTTTCTCGTTTGTCGCCTTGTTCTTGTATAAATGTTGGAGACTCGTCTGATAAGTTTTCTCGTTGTTCTTTCAGGATGGGAAGGATGGGGCTAATGAAATAATCGATACTATCAGGTGAGTGAATGAAATGGGGTACCCATGCCATGGCCATGGCATGGGTGATGCCTGATCAGATGGGCCATGCCATGTTCATGAAATGTGGATTATCCAATGAAATGAGGCGAATCAGCAATGCCAATAATAGCAATGCCATGGCAATAATATAGCTATTGCGGGCGTTTTGGGAATGGGGGCAAAGTGGAGATGATTCTTACTTGGGACAGACCCTTATCAGAATTTACCCAGAATGCCAACAATGCACGGCAGGGAATGTACTGTATGGTAGCAGGGCGAGTGAGGCTGAGATGTGACTTTCTATAATTGCATTATGATGAAAATGTTTTGATCCATTTAATAATAATAATTTACTACATCTATATCTCCTTGTTTTAAAAATATGATTTTATAAAAAAAAATTGGGAAATAATGGCCATATTGCATATAGGCACGCGTTTCGTTATTTCAGGCATGATATATTCCGTGGAAATGCGGATTTCCTTGGTTTAGAAACTCATTTTTCTGATTCGTCCAAATGCGACGAAAAGTTTTTGGTATATGTGGCAGGGTACATTGGCAAAAATCAAGAATAAATTCCTTCGGCAGTAAGTTGTCATCCGTGTTATAAATCAAACCACTACTGTTATCTTTTCTCTGATTGGGCAAGAGACACCATTCTGGCCAATAACTGTACAGCTTAACATTTCGCGCATGCAAGCTGTGTGTTGTGCGAAGCAGGAATATGGAAATTGAATCGAAGAAATTGAATTTGGTGAGTTATTTTTGGTATTTTTTAAACTATCACATACATTTGTAGCTAGGGCGTAATTCCGTGATCTAAAATAACGGCACCTGTCTAGAATCCACGCCCACCTCAATGTCGCTGTTAGAACATGCAATATGCATTGTAACCATGCACAATGTATACAGAACTACAGAACATGTAAATTATTAAACATGGCGTATGTAAAAACATATTTAATCGCCTTTTTTGATGCTCGAATTCGCATATTTAACTCGTTATCAGTTTCTCCATCTTGCGAATAAAAAGGACAAGATGGCACTCAATGCAGTTTAAATAGACGAATTCGAGCTTCAGTGATTAAATGTTTTTTACGCAAAACATGGTTAACAATTTACATGTTCCGTTGTTCAGTAGGTACTTTTGCACTTTAACGCAGCACCCTAAATAACCGCAAAAAACGGTCACCTAGAGTCACCAAGCTTCTCGTATATCTACTACATACATGTCATTTGAAAAAAAATTAAACTTGATGTGTAATAAACAATAAAAAATAGAAAAATTTAAACTTTGTTAACCAAGGCTTCACGATGTGTGATGTTCTTAAGAACTCCGTTTGGTGGCACCACAATAACTTAATAACTAGTCACTATGGGGTTAAACCACAATTGATTTTCACATAGGCAACCATTGTAAAGTTTCTTTGGATTCCTGAAAAAAATGTCCTACAATATCAATAAAAAGGGTGTATATTTTACATTAACAACAGCTGACAGTATTTAATACACTGAATATGCATTTCATGTTAGTAATAAAAAGTTAATACTAATTATCATTAATGCACTTTATCATATGATACAATACATATATTATGTGTATATATATACATATATATATATATAATACAGTTGAGCCTCGTTATAACACGGTGATCGGGGTCCATGACTTCAGACCGCTCTGTACACGAGGCGCGTTAGGTGTTCTCATATCTGCCACCAGGGAGCTACTAAACAACAGCGATTGCCACCCGCTGTCCATGAACGCTGTCGAAGCCCTGTGTGCTTGCAGCACTGTCTTATATGCCAACATGCAGTTTATGGAACTTATTAAATGTGTATTATTTTTAAATGTCATACCCTATTGATTCATGAACTGAATAATACACATGTACGTATACCATTATGGAACAGATCTACTACGATGATGATGTACTGGACCAATAGACCTACGAATAAAAAAAGTTAGCTGATAAAACACAGAAAATGACAATAGGTAAAATTAATAATTGTTTCACTTCATCTTTCAACCGATCTTGACAGAAGCATAAATTTATTACGCACCACTTAACATCGATTCATCGTTTCATATGCCGATGACGAATTCATATTTTCGCGCACCGGTAGAGCCTTGGGTTAGGAATTTGGCATGTTGGTTTTGCGTTGCGAAAACGATTAAATTTACGATGTAATGGAAGCATGTCATTTCATCCCGGTGTTATATTGATATTGCATAATATATGTATTTAAAACTGTTTCTGATTTTTGTGTCGTATTTGTCAATCTCGATTGCAATTTACAAAGCGAAGCCAGCGACAACGTTTGATGTCTGCGACAGCGCAAAACAAACAACATGTTGATACTCGTTCGTTGACATTGTTCGCCTAATGTTTCTTGAGAATTGTCAAAGCAATTCTAAGTAGGTTTAAGCATTTCCCCTGACGGCAGAAAATCGGGGTATCTTGGAGCACTTTTAATAAATGGCTATTAAGATGCTATACTAATAATATAATAATAAATAATGTTTATTTCAGACAAAAAAGGCCTTATGTTGGTGTGAGTTTGTCTATGACCCACTTAGCGTAACTATCTTAGATTGCTGTCATGCTTTTATGAGGTCATAAAACGATTGATAACTTAAAAATACAATGTTTCATAGAGCTATGAATATCTTAATGAACAAAGACAAAGCAAACTTCGCTCAATTCAGATGTATCGTATCCACTGCACATTGCATCCACCCCCACCATATTGGCATCATTGAAAAGCTGATCTATTTTGGAATGCATGTCTTTCGAACTTTCACAGCTATCGAAATAGAATTGCATAAAAATATCTGAGTTGATGTGTATTACAAAAGTGCAAAATTTCAACTTCACATGATGTGCCTTTGTTATTGAAATGTATGAACATATTTTAGGAAACTTCAAAGTTGTTTTTCTCAGAATAATGTTTCGTCAAATGACCCGGGGCATCGTCTCTATCAAACGAAAACTCAGCAACTAATAGAGCTTGATAATAGTCATTGGCACCAAACAACTGTCTTTTTCATGGCACATTTATCTCAAAATGTAATTTTCCGACTTATTCCTGATTTTGTTGGAGCGGGTCACATATATAAATTCATGATAACTCCTGATGATCAGTTTTTTTTTGGCGATATGGTGAGAGTATCCGTCCTTGTCTTACACCATCCGTAACACCAATATGTTCAGACAAATTGCCTAACCATCTTAGACACAGCCTGATTAGAATGCCAATATATAAGTAATAGACATAAAAATTAACCATTTCAAAAATATATAATATACATGTATAATATTGTCCATTAATTGTTGTAAATACCACCATGCTTGCAATTTCGTCAACATGTCGGAACATATGTGAAGCAAATACAAACAAAAGTAAACATAAAATGAATGAGTTGTTGTTGATACTAAATTTAAGATATCTCATAATTATACACCCTTTTGTTATTGACATTGTAGGAAAATTTTTTCAGGAATCCAAAGAAACTTTATAATGGTCGCCTATGTGAAAATCAGTTGTGGTTTAACCCCATAGTGGCTAGTTGTTCAGTTATCGTGGCACTGCCAAACTGAGTTCCAAAGAACATCACACATCACGAAGCCATGGCTAACAATGTTTAGTTTTTGCCAATTTTTTTTATATATATGTAGTAGATATACAAGGAGAAGTTTGGCAACTGTAGGTGACCGTTTTTGTGGTTATTTAGGGTGCTGTGCTAAACTGTAAAAGTACCATTTAGTATGCAGTGTGCATGCACTGTGCATGATTACCTTACATATTGCATGTTCTAACAGTGACATTGAGGTGGGCCCAGATTCTAGACAAGTACCAAAATTACAGTATTACAACAGTGATGGAGTTATATCGAAATAACCATTACCATGTCAGTAAATAAGTGCAATCGTTGAATGTTCGTTTCTCACTCAAGTTTAAATAATTTATCTTGTCTATCTGTCATCCTGATCCGTTAGCGCTGAGGAAACGAGTCATGCTATTAAAGTCTCCTATGTGTGGTTGACTAATTATTGTTCGACCAAAAAGTGATTTTAATGCAGAGAAGTGAACGTCTTGGTTGAGCGATAATACAGGACGTACTCGTGTTCCAAGTTCACCACCAACAAAATACATTTGCTTCGATATAATTTGTCTTTCATGCTTTAGGGTGACATGGCTTGCATCAGGAAGGATGTAATCCAGAGAGGATATGAAATCAAATTGATAGAGCTTGTGGAACCTCAACATCCTTGCACAAGTTCCAACTTCGAAGCGAAATGCGCAGGAGGGTGTGACCAAGGAGTCAAAGCGACTGAAAACTGCCCACCTTCAGACCTTGGTCAGAAGGAAGAAATGAAGAAGAAAGCTAGAAATAACAGAATGAAATAATGCAGCACTGAAAAACAGCTAACAAAGAACAAATAGTGA
Organism: Lamellibrachia columna; assembly: GCA_963662155.1. Lineage (NCBI taxonomy): Eukaryota > Metazoa > Annelida > Polychaeta > Sabellida > Siboglinidae > Lamellibrachia > Lamellibrachia columna. The sequence continues at coordinate 32,768,954 of OY759265.1, forward strand.
ATTAGTCTACACATCCATCAATTCATAGACCTACTGCCTTAACATTTCTGAATACTTGTGTCAATAGTATCTGCTGGTTATGTGTGACAATACTTGTCGCTGAATTGAAAGTGTTTTCTGTAATACATAATATGTTATCTATGGGTAATTTACATTTATGAGTTGGGTTTAGTCTGTGTACAACATTATGATTAGTTAGAACAACTGAACATAATATGAGAAGCCAAAGCCACCAAAAACAATGTAGCTTCCAACAATTTTCTGGGGGAGGGCCCCCAGACCCCTTCCACTTTTCGAATACAATTTTCTCTGAATTCATCTTTCCACTCTCACATGCCTGTATTTAAGTTTTCGTGATGGTCCATGGGCCAATATAATTGACACTGTTTGCAAACTAAATGTTTCATAATAAGTTCCATAGATAAGATATACTGTTTTTCAAATTATGTTGTTTTCGTTTGTGTGTTTTGTGAATAAAAATATGATGAAATGGATCAAATCTTATTGTTTATATTACCCATGGCATATTAAATAAATATGTCACATAACTGTTTGATCACAATAAATTATTAACCTTTCCTCATTGTGTTGTGTTATTACAACATGTACAGGCCTCGACATCAAGCTGTTATACTTGGTGGCCCGTCAGGCCAGTAGATTTTAAAAGTTACTGGCCCCCTAAAAAAGTTACTGGCCCAAATTTTTTTAATACATCGCATTACAAGTGGAGGACGCGAGTTTGGCCGTGATTTCTTTTACCATTGGTCATTTACTTTTATGCTTTCAAATGCATGGCAGACAATGTTGCTGCTAGAATTTTTGAGAATCGGATGCCCATGTCGAAGCGGCAGCCAGTTGCATTTGAGAACGATGGGTGATGCCCCGCGTGCATACTGTCGGCATTTTTTTACAATCCGTATCGAGTTACAGCTAGTTATACTCAAAAATACGACCGGCGAAATGGACCTGACACTATATAACTATAACTACTACAGTTGGGTTTTATTTCTTTTGAATATAAACTTTTGGACTGAAGTATAAACTTACAGTAAACTTAGCTATCTGCACCCTAGCATGTCCTGGAATGTATGTTAGGCACTGTTGTGACACCTAGTGGACAGTCCGTGAATTAACCAGTCAGTTTATATGAAATCGGCACGTCAAAGACGTATTGCAATAGCCGATGCATATCGCACAGAAACAAATGCGATATATCGATATACTGGTAACACGGCACAACCCTAGTAAAATATGGGCGTCCACAATGCATGAGATTCATAGCGACTCCATTCAGACTTTTGTGAGGTTCGTACATATCAAAACAAGATGGCGAAGCGACAACATGAAAGCAGATGAGATGAAGATTGTGTTTAATTGTAGCGCTGGGGTGGAATGCAAGAACGAACGATCGAAATGATGACCTATGGCTGTGACTAATTGTATAAAAACGATCTGAAACTATGATGGCCGCCAGTGAAATATGAAAACATGTGGCCCGAACTGGCTCGGCAGCCGCAAAAAGGGTGCTGGGCCAGTGTTAATGTTTAGGCCTCGTACTAAAAAATATCAGTGTTATGTAAACAGTCATTATCAACCATAACAAATTGCCCATTGCTAAATTGATTTCACGCACGTCAATGAAAATGTGTCGCACACGTAACGCCACATTTATGTTTTTGTTTTTTTACCAATCAGTCATGCATAGTATACCTATACATGTGTGCTTAATTATGATAAAGCAACTTATTAACATACTTCATAACTTAGCAGACTTCTGGCAATAACTAATGCACCCATCTGAATTTAGGTTTTTGTGCGTCACACACGTAATGCTCCATGTAATATATGATTTTAAATCCATTAATGATGAAAAAAATTTGTCTACCCTAACTATTAAAACAGTCAGAAATAAATTAACGTGGATCTGCACAGTTTTAAAGAGGGAAAATGTTTTTTGAATGTCACCCACGTAATGCTGGAATCACCCAGCAGCAAACCAAACGCAAACCATTATTGGAATAATAACATTGCCTTATCGAAATTATGACAAACCATAACATTTTTGAAAAAGAAATATAATTTTTATGATATTTAATTTCTCATTGTCATGTGGCCAGTGTAGTCACAGATGACAACCCCTGGGTCACTTTTCTATATAGAATAAAGTGGAGCACACATTTTATCAACAAAGTGCAATTTTGACCAAATACAACTTGTAAATATAGAGGTTCATTGTTGGCTCATGTATGTAAGTGAAATAGAAAGAGGTGAATTGCAAACTTTTAAATAACTAAAAACTGTAAACTTTCAAAGGGGCATGACCACAAATAAAATGTAATTTTCACAAACCTTCATTAATATTATTGGAATTTTCAACAAAAGATGACAGCTAGGTGAAATGATACGTTTTACATGCATATTGACAGGCGAAATTTGCTTTGTTCAAATTAGTGTTTCGGTCCATAACGGATTTGGCTCATGAGCATAGAAACATTTAGCAGCCTACATAAAACTAGTGGTACCAGCCTATGTGGACGGAAGAACCTTAATTTTGGCTGTGCTTTTTGCTAGTTCGTTTCGCTCCACTATGCACGACCGCTGCACATGTACATTGAAATTAGTGTCTTACTTTGAAACTACGGGTAGTTTGTGTACTGAGCGTGGCCGATAATGGGGAAATCAAATATTTTCGTGCCGTGGTTTGAATTACAAACCAGCATCAGTACACATATCTTTTTAAATTATGATATTATAACTAATATTGCATGACTTTGTGAACATAAAGTTTTTATTTGCTGTGAGAATGTAATTAGACATACTTGCCAATTCTAATTTTTACCAGATCCTGTCTGCTAGTTTATGTAATTTTCTAGCGGTATCATTGGAACTTAATTCTGAACTTCAGAAGAGATAGTACATGGTCAGTTTGATGCTAATACTAATAGGAGCATTCCGTCTCAAATCAACAGGAACAGGAAAATCTTGTTGCACATATTTTTTTATTCAACCAACATTTTACCAGTTAATCTACAGATCAATATAACCACACATGTCAAACCATACGGCTGTAGCTCGAGTTATGACCATTTCAAATTTAGCAGATTCTGTAATTTTTGCCACTTTGGAAATCATGAAGATTTCTTGTTTTTAAAATAATAATAACTCAACAATTATTTATGCTAGAACTCTGCTTATTCTCCATTATATATGTAAATAGCAACATACATACCATAGTTCCACATATGTATATTAGTTCTCCCACAATCTGCCATTGAAGTTGAAATTGACCCAACGAGTAATTTTATACCCATATTTCAACAATAAAACATTAGAATACAAATGCATCTTATATTAATCAATAGTACACCTACATAATTATGTAGTATATGAGAAGTTTGAAGTTTCTATCTTGATTAGTTCATGAGATGCTGATCTCCAAAGTTGGTACATAGTGAAAAGTGGCCTATATGTAGCAGGAAAAAATGGTATGTGGCCATGGAGCTAAAATTACAGTTTATTTTTATATGAAAGATACAATGCCTGTGTAATAATGCACACTATTTGCATTCCCTATTGAAATGGCTTTATATTGAAAAAAATATTTTGGATAGACGTAGTTTGTGTTTTTATCTAATCAACACAATATCAAATCCTATAACTGATGTTACTACCTTACCTATTCCATCTCTAGTAACACAATAATGTAAATATTATTGGCAAATGCAAAACAACCTTCTGAATACATAAATTATAATCTACCTGGGTTATTCCATGTGAAATCAACCAATGGTCAAAAAGTTCTCAGAATTTAACTACATTTTAACCAATGACTAAGTGGCTATAGTTGAGCACTTGTGCAAACGAACTAAGCATTTACATGCAAATTGTAATGCCCTAGTATAATGTGAACAAGGAGTAAGCACCCCAAATCGTACCCATTATTTTTTTACATGTTTTCATGTGCCTTTAAGCTATGTATCTTAAATTTGTCGAAGATGTAGATATATGGGTACAGATTGTGAATGCAAAATTCTAGAATTAGAGGGGGAAGGACAATGGGTATACTGGGTGCACAAAAATGCCGAAAAACTTTTTATTTGTTCAGCGGTGTGTATTTCATAGTTATGTTATAGTACAACATCCAAATTGCAAGTTGCAACCCTCTATTTTCAGGGATACTGGCAATAATCTTTTAGTTTAGTAGGTATCTACTTACTATATTTTCAGAATAATTCAGTGTTAAACTTTTATGTATTTTATGACTTTCAGCACCCAGAATGAGAATGTGAGACAAGTCCTATATAATTGTGATATTGTGTTGACAGACAGACATTCATCCAATTGTACAGAGTAGTATAATAACAACAATATAATTATTAGTTTGTCAATTGTGTGTGTGTGTGCGTGTGTGTGTAATTATATTGTGATCTATTGATTAGATAAAAAAACATCTATAAAAAATATTTTTTTTAACATAAAGCCATTCTGGGCTAGCTCTGGTGTAAACTGTTTAACCGTTTTGGGTAAAGCCCCCATTTTTTTCTTTGCCAAATACAAATTGCTTTAGCCAATTTTTTTTACATCTATCTAGACAACAACAAACGCTCATGTATTCTGCATGCTTTTCAATGAAAATGCTAGTGGCCAAATTGGCTCAAATGGGTAACTTTTGTTCAGCCAAATCTGATGTCATGTGGCCTATGGCCCAAATGGCCACCGGTAGCACTAGCCTAACTTTTTTTTAATAGGGAATCCAAATATGGTGCATTTCATAGGCACTGTACCTGTCTTTCATATAAAAATAAATTGGAATGTAACTCCATGGCGACATAGCATGGCTGCTAAATGTATGCAATTTTTCACTATGTACCAACTTTGGAGATCAGTATCTCATATACATATCAAGGTAGAAACTTAAAACTTCTCATGTTGAAATATGGGTCTAAAATCACTCATTGGCTAAATGTGTGGTTATATTGACCTGTGGATTAATTGTTAAAACAAAATTTCATTCAAAAATATGAGTGCAACATGCCTTGGTTGATCTAAGACGGAATGCCCCAATAATGTATTGTAATTCAGCTATTAAACTGGAAAATACTTTTCATGGTAGTTGTCATGTTCCAAATTCTAAGAATATGATTGAATTATGAAAAAAATAAAGGCAAAAAAGGAGGTCAATACATTACACATATACACACACCTACATGTTCACATACATAATATGTACATAATATTTATTAAACATTAAGTACATATTATGTTGATGTTCTCCTCTATCCCTGAAGCCCGGGGCGAGATTGGCATCGATACTGGGCGTACATTTTTTGTCAGTCACCCATTTCACTGTCATTTCCGCCACCTGTCACAATTCCCCTTATACCTCGCTGTCGTTCTCCACTCTCCACTCAATCCCTCTAAATCTGTCTTCACACAGTCCTCCCACATCAGTCGAGGTTTACCTCCTCTCCTGCCATCCACTCTAAGCAAATATGCTTTCTTTTTTAACTGTATGCATTTTCTTTAGACATTAATTACTTTTAATTAATTTTAATCATTATTTAATTACGTTAAGCAATTTTGGCTATTTTTATGGATATTCCTCTATAAGAATGATACATCGTTATTAGCGTGTGAGCATGTTTTGAATTGCAATATGCCATCGATCACCGTAGGCATGGCCTAGGCAAGGTGCCACTTTCCACCGCACTGGCATCGTGTTTGGCTTCACTTAGGCAGTTTGAAAATTGCAATCAAGATTCACAAATATGCCTTGTATAAGAATCCGATATATAGTCTTAAATGCACGTAATGCAGCTTAGTAGGCAACACCAATACAAACTGGGGTGAAATAGCATTCTTTCATTGCATTGTAAATCACGCTTAACTCAAACTTGATGCACAAAAATATGAATTCATCTGCTCATAAAACAGTGAATCAATGTTAAGTGGCACCGGAGATGTCGTGAATTTATGTGTTCAGAGCAGTTGAAAGACGAAGTAGAACAATTATTAATATTGTCATTTTCAATGTTTAATCAACTTTACACTGTGTGTCAACTCATATGAGTGTTCGGATGCTCAGATCCAGGTTAGTATTTTCGATTTCCATCACAGTGTAGTCGGTCAATCAGATCGTAGTCAATCCCTAATCCTAGGCTAGCGCTGCCGATGGCCATTTGGGCCATAGGCCACATGGCATCGGATTTGGCTAAACAAAAGTTACCCATTTGAGCCACTTTGGCCACCAGCATTTTCGTTGAAAAGCATGCAGAATACATGATAATTTTTTCTCTTGATTCACATTAAAAAAAATGTGGCTAAAGCAATTTGTATTTGACTAAAAAAAAATTTAGGGCTTTAGCCATTTCACAGTCAGTTTACCTTTTTCGACTGCTCTCATCTTATTCAGACGACTACTAAAACATGGTAGTCGTTATACGCAGATCACTGGTGAAATCAATGACCCTACACGAAGATGAAATTTTCATGTCCCGTGATGTTGTGTCTCTCTTCACTAACACACCCATACCTAAGAGTAAGACAATGGAGATAATGAAGACCAGACTACAGAAAGACACCACCGTAACAGACAAGACGAGACTGGAATTAGTAGACATCATGGCACTAGTGGACTTTGTTCTGAACACAACTTACTTCACATTCAGAAACACGGATTACCAACAGAAATATGGTACAGCCATGCATAGCCCAGTGTCTCCTATCGTCACAAACTTCTTCATGGAACATCTTGAACAAGAGGCCATCACCACAGCCCCAATCAGCTGCTGACCTAGAATGTGGAAACGCTATGTAGATGACATACTAGAAGTGATAAAGACAGGAATGACACAACACCTGACCGCGACCATCTAAACGAAACAAACTGCATCAAATTCACACACAAAGAAGAAACAGAAGGAACGATTCCATTTTTGGACACTTTACTGGCGAGGTAGGAATTGGGAGAGGTGAAACTACTGATCTTCTGAAAGAATACCCATACAGTCCAATACCTAAGCTTTTCCTCACACCATCCATTACACCAGAAGATGGGAGTGATCCATACGTTACTAGACAGATGCGAAAGACTTGTGACAGAGGAGAAAGATTAAAACAGAAAAAAAGAACACTTCAAGGAAGCTCTAATGAGATGCGGGTATCCACAATGGACGATATCAACAATACAGAGAAAGATGAAAACAAAGAAGGAAGATAACATCATGAAAAAGACAGTGGAAAAAGACGAGCAAAGGCATGGTTGTACTTCCATATGTCCAAGGATTATCCGAAACCACATCACGGATCATGAAGAAATACAATGTGTATACAGCAATGAAGCCTCACAACACCATCAAGAGGTCACTAGTAAGACCAAAAGACAAAGTTGAACCACAAATGATGTGCGAAGTGGTGTATTCCATAACGTGTAAGAACTGTAATGAAGAGCTGTATCGAAGAAACAAAATGTGCCCTAGGAACCCCCATCAACGAACACAAAGAAGATGCTTTCTCAGCATCGGTTAGCAGACCCTACACCTGAAGCAACAGAAGCATCAGAAAAAGAGATGACTCAACAGAATCACATAGTAGACTGGGAAGAGGCCAAATTTGTAGACAGAGAGTCGGACTGGAGAACAAGAGGCATCAAAGAAGCGATATGGACAAGAAAAACCATAGACAGCATGAATCGAGATGATGGCCGATACCGACTCTTACATATCTACGATGATCTCCTGAAGGGCCACCCATGGCGTGGCCGCGGGCGGGGGGCACACACCAGAGTGATATGTCTGCGTAGAATGACTACCGTGTTGCCATCTAGCAGTAGTCATCTGATAGCAGTCGAAATGTCACGGGAAGAAAAAGGTAAACTGACCGTGAAATAAGTAAAAACATTACTTGACAGCTAAATTGATTGCATTTTTCAACTTGAATACTTCTTATACTAGTGAACACAAGCACAAGATGTATATAACATTTATTTGAACTTTTATTTCAAAACACAACTAGAAAATAGTTATTCTTGGACCCCCATCCATACCACATTCGACAGTCTCTATGTGCAAAATTGTCAAAAACCCATCTTCCATGGTAACCCTCAAAATCATAGTCAGTTTCTGAATCTTATACTAGCCAAAGTTGCATCCAGTTGTCATCAATTTGTGCCAATCGATTGGTTCCAAAACTGCCTGATTACTGTTTAAAGTAACATCTGAATCATCTGAGAACGCATCAGCACCATTGCCATCGTGCACGGCGTGAATGGCATCAGCCATTTTGTGATTACAGCAAAACTCAACAGTTCATTAATACAGTTTTTTTTATTTATGGCTAAAATCTCAAAATATTACATATATCCAAGAACAACAATACGTACAATAAGTTCACAAAATATAGCAGGGATGTGATTGATACTTTCAGAGATATTATATTTTGAAAATGCGTAAATCTGTAATTTTGTTCAGAACATGGAGGAGACAAACACAAAATTACCAGAGGCAAATAAAAATGTGGTCAAATGGAAGATTACTGTTGTATGTAGCCACTAAAACAAGTTTCATTCAGCTATGTCATTTTCCCTGAATCAAGGTTCAGGGAAAATGTCAAAACTACACGAGTCGCAAATGAAGATGAACACGAATTGTGTTGTGGGTTTTTTTTTTCTCCGGGTAGAACAACTGGGGTTGCACATCTTTCAATACTGGTTCTGGTTAGGAAGGCATTGCAGTATTTGTACACTCTGCAGGATCAATGTTGGGTGTTTCTTTCACACACACACTGGAGAACTTGACATCATGAGATATTAAAGTGGAACAACACCAGCACCATGAGCACTATCAGAAGTGTTACAGAATGCAGTGTCCAGAAAGATTGTGGAATTGTCATGGTGACAACTGGCTCCTCGTAAACACCTTGCGTTATGACTTTTCTTCAGTTTCAGATACTTTTTCTCAATGTCATTTACCTTGCACCAGAATACTTTTAGCACAACTGTACCAATGATAATCTTAGGGTTGAGACAAAAGTCAAGCAAGTGAGGAATCACTGCTGGTGGTGAACAGTGAAGAGGGCTTCCAGGATGTCATGGTTCTTGCACTGGAGTGAATCCTCCTGATAGTTGGGAGCAGATCTGAAACCAGTACAACCATTACGACATAATAAATTAATCATATGAAGAAATAATATTCCTAATGTATCTTTGCGCAAATTATCATATTTAGTCACAACTGAAGTGTAAATCATTCGATGAACATGTGCATGGAAAAGTGAATATGAAAGACTTTGAATTGAATTTGAAAACAATAATAATTATAACAAAATGTTACTCACTGTTAACCCATTAGAGCCCGCAATGGCTGTGGCCGGCCGCTCTGTGCAGTCCTGGAACGCACGCCGCCGGCCACATACAGGACACTATATTTGTCATGATAAAATATGGTGTAACCTGAAAAATAACCATCAGAATTTGATATTTTTTGCAGTGCTGCAAAGCTAACACATATAGCTACATTTTCTTCCCTGGGTTACATAGGGTGATAGCATGGGATCATTGTCAAATGTCAGTTGCAAGGTAGAATAACTTTCAAAGTTTTAACAAACTTACTATTTTGTCTTTGCAAATTGTGATCAAATGTCAAAATTTTATTAATATATCCTATTTCTATGTATACCGGCATGTGGAGAAATTACTACTCTTCAAAATAAACACAACTTGTAATTGTCAATATTGAATAGTTTTTTCTACAGATTTCTGAACACAAGGAGGTAAAATCACTCGAAATTTGCCAGAAATCCTGGAAACAGGGGAACATGTTTTTATAAAATGCTGGGGCCTAATGGGTTAATGCTGTCTAATTAGTTATTCAGTGATTCAATTAGTGATTTCATCCAAGTAAAAATGAAATGTTGCAAGCAACTGATGATGAGAAATTGGAGAAATGTCTAAAAATATTAATTCTTCATAATTTATATCCAGATCAACAACTAACATAATAATGTAGTAAAATAAAAATCAGACACTAGGCTTTCAGAATCATGATGACGATTAATTAAATTTATTGATTTGTTCATTATAAATTTCAATATTATTGTTTTATTTTTCATATATAGATGTATATGTAGTTTTTTCTGAGATCTATTCAGATTAGACAGTTAAGTTCTGAAAGAAATGTAGCCATAATCATAATTCATATAATAATTAATATTAAACTAAGCTACCGATAATCACAAATTTAACAAAAACAGTGTTTGTATGTAATATTGATAAATTTGGATAAACATGTATCGTGTTTATAATTGTGTATTTCTAGGGCCACTAATTTTCCATTTCAAAACAAGGCAAAATCCGTTTCAATTTCGTTTCAGCAAAAGGTAAATTCTTTTTCAAATAACGAATTTTCCCTTTCAAAAAGACCAATCTTGCAGTGAATATTTAACCTTAATATAAATCAGACAATTAATTCATCAATGTATTTACTTAACCAGTGGATGGTACCGTCTAGCGGACAGCCAGACAATGAACGTTTTGTTTACTATTTTTAGTGTCTCCATAACTTGTTTACTGATGCGTGCCGACGAATGAAATTATCGCACGAAATGTACATTCCGCACCTCTAATTACTGTTTAAATGTCACATAAACATGTAAATGATTGAAAAGAAGTCATGACAATGTTTTTAGGAGCACAGTTATTATTCTCTGCATCGTGCAGCATTGACTAACGGAGGTGCAATTTGGTATATTCGCTTTGTCAATCATCATCATGCACGATTAATCCAGTAAACAAACGCATATCTTTGCCAAGTTTTATATCAGTAGAAATAACATTTTATCACCATTTCAGTTATATTAAACAAGTTTTAGTTGTTTGCAAATTAAATTTACAAGGGGGACTGAAGATGAAGGACATTGTAATTGTGAATACGCGTCGCCAGAACCATCTGCCGGTGTGCATAGCGGCCTCGCCTCGTTCATTTCAGTGAGTCCATTTAATAATTTTTAACAACACAAAACACATTGTTTGACATTATGTGTCATAATATGCAGAAATATCTTAAATATGCTTAGAATACAACAACTTACCTAATGGTACGAGAAACGAGCTGCCGAAGTCTCGGAACTCGGGGAAAATTCGCATCAACTCGCTCAAAGCTTTAAACTTTCAAGGGCAGTTGCTCCCACAAATCAAATGTCAGCGTGACGAATTTTCATTAATGTTATTGGAAATTTCAAGCCGGATCGATTGGTACTATGCACTAGGCATTCTGATGTCAACTTTTTGACATTTTCATCAAACAATAACACTGAGACGAAACGGTTGCATTTATATCATAATGGCAGGAGAATTTTCATTAGCTAATATTAGTGCGTATAACAGATTGGTGGAATCATCATTTCTTTTCAAAATAAACTTTATTTCGATCAGATAGGACAAATAGGTATATGGATGCAGCATGGTTTACGCGTGATTTTTCGATTGGACCAAGATGCCAAGCGAGGCGTTTCGCGTATGCATAACAGCATAGTTTCTTAGAGCCAGCAGCATGTCGCCACGGCCAATTAATTGCGTATCTGTACACTTTTTTAAAACCTGCTGAACTTGTAACTTTCGAGTTATAACAGAGAAATTTAGCACATAAACAGATAACATAATGAAGTTTTTGTGGTGTAAATTTTATTCTAATTCATTTAATAAGAACGTCTGGCGGACATGCAGAAATAAGGGCAATTTCTGTGGAAAATCCTTGCCCAAGCCTAGATATTTAGTTATTTACTACGCTCAAAATCACCGTCGAAGATTTAAACAGAACAGTGTATAAAAAGCAGAAGTGTCCTGGGCCAGTACACATACACACATTTTGTGACATCATAAGAATACATTAGTGCTGATGTTTGCTGGTTTGAGGACATGATTTAGTTAGGTAGATACTGATGTTTACTGGAATCACAGTAACCAGACGATATATTCCACTTTCACATCGAACGAATATAGCTGGTTCGAACATCATAGCACACACAGTCATTACTATGGAAACATCGTCAGTGTTTCTAAGAAATCAGGGGGATTTCCAAAAGGACTGTTTTTTTTAAAGGATGGATTGGCGAGATATGACGTTAGTGCCAGGTGATTATTTGTGGTGTCGACGTTCAGTTCAATATTTCCTAGCATGTTGTTAAGAAAACAAATCAACTGACATGCTAGCCACCCGAGCTACCTTAACTTTTATATTCATTGACAGTGTGCATTATTAAATTTATTTAGTATGAATGTCAGCATAGTTTAGAAATGTTACTTGAATTTTATGATGGACTTCTGGGTCCATTTTCTATGGGGGGGTTGGTCCATATTTTATCTGACACCTCTGACCACTAAAAAAATCACTAATTTGTATGTAGTCCATTCTATGAAACATTTGTCATATAATAAAGTGATTACCAAATTCTTTATTAACCCTCTCGTGGTCAGGCCTGAATCAACCCAACACCATCTCTCAGTCAGAATTCCTGAGTCAATCAATATTTCAACTGCATAGTGCTGAACAGTGTTGGGAGATAATATAGTAAAGTTTCACTAGCAGGTGTCAAAAGTTATAAACACTGGTGATTCCAGTGACTAAACAGACTGGCAGCACTATTACGTCATTTGCTTGGGAAGCCTTGTCGTGCAAAGCGTTATGGGACCGATTGCAGTCAAAAACTTTTGCCGCTGCCATTATCCAATGGTTGTATCACATATAATCCGCTGTTGTGAATGCATCTATGATGATCACTTTGAGGATTATCTTTCGCTTCTTGCATCATCCGGAGTCCACGAACTTCACTTCAAAATGCCAGTCAACAGCACCACTGGCACTAACGTTAAGGATGGTTAATGTTTTGCGTGCAGCTGTGACATACAGGCATCTGGGTTTGTAAGTTGTGTTATACATGAAAAATAAACATAGAGCCATATTAGAGGCAATCATAAATCAGAAATGTCACATGTGGCAGTTTTCAGAAGTACGAAACAGTCTAATTTCTAAAGACTCTAACAATAATATGTAATTGTTTTGTGTCGTGATTACAATTGTAATGATTGAGGCAACATTTGGTATATTTACTACAATATGCCATTTTCATAAAATATGAAGAAACGTTTGTGCAAAATCATATACTGATATATGATGCATAGTCCTCATTTTGACACTGTTGGATATGGGGCATTCCATCTCAAATCAACCAAAATAAGAAAATCTTGTTGCACTCATTTTTTTAACTCGTTTTTTATCCACAGTCAATATAACCACACATGTTAAACCATAGGACTGCACCTTGAATAGTTTCTGAGTTATGACCATTTAAAATTTTGCGGATTATGTCATTTTGCCAATTCTAGTTAAAATACCAATAACTCAACAATTATTTATGCAAGAACTGATATTTGGCATGTTTATTCTCCATTATATATATAGATAGTAACATACTATTACTATAGTTCCACTTCTGTATATATATTAGTTCTCCCATTGAAGTTGAAGTGTTTTTATTTGCGAAATTGAGGCAATGACTGAACAAGTGATTTTAGAACCATATTTCAACAATAAAACATGTTGGAACACAAATTAATCTTATTTGCATCAATAACACCTACACATCTAGGTATTTGAGAAGATATAAGTTTCTATCTTGATTAGTTTATGAGATACTGATCTCCAAATTTGGTACATAGTGAAAAGTGGCCTATATTTTTTTAAATTACAATTTATTTTTATATGCAAGACAGATACAATGCCTGTGTAATGCACCATGTTTGGATTCCCTATTCAAATGGCTTCATGCTGGAAAAAAATATTTCAGAAGGACACATTTAAAAAAAATTGTAAATTCTTAGATATTAACTTTTTGACCATTTTGTTGATTTCACATGGAATGACCCAAGTACATATAATCTAGAACTATGTATTCAGGAGTTTTTTTGCCTTTCACAACAATATTTCTTACTAGAGATGGAATAGGTAGTGAAATCAGCTACAGGATTTGGTATTCTGTTGATTAGATAAAAACACAAAATGCGTCCATCCAAAATATTTTTTTTAATATAAAGCCTTTTGAATAGGAAATCCAAATATGGTGCATTACACAGGCATTGTATCTGCCTTTCATGTAAACAAATATTGGAATTTTAGCTCCATGGCCACTTGGAATTTTTGGCTGCTAAATATAGGCTTTCTCACATACATAGATATGTAGTTGTGTTATTGATCCAAATAAGATTAATTTGTACTCGAACATGTTTTGTTGTTGAAATATGGCTCTAAAATCACCTGTTGGCATAATTTCACACATAGAAACACAACTTCAATGGCAGATTGTGGGAAAACAGAAGAGGAAATATAGTATATCTGTTAATATCTACATAATAATGTAGAATAAGCACGGCAATTATCAGAGTTGTTGTACAGATAGTTTTTGAGTTATTGGTATTTTAAGTAGAACAAGAAATTTTCATGATTTCTTTAAAATTTTAATTGACAGAATCTGCCAAATTTGAAATGATCATAACTCAGAAACTATTCGAGCTACAGCTCTATGGTTTGATATATGTGCCTTTAATATGTGTATATTGCCCTGTGGATTAATTAGTAAAAAAAAATTAGTTTAATATTCCTTGGTTGATGTGGGATGTAATGCCCCCGATAAGTTTACAGAAAAAGCATAATCTAGTGAGCTCAACAAACATTACAACAATGTCTAATCAAGTTGTTCTAGCGTATTACTGAATCTACATCTAGTAGATCTGACAGTATCTATCACCGTCTTGGTGAAAATTACTTGAATTGGGGATAAGATCATTATTATAATTATGCGTATTATGTTGCATGGGTTGATCATCTGTGTAACAGTGTTAACGTTTATGAATATTCACGTACACAGTACTATTTGTATTGGTGAGTTTCAAAGTAATTATAGCATATCATTTTGTTTTAATTGTAGGTTGCAGATGAAGTAGATTATGCTAAAGAATAAACCACATGACTGGACCAAAATATCAGTTGGTTTCAAGTAAAAAAGGATGTATTACAGCAAGCACCTGTAAGGATAGCACTGGAAAGGCAGCGTGATCATATAGAGTTGTCGTAATACCAGTTGATAAGTTAGTTGTGGAGATAAAGTGTTTGTCAGCTAGTAGTACAAACACACTCAAACTTTGCACTTTGAATGCGTGATGATAGCTCAGTACTAAAAGAGATTATGTAGTAGTTATGATCTTCAATTCATATCTTCGAATTGCCCCAGCTCTGTCATGTTGACTTGTCAACCTTTGTATGTGTTGTTTACGAGTTGTAGTATAATTATGGAAGATTTAGACCAAATATGTTGTACTTGATAAGGTTTTAGGTAATGTATGCTAGGTTTAAACTTGTGGCAGTGTGTCTACATGATTGTATGTAAATGGCTATCCATATGTTGACAATGAATAATATGTATGTTCTCATTATTACAATAAGATTATAACCTGTTGAAGTTTAATCTAAAATGTTGACCTGCCAAATCATTATTGATATTCTGTTCATAGATGTCACTGTTGGCCCCTTGGATGACAACAGTTTAGTTCATGTATAATTATATGTTGGCAAAATATATTTATGGAATACTTTCTACAGGAACCCCTACACCAATGTAATGAAAGTTGTGTCAAATAGTTATCTCGATTCAACCAAATGCAGTGAAAGTAATAAACCACTTTGGAATAAACTTCAACAATGCTTTATTGTTTACCTGCACAGAAGTGGCAGTGACCAAAAGAGTACTGTACAGTAATGTAGTAAAGTTGGATAGCTGCACAGAATTGCTACCTGTTGACATTTTACATGTTCTCCCGTTAGATATGCTACTAGTGGGACACATTGCTATAGGTGACACTTGTAAACATGACACTCACAGCACACTTTATGGACGAAATGAACACTACTACCCAGTATTCGCAATAATCACTCTGTGAAGGTTATCGATACACAACAATGACCTTGATGCAAATACATTGCATTACATCATGCTATGCGCTGAGGCTTTTGACCATGCATGGCAATTTGTTGCAGTGGTGCATTTTCACTAAACATCTTTTCATCATTCTTTAATTTAAACTAGTTGACTCAAGAACAACTAAAAATAACTTGTTACTTTTCTGACACTCTGTTTGCACACGATCATTGAAATAATAGTTTGATTTTGAATACCGATCTCATCTTTGCTCAGATGAAAATCAAAATGGCATGTTCTGCTAAGCATAACAACAATTGCCTCAACCTGTACATAATTTCAAAATGCTATTGTATGTTACATAACTATAGAAATTTATGAGAGTGCTTTAGGTAGAACTTATATATTATATTTAGCGGGTGGCACTAGTGGTAGACATTGTGAGGTGCTCTGTGTCTGTGACATAGGCATAACCTATGGCCATAGCTAGCTATTAACCCATTAGACCCCACAACAGCCGCTCTGCAGTCAAATGTCAACATTTTATTAATATATCCTATTTCTATGTATACATGCATGTGGAGAAATTACTACTCTTCAAAATAAACACAACTTGTAATTGTCAATATTGAATAGTTTTTTTTCTACAGATTTTTTAACACAAGGAGGTAAAATCGCTCGAGATTTGCCAGAAATCCTGGGAATATGGTGGCATGTTTTAATAAAATCCTGGGGCCTAATGGGTTAACAAGATGCATGGATTGCCCAAACATGGCTTGGGTGGGGATGGCAGTGTGGACAAACAATATACATTTATGGTCGTTATTTGGTCGTACATTGAAAGGAAGTCCCTGCTTCGATGTTTTTGATATCTGCTGTTTTGTATGCTATGCCCCATGCTTCATAGAAAAATCACATGCCAATATAGGTGTGCTGCATATAATTTGGAGGCATAGGCCAAGCCTTATGGCTAAGATTAGCATGGCATGGGTTAGGGACAGGGTATTCCAAATTATGTCTGACACCATCCGTTATAAGATTCTAAAACATCGTTCCACTCTTTCGACCAGGGAATGTGGTAGACATATGCACATCATGTCTTTTGTTCACCAGCAAAATGTAATGAGCAACGAAAAGCCATGCTAGCAAAATCGGCGCTACAAAAGATTTAGTCTAGATGTTTCAAAGTTTTCTTCTTGTATTTGACTCGGAATCAATACAAACGCAATGGAAATGCATGTGTTGCTATTCGCAACACATTTTGGCATACAGCAGTTGCTGGGCATGTTTGTAATAATACAATTTTCCATGAATGATGAATGCTGGCCATGACAAATAAATCATCAACACAACCAAACAAGTGATAATAGGTTAAACTGATTGTTGGTGGAATTGCGACTAGCCCCAATTCCAGCAACACAATCGTAGCCACGAATTGGCATCGCACAAAAGATAGCTTATAGTCAAAGTATACTTTTAGTTTTGGCGAATATGCTTGATTACATGGAGTTTGGGTAACCAGTGAAATTGATGCTCAGTGTAACTCAACAAATAAGAGTAAACTTTTTTCTATTTATACGTAGCATTTGATTAAACTTTAAACATCAATTATATTGACACAAGTCACATAAAAATAAAACGGATTTCATATTAACACTGTATTATCGATGAACAGGTGTTACACTTGTCGTGATATTTCATCAGTTCTTGGTGCGAGTTAACAGCCATACCTGCATTCAGGCCTTTATGCAGGATAAAATTCTTGCCAATCCAAAAAATTCCCGTGTTGAAGCAGCGGTTCTAAAAAAAATGACATTTGTTCTTCAAAATTTTGGTGGAGACATCATGACTACATGAACGGTAATTACCTGTTTACCGGTAACCATAGTGATGATGAAGCCTTGTTATGAATGTAGCCTCGTATTAAGTTATAGTTATCCCCGGGGGATCACTCCCATGATCTGTACTAACACTATACTACTTTAGTACACAAGTAAGATAGCCATGAGACATAATTTCCCTGGAATAATACCCGTTTAATACATATAAAATATGCATAAGTAGTTTATATCATTAACATCGATGAGTGATCCCCGAGGAGTTATCCAATCATTTGTGTTGTTTACTGACTGACAGTCCGGGCATTCATGCATTTCGTTTACACTTCTGCCAGCAAATCAAGACCACGTGTAGAACCATGGAGTATTCATTCATAAATTTTTATCCTCAAGCGCTATTTGATTGGAAGTCGGGTTCGGAGTGTCAAATTCTACGACAGCGTTGGCCGACTTTTCATTGCGAGCAATGCCCACAAGCGGCAAAGAAAATATGTAATGACGTTACATAGAATTCAAACTACCGGGCAGGCTTGTTCTTCCCTGATACAAAACATACTATTCCTATGATGGTACCCATCCTACAGCCTGTCATATAAACGTAGTATGACGGGCGTTACCATTCTAAGACGGGTTATGCCTGTCTTCTCAAATTCTTGCTCGTCCATAACGAACTTTACCCGTCCAAATGACGGGTGGACGTGTCACTGCATAATGGCCTGCCTGCTTTGTTTTATCGGAATTCTAACGACTCGATAGTCACTCCTCGCATTGTCTAGCACACATAATTATTTTAGTTGCACTTTATCATGCGACACAGGTGTGTGTTGCCTAATCAATCGTATGATCAATCACTGTAAACTGGCCTTTATGTGAAAGCCTACAATGGTGCCTGGTTAGGGAGGGCTTGACTAATTATCAAAAAAGTTTTCATAATGTTCAGATAAGTTAGTCAGGTTTGGGGTTTACTAGTCTATAGTGATCGGCGTAGTGTTTATTTCTTGGTTAATTGTGTGTAGAATGACATATTGTTTTGTTTACTCCATGATGTTGTTTTTCTTTAGGTTTGTCTGTGAGGATATGGATGAGGTGAGGATAGCTATGACTGATTACATGCTGTCAAAGTGTGACATATCAAGGTAAGCACATATTGACGAGGGTTTTTTATATAAAAAAAACCAACCACTTTGATGCATCTTTTGAAGGATTCAGTCTAGGATTTTTAATCAGTAAAAAAGCTATAGTCTGTGTGCGCGTGTGTGTGTATGCATGCTCCATTGGATGTGAACCAGGGTACACTTTTCAAACACATACGCTCTATTTGAAAATTTCAAATACACTATCAAAGACATTCAAGAACAAATACATTCAATACAAATACAGGTCATAAACCTCAAAACACTAGACAGCTCAGAGCAGAGAGGAAGGTGGTGTTTCATTGTTTCTGCCCTATTCAACACCTTCAGTGCAAGAGAATAAAAGAAAAGATGGGGTTATAACCTTCCCAGGCTAACCTTCATTTTATAGTACAAAAATTATAAATATGCCAATATAGGATATTGATTCCCTCCCAGTAACCTTTTTACACAGGTCTCAAAATAAATGTTCGGAAAACAGTCCCAAAGACTTTCTGCAACTCTTTGTACTGAAAATATGCCACTTGTTGACAACTAAAGAAATAGTCACAAGCTAAAACCATCTAGAATCCTCTGCTAACTGTTACTCAACATGTTATTACTAATGCAATCTCTGCAGTACTGATGGCAGGCAGTACCATCTTGGTTGGTAAGTGGCATGTAACAGCTGAAATTATACATTCTACCAATTAACACTTAAATGCAGAACCAGGTGTTTCCATGGCAACACACATGATGGTTTACATGAACATGAATTGTATTCTTAATAATTAACCAATAATTGGAAGTTTTTTAAGCTGCAAGTCTTTGTATTCCAGGCTAGAAATTGGTATACAGGGCATGAAATAATTGGTATCGCATTGCATTTTGTGATGCATATATTGCAGTTTGCAAGTCAACTGCATTTTTGTATTGCAAAGTTTGCGACACAATATTCGTGGAAAAATGTTGTTTTGTTTTGATCAAGCGGTAACTGTCGTAGTGCAATAGGCATGGGCGCCGCCATTTTTCTTGAAAACAGAATTGCGATTTTACCGATGCATAGTCCTCTAGCACAATACTTGCTAGAGGGGTTACATCAATTCCTTTGCACTTGTGTGGCAGTATACAGAGTTGTTTCGAAGAGATTCCGCTAGCCTATGAAATATTCCGGTACCCAGTAGGCAATGGATTTTTTTCCGGTACAAGGCAAACATCTACCAGTACCCAGTCTTTCCGAAAATAGAATGATGCTACTAACACACACAAAACACCTGCAATGATGTCTTCTAACTAAGAGATATCTTCAACAACCAAGAGAAGAATGCTACATAAAAGTAGAGATATGAGTGTTCATAAACTCGACACAGTGCCCCTAACTGTCACTCAAAGCAAGTCGAGTTAAAAACGTAGTGTCCCATATATGTTGTACACCAGTAAAAATCACAGGCGTTTGCAGTCAACAATAAATTTGACGATGATCAGTGCTCCTGATTAAGTATCCGACACACAATCAGTGCAAATAGCAGCAAAGTCAAGTTTCACAATGCACTTCACTGCAGGGACTCATCTAGAGATCCATCCACCCGTCTTTTGGAAGGGTAAAATTCTTAAAGTGCATTTTTGGATGGGTAGATATTTATCGTGGACGGGCTAGCCCGTCCATGTAATTTTTTAGTGCGGGCTAGCCCATCCATGTCGTTTTACAGCATCACAGTAATCTACAGCATCACTGTAATTTTGCATAATCTACGGGTGCTCACTACAACTGTTTACTGTAGAAATTGACCCCTGGCTCCCCTTGCCAGCTGACCCCTCGCTCCCCTTGCCAGCTGACCCCTGGCTCCCCTTGCCAGCTGCAAGACAAACGCCTGAATCCAACCACAGCCCAACTTGTTATGGTAATTATCTAGCCAGTAGGGTGTTGGCATGAAAGGGGGAAAACCTAGGGCATAGCCCTAGCACTTGTTGGATTGGCGCCGCAATAAACAAATGTCTGAAATCGTTCCTGGCGTATAGTGGCAGAACAGGAGACAACTTGGAAATCGTGTTTTCCGGTGCGCATTTTGATTATTCCACGCAACATTTTAACAGATGTTGCCGCTGGATGTGTTTTCTGAATAAAAAGTATAAATTATTATTTTATTTGTAACAAAGATGCCAACCCTCCCAATTTCAGTGGGAGTCTCCCTATTTCACGGTTCAACTCCCGATTCCCTATATGTAATTTTTTGGCATCAAAACCTCCAAATAACAACATCTTTTCCACATATAAAATCCCATTAATTCAAAAAGCATCGCGAAGTAGTTTTATGCCACCACCAACCGAGTGTATTGCTCTAATTATTAGTGCCTGGGAACAGCACCCTGTCTCAATTCCCAAACTATATACATTACGGTCATTGTCAACATTGTAACCACATAAAATCCAAGGCATTGTCGACCACTCGCAGGAAGACGAAATTGGGTTATTTAACCCATTAGACCTCACAACGGCCACGGCCAGCCGCTCTGTGCAGTCCTGGAATGGCCACCGCCGGCCGCATACAGGACCCGCTATTAAAAAAAATCCTGGCAATTAACTACTGAACTAAACGCTACCAAATTTTGCCACACCCAAGTGGATACATTTTGCATCAACAACAGCTCGTTACATGCATGTGTTGCTCTTTCGGAAATCTTGATTTTCATCAGTTTTGTTCACGCTATCTCAAAAATTTTTATTTCTATATTTGTCATGATAAAATATGGTTTAACCTGAAAAATAACCGTCAGAATTTGATAATGTTTTCAGTGGTGCAAAGCTAACACATATAGCTACATTTTCTTCGCTGAGTTGCATAGCGTTATAGCATGGGATCATTGTCAAATGTCAGTCGCAACTTTCAAAGTTTTAACAAATGTACTATTTTGTCTTTGCAAATTGTGATCAAATGTCAACATTTTATTAATATATCCTATTTCTATGTATACATGCACGTGGAGAAATTACTACTCTTCAAAGTAAACACAACTTGTAATTGTCAATAATGAATAGTTTTTTTCTACAGATTTTTTAACACAAGGAGGTAAAATCGCTCGAAATTTGCCATAAATCCTGGGAATATGGTGGCATGTTTTAATAAAATCCTGAGGCCTAATGGGTTAATTAAAAGTTGACACCCCCACTGCGGCCAGAGGTCTGCATTCTTGCAGTCAGCACTGGCCCTCCTCCCACGCAAAGTGCTCCATAGCTAGCTTGCCTTCATAAAGTTCGCCCAGATTTAGACCTGTGATGGAACGGAAACCGAATGCAACACTAAATTATTTTTCCCGGTACTCAGTACCGATGTGTTTAATTTTTTCCTGTACATGATACAATTTTACTGGTAAAAACCAGCATATGCCGGTCTGGCGGAATCTCTGGCAGGAAAGTTATTTAAGTTGTTTTTATTGTCATTATAATTACCGTTATTTATTCATTACATTGATTGTTATTGCAAGTGTTTACGTAACGTCGTAAAATGCCGTCAGCTGCCACTGCATTTAAATGGCAACTTGTCGTGGATCCGGGACAGTCGTGGCTTGTAATTGAAACAAAGAATGCCCAAGTTGTCAATGTGACTTGCAAGCTGTGCCAGAAATGGCAAGACAAGATTCGCCACTGCCGAAATTATAACGATGCATTCATTCGTGGCGTGACCGGGCCAGCCTTGAAGAAGGACGATATCACGAAACATCTGGCTACCGAGCAACACTGGGATGATACAAGGCAGGAGAGAGGACCGCACAGCGTGCTGGACTTGTACCAGAAAACTCCAATCGGTATGTCAAAAGCAAGATTTACGTCAAATCCATGTCGTTTAATTCATATAAAAGGCTTAATATGTTATGTGTGTCCACATTGTATAACTGTAAAAAAAATTTAAATGGCAAGAAGTGTAATAGGCCCTTCGTATATTAATTGCCCTGTTACAAATAATATTAAATAAAGTATACAATTTTGCACACGTGACTAACTATTTTCATCAACATAATTTTTATACATCGCAGATTGTGATATACTTTTTCATATCACTTATATGTATTTTATGTTGATGTAATAACAGTTATTAATGTATCTGGATTTCTGTTTCAGGAAAGGCAGTGGAAAGTTCTCAGCAACAGGATCGAGATACTGTTGGCTGACTCATCGACATCGCTTCCATGATGGCGAAGAGAGCTCTGCCATTCAAGGTGTTCCCTGATTTGGCAGCATTGAAGAAACGGCACGTGACACATGGTAACATCAACGAGAAGAGGTGCAGGGAGATGACATCGGTGGTTGCAGAGGCATTGGAAGGGGAGATGAAGGCTGTTCTTGCGAAGATGAGATACTTCTCCATCCTGCGACACCTACTACACAGAGCTGTGTACACTCTTCACACAGCTGTACTATCTCTACCACAACAGCTCGAAGTAACAACGGGAACTTGACGCGTTGGCCAATGCCATGGAGGCTCACATCGTCAAGCCACAGAAGGCCCATGGGACTCGGTGGGTACAACACAAGCTGGAAGCTATGAGGGCCATCCTTCAGTCGTACAATTGTGCTGGTCGCCCACCTCGAGTCAGTGTGTGCTTACCCGACACACGACCACTGCCACTGACACTGTGAACGAACATTCGATTTCATTGTACACTATGCAAATGTATAAAAGTGCAAAATCATGAAATGGTGTTGTTTTCATAACTCCCCAAATCACTGCTGGTACAGTAATCTGCTATACCAAAAATTTATTAAAAAATCTCATTTTGCATAGCAATTTTTTAGATTTATTTCGTGCACTGGTATATAGAACCAGCTATATGTGGGCTATTCCACGTCGAAGTGGACAGACATTAAAAATTTAAAGATCAATTATTTTAATAAATGTATATTTTTTGTGATAGCCACTTATGCAAAGTTATTGCAAAAATTATATCGCATACACAGTAGACACCTATTATTTTGTAAAAAAAAATGCAGTAAAAACCACATATGGAAAGCATTAACATATTTATTATGTTTTGTACAATCAAATAATAACTTGCATACATCAATTTTCTTTTACACCCATAGCAGTTATTTAATACAGTACTGTTTGACTGTAGCTCTAAGCCAAATATCTAATAAACACAACTGGTTATTTTCCTACACTGGCATATACTACACATGTTGAAACCATGAATGGTTCACTATAGTGAAATGTAACATGAGTAAAACAAAATATGTATTGCCAGTAACCAATATTTTATCATAGTAAAACAGTGCCAGTGCATGAATAATTGGCATATTCAAAGGTACTATGGCAAGCGCCGCCACATGAAAACAATTGATTCAAAAGCAGTGCCTTTCCCCCAATCAAGGGACAGTATGGAGCTGAGTACCCCCAAGTCAATCCCAAATTTGCATGATTCTAAAATCATGTTCAGTGTTTGGTACCTTGTTGAATACAAAGATTTGTTGTCCCCAGAAGTGATAGGCATATATGCCCACATCAAAATGACTATCTAGTATCAGTAATGGCCAGGTGAACTTTACTGAAAATAACCAAACCAGAGTGACAGCATTTATTACGAGAGATAAAAATGGTTAAGGTTCTAAATAAACCCGATGTTGCCAACAGCAGTGGACATTTCAAGTTTTCTGTTGCTTTATAGAATATAGTGAATGTGACGTGAAATATTAGCGGTGTGCTGACCGAGGGGACTAACAATTAACATTACCCCAATTTTTTTTATTTTCTCATTACCTTGATATGACTTTAATTTGTTGGTAATTTACCCAGTAGATTTGTGTGAACCTTGTGGATTTGGATGTTTTTTTAAATAAAGGTTTAACACTTAAAAGCAGCCATTTTCTATCAAATATATTTTTCGCTATTAATATATAGCTAACAATTTGTAACGCGAGTAACCATGACTCGAGTAATTGATTAATTTGGTAACCACAAGTTTATTAATTATGCAATTCTAAAACTGTTGACATATAAGGATACCTTGATATTTTAGCTACATAGCATAAGCAGCCATTTTTAACAGCAGACTAAAAATTTACACTATCTGCCAAAATTTATATTACTTTAATTAGTCGGTAATTTATATAAAGTAGATTTATGTGGACTGCTTATGATTTTTTCAATATTTTAAAGCTTGCATTGTAATGCTCACTTGCATGATTGGCGGGCTTTAAAATATTTACCCCAATCAGTGTTTTGTTATATGTTATGTGTTCGTCTGGAGTTGGCAATACGGCAGAGCACACGTCTCGTGTCACTCATGTTATAGAAATTTAGGAAAAAAATTATTTATTAAAATGCAAATGTATGGTTCACAAAGAAAAGATATTCAGGACGTTTATGCCGCTATGAAACAAAATAATTGCAGACATAGAGGATGAGTTGGGAGTATGTCTGCACTGCTAAATCATTATGTAATATAGCCTTAGTGTCCCAGGAAAAAAGACCATGGATTAGTCTTGTCAAATATGAGCACTGTATAATGATACACAAATAGCACAAAATTATCACACTGCGTGCCGCGGCAATTTGATCAAACCCTGGGCCATCAAAATTACAAAATGTCATTCAGTTGATGGCCCTTTGTAAATTTAATTTGCATACAATTAAAACGTTTAGTATTACTAGAACTGTAATATAATAGTGATTTAAAACTTGTCAATGGTATTCATTTATTTGTTGGATTAATCGCGCATTACTTAAAAACACAAATGGAATCGACATGCCACTGTTACTATGAAAATGGCAAATTCGATGATTTAAACGTAGTGTCATAGTTTTTAATAATGATGTAAACAAAATGGAATTGTAGCTAATAATTAATTTCTAGTAATAAGGTACTAGTACTACAAAAAAATACATTACCTTGACGCAGTCTGGCAGTATTTTCCCACCGGTGCTGAGATCCATTCGCCTTTTTCTATATTCCTTTGCCTCCTTGGACCATTGGCATCTGATCTACCGATTAGCGATTATTTAAAAAAAATCAGAAAGGTAGTTATTTATTTACGTGTTTGTGCTCACCCAGTATGCTGTTCTACCTGTCGGAGGAAGATGGAAACAGTGGGCGAATTGAGTGGTGAGCCACTCTCCTGAGGGTGTCGGTGGTTTCTTTTACCAGAAAATAGCAGGTGTATTAAAGCTAGTCATATTAACCATTTCAGTACTACAACCTTGATCTGCTGTGACCACTGAATACTACATTCCCAGTGAATATGCAAGAAAATCGACTGCATCACTTCAAGTCAAGATTTCGGCAACAAAAATGCATTTTATGAATAGGAATATTATAATATATTCTGAAAGTACAATAATCAGCCAGTAAAATGAGCCATATCAGTTTACATTTCATCATTATGGTAACCAGCAATCCAAGATGGCCATCACAATTTCAACGTTTTTGCAGTTGCTGAACACAGTTGTATACCAATGTACAGTTCACCAACATCATTGTTTCGATTGTCAACATCCGACAAAGTTTCGTCGCTAAAACTATCAAATAATCTGTCCAAAACATATATCCAGTTGAAGTAATGCCGTCCACCATTGTGGCCATCGTAAATTTTTATAATCCATTATTAAAAACTGTAAAAATTTCCAAAAAATCATATTGAGCGATAATCAATGATTGCCGCTACTGAATTTTACCAGAAAATATCAGGTGTATTATCGTAATTTACTGCTGTATTCCATTGCGTGCACGTAAGATGCGTTCATATGCAAAATTGCAATGTTGTGAGTGTTGTAGTTTTTCTCAAACAATATTTTAAATATAATTTCCTGGTTATTAATGAAAACACAGTCTCAACAAATGCTTGTTTTTATGTTGAATTTTACGGTTTTCACTGGCATTTTATGTATTGTTGACAAAACTTAATGGCCATTTGTAATGTTGACATGTCCCCTTAATTTGCCGCCACAATAGCCCTTGAATCTGTACTTGTAACATGTTGTCTATGGTATCAGGTTACACCAGCCATCTAACAAACACATGGCAGGGTGTGTCTATGGTAATTTTGATTGGCTCGTTATCCCACGGGGTCACCAGGTCACATACGTGGCGGCATTTCCGTTCATGTCAAAGGCACGATAAACTACATTAACGCTCACTGAATGCTGATATTTGCTGGTTTAAGTACGTGATTTAGTTATGTAGATATAATACTGATGTGTACTAGCATTACAGTAACCAGACGATGTGGTGCACTTTCACAGCAAACGAATATAGCTGGTTTGAACATCGTAGCGCACACAGTCGTTACTATGGAAACACTGTCGCTTTTCTGGGAATTCTAGGGGATTTCCAAAAGGACTGCATTTTTAAAGGATGGATTGGCAAAATATGGCGTTAGTGCCGGGTGATTTTTGTGGTGTCGACATTTATTTCAGTATATCCTAGCATGTTATGAAGAAAAAAAATCAGCTAACACACTAGCTGCCCCAGCCACCTTAAAAGACGCAAAAGATTGTGCATATCAAAACTTTGACAGTTTTCGCAAATCAGACAAAATGATAATGACTACATTATTGAATTCGAATAGAGGTACAGCAAGTCTATGAGATACGAAATGACTCTACCTGATGCAACGTTGGCATTCAAATTCTTGCACAATGCCAAAGAGCGACAGTTGGCTTTAACTTCTTCAGCAGATCTGACTTTTGCGTCCATGAAATCTGCTCTCAGGCGGATTTTTGGAGACAGAAGTACATGCACACAAGGAGCTGAAGCTATTCAAGTGAAACAAGAGACTGTGTATGCAACACAACTGAAAGAAAGAATGGTGGTGGATATGCAACCTCAAAGAAATCCCTGAAGGTATAATTCCCAAAGCTCGGTTGGTTGCTCGGGGCTTTGAGGAATTGGAAACTAGGGCCTTGTCAAAAGACTCCAACTTGTGCAACAAAATCTCTTATACTTGTTCTGGCGGTTCTTGCTGCAAAACGCTGGAAGCCTCATTCGATGGACATAAAGACAGCCTTTCTACAAGGGTCTGAATTAGAGAGGGAGATTTTTATAAGGCCTCCTGCAGAAGCCAAGGTCAAGGGAATTGTTTGGCAACTGCGAAAGTGTGTCTATGGACTAGCAGATGCTTCTCTTTACTGGTATTATAAAGTGCGCTGTTCGAAGCATATTGGCATGCCACGTGGATGACTTTATATGGGGAGGAACAATGGACTTTCAACAAGATCAGATCGACTTTCTGTGTGGGTTGCTAACATGGGAAAGAAAACAAGACTTTCTCTTATGTTGGTAGAGAGTTGTCTTGTTCTGAATAAGGAATACAACTTCAACAATAAGATTACATCAACAACCTGCATCCGATTCATCTTGAGAAATCTAGGATACTGCAGCATCACTCGACCTTGACCAAATGTGAACTTGAGGCATCGGTCCAAAGTTGGTAAAATCCTGTGGATTGCTAGATAGACTCGACCTGATGTTATGTTTGATGCATCAAACTTAGCAGCTTCTGTGAAAGGTGCTACTGTGCAGAACATTGAGGCTAACAAAGTCATTTGCAAGTCAAAATCTGAAGAGGTCGCACTGAAGTTTCAATTCCTAGGAGATGAGTAGAATTGGTGATATTCAGTGATGCCTCACTGAGCAACTTACCTGATGGTGGGACACAAGGTGGACATTTCGTCATGATTTTGGGGGAAAATGGAAGATTTTCACCATTATCTTGGCACATTGGCAGGAGAAGCTCTAGCACTTGCTGATGACATTGACAGTGGAAGAAGTATGTTTCTGGCAACTTTGCAGAATTGACTACTGGAAAAGCAAAACCAGAACTGTTGCCCATTAGTTGTGTAATGGATAATCATTTCCTCTATGATGCTGTCAAGTCAATTATGTTTTATCAGCCAATGGCTATGTCTTGAGATTAATAACATTAAAGAGCTAATTCAACACTGACAGATTAAACGGCTACAATGGCTTGCAACAAGGGACAACTAGCAGATTGCTTAACAAAGAAAGGCGCATCCTCATTCGGCCTTCTGAAAGCCATAAGTGACGGAATGTGGCATATGGACAATTCTACAAAAGAACCTGATTGATGCGATGGACTAACTATAGAGTGAATCAAGTTTATAAAGACTAATGACCAGTGTTGAATCTGTCATTCATTTCCAAGCTGATAGAACGCGTGGTGGCAAGTGAACTCAACACCTATATGTCTGAACACGGCTTGCACAAGATTCTCATTCTCCAATCAGCCTACAAGAAACACCACAGTACTGAAACAGTGCTCCTCCGGATTAGTGATGATGTGCTTCTCGCCATGGATAACAAGAAATGTGCTGCTCGACATGCCCGTGGATCATTCAATACTCCTCTCCAGATATATACTATATAGTATACTAGACTGGACATCACTGAGACAGCCCTCTCGTGGTTCAGATCATACCTCACCAACAGGAAGCAGTCAGTACTCATCAGGGGGGCATCACTGGCACAGCCCTCTCGTGGTTCATATCATACCTCACCAACAGGAAGCAGTCACTCCTCATCCGGGGGGCATCACTGGGACAGCCCTCTCGTGGTTCAAATCGTACCTCACCAACAGGAAGCAGTCAGTTGTCATCCGGGGGTCATCACTGGGACAGTCCTCTCGTGGTTCAAATCATACCTTACCAACAGGAAGCAGTCGGTCCTCATCTGGGGGGGGGCATCATCCAGCTAACAGCGTCTGGACTGTGGAGTACCTCAGGGCTCTGTGCTGGGGCCTATACTGTTTTGTGTCTACACCCTACTGCTGGGGGATATCAAGCGAAGGCACGACATTCAGTTTCACCTGTGTGCAGATGACAGCCAACTGCTGCTCACCTTTAATCCTGAATCTTCCCAATCAGCATTTGCCGCTATGGACAGGTGCATCACTGAGGTCAGGCTATGGATGGCTTGGAATTTTCTAAAACTAAATGACAACAAAACAGAGTTTGTTGTGGTTGGAGCTAAAGGGCTGATAGAAACCAAAGCAGCTGTGACAGACATCTCCATTGGGGAGAGCGTCATCCCAGCAATATTGAAAGCCAGGAATATTGGTGCAATAATTGAAACTGTGGACTGCATGCACATGTCAACATGGTGTGTCGTTCAACCTTCTACGGAGTATTGGGAAGATAAGGAAATATCTTGACTGTGAGTACGGCCAAGATAGCCATCCATACACTCGTCACTTCAAAGCTGGATTACCAAAACGCATTGCTATATGGCATTCCTGCATGCCAGCTGGCCAAGCTACAACTCGTGCAGAATACTGCAGTGCAGAATACTGCTGCCTGCATTGTTTCATGTGTCCCCAGGCGGTGTCATATCATGCCTGTCCTTCACACACTGCATTGGCTTCCAATAAAGTACCATGTGCAATTTGAGGTACGCATACTGACATACAAGGCAATGCAAAATGAAGGACCTTCCTACATCAAGGACATGCTGGTGCATCACAACCCTCGAAGGACACTTCGTCTTGTAAGCAAGTTACTGCTACTACTGGCTTGCCCATGTCCAGGACACACCTGGGGAACAGAGCCTTCTCTGTGACTGCCCCCACACTGTGGAACAACATCCCACTTGGTATTCGCCAGGCTCCCTCGACTGATGCCTTCAAGAGACTATTAAAGACTTGTTTTGCCAAGCTTTTTAGATTAGCTTTAATGAGTTGTGACATTTTATAGAGATATTGTATATTTTATAGATAGTTTTGTGTGTGTTTATTTTAGAGATAATTTTATTTAATTATTGTAATTTTGCATATCTTAGAGAACTAGTTTTAAGTTTGCATATTTTAGAAATAATGTAGTTTTCTTTGACCTTTGTATAACTTGTTTTAATGAACCTGGAAAGCGCCCTTGCGCAGTTTAGGCTGAAAAGGGCACTGTATAAATATTTATATTATTATTATTAATGAACAATCAATGAGATATAGTTTGATGACATTTACTGGACAGATAACATCACAGACTTTGTTGTTTGCATAACGTCTAACAGGACACTACATTTTTCATTTATTACAGAGGAGTTTGTTAACTTGTTATCTTTGTTTAAATATCAGTGTTATCTTTGTTTACATTTTACACATGTCTAACGCAGGGAGGTTCTGTTTCCGTTTCCGGTGGATGACGGGAAGGCAATGGCCGGTTTTTGTATAACACAGTTGTGCAAATGACTCATTATGCTTTAATAAATCTTTAATTGTGTTCTTAAACCATCTTGAGTCAAATCTAATATCATAAGAAATTTAAATAACCATTAACATGCTAATAACATGCTTTAAGATGCCTCGTGTTACTTTCCATAATAGAATGTGGCTGTCATTTTAAGAGTTAATTAGGTAATTAAATTCGCAAATTTGTCATCTGTTGAGATATATTGTAATGTAATTTATCGTCATTCCCTAGGCATATTTTCATTATCGACAAGACCACTAGATAAATCCCTCAATTTCAGTATAATATTTTGTCTCAAATGATGCAATAAAACACGCATCGCATACACCACTCGATCCACCAATGTTCTCTTCTGTAAATTTGAAGCCTAGTGATAAACAATACAAACAATTTAACTTCTAGCTGCAACTTATAACACTGACAAACATGGCCACTAGAACATGTGGTTTGCATCTTTCTTTGAAAGCCGGCAAATTACTGTAAATCAGGCATGGGTTAATTTAAATTAGTAATTGTCAATTTGTTAATTGAATTAACTCAATTAATTTAATTTCATTAATTAACTTATCAGATAGGCTTATTTAATGTAATTGAGTTTATTAACTTTACCAAAAGGGGTTAATTTAATTTAATTGACAAATTCCCAATTTTGTAAAACTGCAGTAGGCTTGCAGTAGGAAGTGCTAGTTTCATGTTCTATTGCACACACTCATGCTAACACATTGGATCATTGTCACCTTGTTGATCTTGGACAAGTGCCCAAAAACAAAATAGCAAAGCTACGTATAATTTACTTTCTTATATTTCTAGCTACTTCGATCCAAAATATTTTAAATAAAAAATAAATAACTATCTTATCGTTGAGATCAGGATTTCACGGTTTTTGACATGCAAATTGTGTTTTGGACAGTTTTTTTAATAGTTTTGGGCATCTTTGCCACATCTTAGGTATTTTTGCCAGACAGAAAAAAACATGGTTGTTCACCGATGTCCAAAATCTTCCGACCTTAATACCATTATTTATCTATGCCCAGTCGTGATCTCGACAAGCTAAATATTAGTTATAGCCAGATTATTATACTACTTGTTAATGTTGTATGTTTATTTGTACCATGGATGTTAAAGTCAGTATTTCCTAGCATGTTGTATGAGAGAGAAAAGTACTAAATGTTGGATAATGAGGAATGTCAGTAGCATGGTGCTTCACCTGTGGTTGTTTTGTTTTCAGCTATGAAAGTATGAGGGATTTGTGTCAGCGCTACAATTGTGCAGTGGACAGAGCACTGGAATGTGTAAGTTGATAAACTACACAACAAAGTTCTATGTAAAATACTGTGTCCTCTTCTAGGTGGGCTTATAAGCATGTAGAATGTACTGTTGGACAAGCATTGTCTTACAAAATTTAATATAAAATTACCTTTTCCTTGTGAGTGCTGGATTACTACCAAAATCACTGGCACTGCTTGTATGCTTGATATACATTTAGATTTAGCCAAGTATGTTTATGTTGTATAGTTAGTTTTCTTTTTAATATATTCTTATGTTTTATTTATAGATATTTTACTTATAAACTTCACAACATACATGTGTATGCAATCATATTGGGTGTTTGTGTATGTGTTTTATTTTTTATAATTGACTGAGCTAATTAATCAACGGATGAGTCTGAAGACAAATATCTGTTTTAAAATGTGTGGTTTTAAGACAGACAATAAAGTATTTTTGATTTGATTTTATTCCAGTCTAAGGCCTGTCTTGTGACATTGTTGGTTTGTTTTCGGAGGGTGTGTCCTATCCATGTCCATTTTCTTCTTGTATTCCCTCCTGAGAGTCCTGATGCTGTGTTGCTCTGGCCTCCTCCAGATTTCTTTGTTTGTGGTTTTATCTTGCCATTTGGTTTTCAGGATGTATCTCAGAGACATTTGTTAATGAATGTTTGTAGCATTCGGGTTGTTGTCGTGGTTACTCTCCGTGTCTCAGAACCATATAGCAGCACACTTTTCACGTTGGTGTTGAAGATTCTGATCTTGTTTCATGTTGAGAAAGATGATGTGTTCCACAATGTCTATAAAATGCTGAATTCATGCCTGGCCTTTCCAGTCCTGTTTTTGACATCTTCATCTGTTCCTCCTTTGTCTGTCACTACACTTCCTAGATAGGTGAATTTGTTCTCCTCCTCTATATCTTTTCCCTTCAGCTGTACCTTAGCTTGTTGTCTACTGTTCACCTTTAGTAGTTTTGTTTTCTGTATGTTAATTTTCAAGCCTATCTTTTCTGCTTCCTGCATCAATTTGTTGGACTTCTTTTGCATTTGTTTGTGTGTGTGTGTGTGTGTGTGTGCGTGCGTGCGTGCGTGCGTGCGTGCGTGCGTGCGTGCGTGCGTGCGTGCGTGCGTGCGTGCGTGCGTGCGTGCGTGCGTGCGATAGAAGGCAGATGTCGTCTGCAAAATCTAGATCATCCAACTGTTCAGTGAATGTCCACTGGATGCCACTTTAGCCCTGTCTCTCTCATTATCCAGTCTATCACCATGATAAAAAATGGTGATAGGATGCACCCCTGTCTCACGCCTGTCTTTACTTCAAATGTCTTAGACAGTTTTCCATTATGGATAACTTGGCAGGTGGAGTTTTCGTACATCTGCTGGATTAGTGTCACAAACTTTGCTGGTATTCTGTAATGATGCATCAGCATCCAGATAACGTCTCTGTCTACACTATCAAAAGCTTTCTCAAAGTCTATGAAATTAATGTATAGGGGTGATTGCTACTCAATTGATTGTTCTGTGATTATTCTCAGTGTCATGGTCAGTGCATGATTTGTTTTTCCAAAAACAAGCTTGTTCTTCGCGTAGCGTTTTATCCAGTGCTCCTTTCAGTCTGTCCAGTAGTATGCATGTGAAGACAGATGTGTGATTCCTCTCCAGTTCTTGCACACTCCCAAGTCACCTTTCTTTGGCAGTTTTACAAGGTATCCGTTTTTTCATTCTGTAGGGACTTTCTCTTGTTCCCAGATCTTCAAGAATAGATGTGCAACATATATGTTGTTTTTATCGGGTCTGCTTTCAGAATCTCTGGTGGTATGCCATCTGGTACTGGTGTCTTTCCGTCCTTTAACATCTTCAGTGTTCTATTTATTTCAGCCTTTGAAGGTGGATTTGTGTTAACACTTAATAACATTTCTGCTATTGGTATGTCTGGTCTTTCTGCTGGTGTGTCTTCGTTGTTCTTCTTCCCATCTTGATCTTTGCTCCGCTTCCTTGTTTATGGTTCTTCCTTCCTTGTCTATCACTGGTTTTGAAGGATTTCTTCTTTTCCCCGCTAGTGTTATTGTTAGCACCCATGTTGCTGTTGATAGCCACACCTTATGTTTTCTCTCTCTTTTGCCTATGACTTCTTTGTTGCATGTTTCTTTCCAGGTTTCTTGTTGCGTGGACCAGACAATGTTTATTGAGTCCTCTGTCATATCCTCTAGGGCTTCAAACCTGTTTCTCACAGCACATTTGAACTTGAGTTTTATTTCTCTTGACTTTAGCTTGTGAACATTGTACTGTTGTGGTCTATTTGCTGTGTTTGCATATTTCTTCAGCGTTATTCTAAGAGTTCCTAGTAAAAGAAACTTAACATGTATGTATTTTTCTATATTTACAACTCTGGTTAACTATGCTTAAAATCGCAAAAAAATACTTCTATAGATTAAACAGTAATTTGTTATTATTTAATATAACTATCAGTCAGGCAAATATAACATAATAATAATATAATATAAATATAATATAACACAACAGGTTCAGCCATCTTATATCGTAACCATAATATATTTGCGATACGTATTGCAATACGATCCTTTGTATTGTGATACAAAAAGTTTGGCAATACCCAACCGTAATTTTTTGGCTAAGCATAGATTATACAGATGTTTTCCATATTTAGCATTAATGCAGGTGACATAACATTCTCTGTACATATGGTCAAATCTCATGAACCGTTAGCACATCGTGTCTTGTAAAATGTAACAAATATTATATCGTTTTCATGTCTTGGTTACATAAAGTAGACATTTTTGAGGTCTTGAAAATAGATATTCTGGTCGCTAAATCTTAATGCATTCCCTGTGGTATGTCAATCCAAGCAATATGTACCTACTGTCATTGTGTGTTTAATGAATATATATATATATATATATATATATATACAGTATATTCAGAATTTGATGAGTATCATAGTTGTTGTCTATCAGACTGATAGACAACATACTGGTGCTATCAAGACACCTAGAAAAAAAATGTCTACTATATTTTTCATATTTGTCAGGGATCAAGATGGTTATGTTATTGATTTACCGACTGGAAATTTAATACAGGATATCCTTTTGAATACTACCAATACAAAGAACATGGTACAAACAAATATTGCGACCACTGAATTGTATAATTAAATATAGGGCATTTTGGGAGTATAAATTTCATTGTCATATCCAACATACTGAAACATGGGGGACAAGCTGCCCCTGATTATTCATCCTGTTTCTACAACTACACAGACAGTAGTTATGGTGACAGGATAATATCAGGATGAGGGTGACAGGACACCATCAGGATGAGGGTAACAGGACACCATCAGGATGAGGGTGCACCAGCAGTTGAATTGGACTAGAATAGCTCAACTCGACTGATTCCGATAATTTTTGAGGGTTTGGAGATTGTCGCACATTTATAAACCATCAACTCCTTATGTTCACTGATATGTAAACAGGAACTAAAAACCATGATGGAATGAGGAACAAATATATTGATGTACAAAAAAGTGTTCAGTTATATTTTATCATGTTTTAAGTATTAACTGTTAACTTAATGTTCTTAAAATGTGTTTGGGCAGGCAATTTTTAGGGGGCAGGCAACTTTTGTTAGTCATGCTGCTGAGCAATTGTTTTCAGATGAAGGTCATACACTGCTCCTCAGCACCATTTGTGAAGGTCATACACTGCTCCTCAGCACCATTTGTGAACACTTTTGCTAATGTTTCCTGCCTACTTTCCAAGTCAATGTAGTAGTCATTTAATACGAATCACTCCTGTGGTTTTATCACGATAATGGCTGCTGGGTGGATCTGATGTGTAGTGTATCTGCTTGTTGTTGTATGACCTTGTATATAAACAAAAATGTTGTTGCAACAGTGCATTTTCATTCCTATGGAAGTCCCACTAAGCTCCAACACTGGATGTTTAATTCATGGTCCTTCCAGTGTACTGTAATGGGGTGGATGGACACTCATTCAAATAATGAGGATTCATGAGGCAGAGAATTTGTATCGACCTCCATCTGCAGTTGAATTTCCTCATATAAAAATGTTGCTATTATGCATGCATCATTATATACTGTTAATTTTCACTTGTCCTCCGGATAACTATAAAGGGACATTCTGCTTGTTGAGTCTCGTTATAGCACAGTGATCTGGGTCCACAATTTTGGACTGTGTTAGGTGTTCCCATATCTGCCACCGGGGGGGCTACTAAACAACAGCGATCGCCACCCCCTGCACCAAATCCAAGAACGCTGTCGAAGCGCTGTTTATATAACTTATTAAATGATTCTAGTAGCATCAATGTTGAATGTTGAACTGAATAAAAATATATATATATGCACAGTACAGGAATTGATTTCCTATGATGATGATGTACTGGTACTACAGTGTATTACTAATTGACCGACTAATATGAATCGAAAATAATAACCTGGATCTGAGCATTCAAATACGTATATGAGTCAACATTAAACTTTTAAAACGACAGTAGGTAGAATCAATAATTGTTTCACTTCTTTCAACTGATCTATAGTATTGAAGCACATATTCATGACGTACATATCCTGAATTGTTTATTTTCATGCACTGGTAATGTTTTGAGTTTGGCGTTTTGCACACTGGTTTTGCTTCGTATCGTCACTCGTTCATTACTCACCTAATGATTGTTCAGAATCGTCAAAGCGATTATAAGTACGTTTGACAGACACAAAGAGTGCATCATGCAAAACAAGTGCTACTTATGTACAAACACATGATCGCCACTGAAAGAGAGGCCCATTTGGCATTTCCCCTTGGCAGCAGATAATCGGGATCCATGGCCGACCGCCTTATATCCAAATCCGCAATTTAACGGGGCGCGGAATAACAAAGTGCTACTATGCATGTATGTGTATATAATATATATATATACATATATATATATATAATCAGTTCTGAAAAGTTGTTCCATGAACATGATTGATGTGATCAATTTCTACAGGGTCACAGTGTGTCAGGCAAGGCGCGCCCATCCACTTGTCTACTCAAACATCTGCTCCAGCAGTGTTATAACAGGGCAGTGACTGACCCTGACAAGCTGAACCAGTATGAACCTTTCTCACCAGAGGTGAGTGCACACTATTTAACCCTTTTTATCCTGATGTAGTGCTACCCCAGCAGGCACACGACGTTGTAGCAACGTTGTAGCAACGTCAGGTATCGACGTTGTGATGACGTCGAAATATTGGTCGATATGAAAGTTGAGTCGACGTCGGATATCGACGTTGTTTCAACGTCGGATATCGACGTTGTTTCAACGTCGGATATCGACGTTGTTTCAACGTCGGATATCGACGTTGTTTCGACGTCAAGTATCGACATTGTTTCAACGTCAGGTATCGACGTTGTGATGCCGTCGAATTATTGGTCGATATGAAAGTTGAGTCGACGTCGGATATCAACGTTGTTTCAACGTCATGGTTGTTTCAACGTTGTAACAAAGTTACAAACTGACTAGATTTCAACGTCCTTAGTAACGTTTGTAATTGAAACAATGCTGACTGATCTGGCAGCACTGTTTCAACTTCAATGAAACAAAGACACAAATGTATCGGTGAGTCCTATGTTTTTTATTGATGATATAAAAGAAAATGCACTTTAGAATATAATTTGTGTCTGATTAGACAGTGTCAGTGGGTTGTTTTGTTGTGCTGGCTGTTCTTCCACCTCCCCCACTCCTCTCTGGCGCATACTTCAGGGTGGCGGCAACAGCTGTGCTTACGTCAGACTCGGTGCTGCCATTCACCGACCTCATAACACTAACTGAAAGGGAATGCATATACGTAAGTTGTATTATATGATATCTTCTGATATCATGAAATGTGATATATATCCTGGTAGTTTCTAGTTGGAAACATAAATCAATGAAGAAGCTTTTCTTGTAAAAAAAACCGAATTAATTAAATTTAGTTAATTACCAATTAAGTAACCACGGCCCACGTACGGAATTGGGCGCTTCCTGAAGTTAGGACACTCAACTATAATAGCATAAATGCAAGTATTAATAACGAATTAAGCAATATGCAGCGCAGAATACTAAATGAAGATTTCACAGAATATATAATATATTATAATAATATATCATTAATGTTGTGTTTCTATTATGGTAAATCAATTACTCGCAACAAATAAACATATAGACATATATAGTGACAGCTAGTACTGCTGAGTTCACCTAAGACTATTATATTATGTCCAAGACAGTTCACGGCCTTCGAGTTTGGCGCCTAAAATTACGATGTGAAAAGATCTACTTTCGTATGCTTTGCGAACAAAAATTATTTGCATAATGCTCAAAATCAATGTATTGGATAATAAAAAATACAGCCAAAGATTCACAAAGGAATTTCTAAAGATGTATACGTACCATGTCTTGCGGCGCACCAATCGTTTATAAATTATAACTGTAAAAAGAATATGGCGGCATGGGCCGGGTAGACTCGCAGTAAATAAAAAATTAATATTGATAATCGTCAGTGAATATTTTGAACTTATGGAGCTTACAACAAGAAAATTATGTCATTGTTTGTTAATTTTTTGTGAGAGTAACTACACGTTTCATATGAATTTTAGTTAGTTTCTTTCCATTTTATTTTGCTTCCCGCGTGGTGCATTACCGCGCGGGAAAAATCCCCTTGCATGCTATGCGAAATTTAATACAAGTAATAAATCATAAGGGTACAGCGCGCGTGAGATATCAGAGCTCGGCCTCCCTCGGTCCAAGCTCTGATAAATTACCTCCCGCGAGTGCGGGCGCCGCATGTGTGGCTGGCAAACGGGCTGTTGTCGGCAAGCGCTTGCCGAGCGCTGCCAGGCGATGTCCGCCCTCGGGCCAATGAATGCGTGCTGGCTGGGACATGATTCCTCATCGCGTTTTAAACCTAAATCGGTTATTTGGCTAGTGAATCAAACAGACAAAGTTGTGCGATCACAAATCCAGTCACTGACACTGGAAGCATGCTGTACGTTGGAAGCATGCTGTACGTTGGAAGCATGCTGTACGTTGCCGTTCAAATAAAAATTAATGTTCGTATAGTAACTTTCATCTTTAGCATAATAACCTAAATTCGAAGTCTTAACCACGTCAAACTTCGACGTTGTTACGACGAAGGTTGATCGATGTTATATTGATGTTGCGTACATGTTTTCCACTAATGTGCGTTGCGTATACCGACCTAAATTCGACGTCGCAACAACGTCAAGCTTCGACGTTGTTACGACGGAGGTTAATCGACGTTACATTGACGTTGCGTATATGTTGTCCACCTACATACACTGCGTTCCGACCTAAATTCGACGTGCTAACAACGTCAAACTTCGGCGTTGTTACGCCGGAGGTTAATCGACGTTACATCGACGTTGCGTGTATGTTGTCCACCTATGTGCGTTGCGTACCGACCTACACTCGACGTCCAAACGACGTCAAACTTCGACGTCGGTACGACGGGGGTTGATCGACGTTGCATAGACGTTGTGTATATGTTGTCAACGTCGCGACTTTATTTCACCCTATTTTCGACGTCGAAACGACGTCGGTGTGCCTGCTGGGACTCCTGTTCCTGACACAATCTGAGTAGGAAGACGTACCATAATTTTCCACATATAGTATGCCCCCAAGTACAATGCGCATCCTGACTTTTTGCTCAAGTTTGACAGAATTTCTATATTACTGCAGTGTATTGGCCACTCACTGTATGTAGAAAAATAGACAACAATAGAGATAGATCCGTGCTGATGACATATGCCTCACATCTGGCACTTGAATGTAGCATCACAATTTCAGATGAACATCCGTATCACATGTTTGCAAAAATAAGTCAATCTTACGTTTGAATAACTTTGAACACAGATACACATGTATTGGCATAGATTCGCGATTATTCAAGAGTAAAACCACTGATAAAAGTCAAGTGTTGCAGTGGATGCTGTGTATAACCAGGATGAAGTGGTGGCCGAAAGCTTTGGGGCAGAACTGCCTGTCGATGGACATGGCTTCCAGTTCGGTTATAAGAGCTGTTTACATAAGCCAATCATGTTCAGTCTCAACCCAGCAGGATTATGATAATGCAGCAAGCACATGGTATCACCATCTTGGACGAATAATTTTTCAATCATGCATGGATTGTTTTAGCACAGAGTTTTTCAAAATAGAATCAGACAGTGACACATTGTTTGACAAGAGTTGGTTTAGATAATCTTGGGTTGTTTCTCAACAAATTCGAGTTGGATGTCGAAATCAGTAGTCACTAAATAGCGTAACAGCGATCTATTATCATCCAGCAACAATGTAACAACTAGACATGGAAATGGAAGAAGACCACCCACCTGCTTAATATAAGCCGATTTCACAGAGTTATCTGGCCCTGTTGTTGATCATAGCATTGTCCATCATAAATGAAATTAAAAGGGCCCAAATTATTATGGGTGTTCATTCACTATGGATTTCCTAACGGAGGTGGTCTTGATTACCTGTGATATGGTGCAACTGTTTGTTTGCTAAATTCCCGAAGGCGGAAGAGAGTTAGCTAAGCCTAAGCAATGACCCGTGATCACTCAGGTCTCATAATATCGATTGGCAAACCAGCCGAATGCCATTTGTAACCAATAATCACCTCACCTTCACCTATCCTCTTCGGGCCCAGTGGCCCATAAGGCCGAAGTGCATCTCCTCCACTCGCTCTGTCAGCTGCTACACGTCTGGCATCATTCCAGCTGTTCCACCCCAGTATGCTTCTTTCATTTTCAATAGTTGACCGTCATGTTGTCTTTGGTCGACCAACCTTTCTTCTACCTTCGGGGGTCCAGGTCAATGCCGTATCACATTTGCTGTTCTTGTCCATTCGTAGGATATGTCCTACCCCAGGGTTAAAAAAAATCATGATTTTTATTAAAAAAATCGGATTTTTTTATTTAAATCGGATTTATTTGATTTTTTTTTATTTATTTGATTTTTTTGAAATCTGGTATATAGATATTTATATAGATGTTTAAATTTGTAAACTCTTTCAAACATGTTCTATTCAAATCGATTTGGGTTCTTGTCTTAACTTAAGAGGATACATGATTTTTGCTTATATAAAGACATTAGACAATGTCCACAAGGCCTCACACCCTGTAGTTGCATAATCTGTCTTGGAAAGGAAAGCATGCTGTGTGTCTGTGGCTGTAGCAGTGGTAATTATTGTTTGCTGAGATGGTGGATTAGCACCTGTCCAGGGCTCTGTGTACTCTAAGGGTATCTAACCAGAATACAAACTGGTACAATATTAAACAACTGAGCCATCATACTGAATTGGTAACAACTAGCACAAGCTATAAGTGGACTTTAACTCAGGGCTTCTGTGTTGAAAAGATACTTCCTCTGGAAGACAAGTTTGTGTGGCTTCACTACATTCAGAAAAGGGATAGCTCAAACATACATAATGTCATAAAACATTTGACTATCAGGCTATCTGGTGACAATACAGCTACACAAGTGTGCGCACTTTGTGTTTTGTATTAAAAACATACAAAACTTTGTTGATCTCGATGCTTGTAAACAATTATTTGTGTTAAATTCATATAAATCAGTTATTAAAAAAAACCGGAAGTAAAAAAAATCATAAATCAAATGATTTAAATCAAACAACCCTGTCCTACCCACTTCCATCTTCTTAACTTGACCTCGGTGCTGATTGTCTTCAATTTTGTTTTTGCGTATGGCCATCGAATTTGTAGGATTCGTCTCAAGCACTTGAAAAAAAATGTATCTAACTTTCTGTTGTCAAATTTTCCATGTTTCACTTACATACAACAACACTGGTTTAATAAGTGTGTTAAAAAGCCTCAATTTAGATCTCAATGTGTATATATTTGAACTCCATATTTGCTTTAGTTTCATGAAGGATACCCTAGCTTTACGAATTCTGTTAACAATGTCATCGCCGCCTCCTCCTTGCTTACTGACATTAGCACCCAGGTAGTTATACTTGTCCACTTCCTTTAGCTCTTGATCATCGATTAGTATTCTGTTTTCGCACTCGCTGTTTATCCTCAATATTTGAGTTTTCTTTTTATTTATTCTTAGGCCTGTCCTTGCTGCAAATTTATTTTGTTGTCTTTTCTTTGTTTGCATGTGTGTGTAGCAGGATGACATGAGTACTATGTCACTATGTCGTCGGCAAAGTCCAGGTCCTCTAGTTTTGACGTGAAGTTCCATCTTATCCCTGTTTTGTTTCCTGCTGTTGTGGTTCTCATTATCCAGTCCACTACTATCAAGAAGATAAATCCAGACATTACATCTCCTTGTTTAACTCCAGTTTTGACCTTGAACCACTCAGATTCCTCACCTTCGTCTAACACTGCACATTCACTATTTTCGTATAACATCTGTACCATGTGGATTATCTTGCATGGAATTCCATAGCTCTCCATAATTTTCCATAGACTCTCTCGGTGCACCGAGTCAAACGCTTTTTCAAAGTCCACAAACGTGATGTATAGAGTTGCCTGCCATTCCACTACCTGTTCTATATTTCGTAAAATAAATATCTGTTCTACTGTGCCTCTCTCACTTCTGAAACCTGCTTGTTTGTCTCTCAACTTGTTGTTAACTCCATCTCTTATTCTGTCAATGAGCACTCTTCCGAATACTTTACTAGGAACACATGTCAAAGTAATTCCTCTCCAATTTCCGCACTCTGTAAAGTCCCCTTTCTTCGGTATTTTAACGATCAGTCCCTGCTTCCACGTTTTTGGAACTTTCTCTTGTTCCCAAAATGTTCTGAATAATTTGACAAGCCATTTCTCTGTTGTATTCATGTCTGCTTTTAATAATTCTGCTGTAATTTTGTCCTTGCCCCCTGCTTTCCAGTTTTTCATCTTCCTTAGCGCTGTTCTAATTTCTGCTTTGTTATTGGGTCAGTGCTGATTTCATTTATGATCGGATCTATCTCCACATCTGGAACAGGGTCATCAGGTATAGGTCTATTAAGGATTACCTCAAAGTGTTCTTTCCATCACTCCCTTCTGGCCAATCCTTCCGTTATTAAATTTCCACATTTGTCTTTCACTGCATTTGTTGTCTTACGTTTGTCATTACTGAGGGTTTTTGTAATATCATACGCTTCTTTCATTCTTCCATTACGTGCTGCTTCCTCTGCTTCCATGGCAAGGTGGTCAACCCACTTCCTCTTGTCTTGTTTCATGCTCTTCTTCACTTCTTTGTCTTTACACCTATATTTATCCATGTAATTCTGCTTAATCC
This sequence comes from Lamellibrachia columna, assembly GCA_963662155.1. Taxonomy (NCBI): domain Eukaryota; kingdom Metazoa; phylum Annelida; class Polychaeta; order Sabellida; family Siboglinidae; genus Lamellibrachia; species Lamellibrachia columna. The sequence goes on from OY759265.1 coordinate 32,812,640, forward strand.
TGTCTGACTTTGTATGCTCGATGTGGTTCTTCAGTCGTTTTCTCTCTTCTACTAGCTCCCACGACTCCTTGCTGATCCATGGTTTTTGCCCTTTCTTTTTGTACCCCAGTACTTCTTGAGCTGTTTCTTAGTAAGCATCCTCAAAGTCATGCCATTGTTTCTCAACTTCTTCGTCGTCTGTTTCGTCGTAGTCTTGTAATATATCATATTTGTTGCGCAACTTCAGTGAGAATTGTGGTTTAATAGTTGGTTGCTGTAACTTAATTATATAAAATTTCTTTCTGATCGCCGTGTTCTTTTGTTTTCTCTTTAGTTTCAGCTTGATTTTTTATCGCACTACTTGGTGGTCGCTCACAATGTCTGCTCCTCTCCTGGCCCTAGTGTCCATTAATGATGTCTGGTGTTGCCTGCTCACTAACAAATGGTGTATTTGATTCTTTGTCCTTCCTCCTGGAGAAGTCCATGTCTGCTTATGTATCAGTTTATGTGGGAAAATGGTACATGTAACCACAAAGTTATTAAGTACGCAGAAGTCAACAAGGCTTTCTCCGTTGTCATTTCTTTCACCTACTCCATGGCTTCCTATTATGTTTTCATGTCTTCTCCAACTTTGGCATTTAAATCCCCCATTACTAGGAGTATGTCATGCTAATGAACACTGTCCACAACTGTCTGTTCATAGAAATTGTCTTTATCTTCAACGTTGGCTTCATTTGTTGGTGCATAGACTTGTATGATCGATAGCTTTACATACCTGGAGAAGAATCTAGCATAAATAATTCTATCGCTGATAGGTTTCCATTCCATCAATGCTTGTTCTGCTTTCTTTGTCATCATTATTGCCACTCCGTGTCTGTGTATGTTATCTTCTCTCCCTGAAAAAATTACACTCTCCGGTGTTCATCTTGACTTTTCCTTGTCCCATCCATCTGCATTCACTAATGCCCATGACATCTATTTTATATTTATCCATTTCTCTTGCAAGCTGGGCTGATTTCCCTATAGAGTACAACATTCTCCCATTCCAACATCCTATATTTACATTAACTTTTGGCTTGGTTAAAGACGTCAGCCTCTGAACTTCCATTTGGCTTTGATCCGGAAGCTTCATACTGTCCAAATAAATGATGTCATCATCCACTGGTATCTGGGCAGTCGCCTTCCTGTAGCCATTTCCAGCACAAGCTGGCTTTTGAAATACACTTCTATTTTCCGTAATATCATTTGAGCTGGGAGGGTTGTTGGCCCTCCGCAGTAGGTTTATTTTCGGGGTTTTTCTTCTCTTAGCCATAGCCTCGTTAGCCCAGCACAATGTACTGGTTACCAGGGTGCACCACGGGGAGGGGAGGTGAGGTTGACTTGAGTGTCTTTACGGTTTAGTGCATAAACACCCCTTACATCCTTTAATAATATTAATAGTATACTGTATCGAGTTCCCGAGAATGAAGGATTCCGGCAGAATCACAAAATACCAACAAATTTACAATCTTGTGCTTCTGAACCAAAATTTGGGATCCTTGGAAGGGCGGAATCCCACTAAATTCACAGCCTGCAAATGCGTCTAATGTCTATAGGATGTTCCATCAGTTGCATGTGGTTTATGTTTCCTTTGATAAAGCTATGACACTACTTATTTTCAGGCTTGTTAACAAATGCATGTCAACGCATTTTAATGCAAATGCAAATGTTTCACTTGATTCAAATGCAAATGCGAAATCAAATGCCATTTTCCAGGAATGCATGCAAATGTTTTGGGGTTGCATTCAAATGTAAATGTTTTGGTTACACATTTGCAAATGCATTTGAATTAATTTCAAATGTTTTGGTTTTATATTAACGTTTTGTTTTATTTGGAAAAAAAATGTAATGTATTATTATTAATTAATTAAATAAATACTATTATTATTAATTAATTTAATAAATACAGTAGTACATTATTGTAACCACTAAGTACCACTACATACCGGTCCAACTATATGAACATGTCTGTAGTCATACACTGAGTCACACAGTTCCAGGCCTGCAGAGGTGGTGGAAATGGGAGGGAGGAATAGACAATTGACAGTTGACTGGGAACCATGGCAGGGAATGAAAGGGTAATAATTCAGGTAGACCAGAATGGAAGGGGAACCCAAGACAATAAACTGTCCACTGGGAAGATGACCTTGTAGCTAATTATAGCTATGGCAGATAGTTTAAAACGGATTGGCTCAGCTAGAAACAAATGCACAATCACCCTGACATTGGAATGCGACCTTTACCCCCCCTCCGAAGCCATGTTTGTTTTGGTTTGAGTTCGGACTACTTCGGAGACTTATTATATAAAATCTACATTGATTAATAAATTATTTAGTTGCCATTGACTGGGGATCAGTGAAATGAGCGTAATTTCTGAGGGCGAAAATGACAAGGAAGACCATGATCGAGTGACAGTTGACACTGACAATTTCGAGCGAGTGCACTGACAGCTTGGTGGTACTATCCCTGAGAATGTCATATCTTGCAAACTTTCACAGCTATCGAAGTGGAATTCCATCACAATAACGTTGATGTGTACAAAATTTCAGCTTCATGTGATGTGCTGTTGTTATTGAACTGTATGAATATACTTTAGCAAACTTTAAAGCTGTTTTTCTCAGAATCGTTTTCCATCAAATGAATCGGGTCACCTTCTCTTTATCTAACGATAATTTGGCAACTAATAGAGCTTGGTAGTATTTGGCACCAATGGAAAACCCATACAGTTGCCTTTCACGTGGTACAGTTATCTCAAAATGTAATTTTCCGACTTATTCCTGATTTTGATGGAGTGAGTCAGATTTGTATTGCTTAATCTTAATTCCAAGAACTCAACAAAGAAATCCTTGCCTAGCCTTTTATTACCTTCCCAATTGTCATTGACACCTGTCCACAGACCTAACTCCGTTCATTGATGTCCTCTCCAAAGTTACTGCTGGTATGCACTTACACCCCACCCAGTTTCCTTTATTTTTTTCCCAATTGTGACTGACATCTGTCCTGTTGTTTTAAAAGCTAGCTGCTTAGTGAAACCATGGTGCACAATTATTTCTGTAATTAGTAAGTACGGAAATAATTGTGGCACCATGGTATTATGTGCTAATAAATCAAGTACATTCGAACACAATAATACACAGAATAAAAGTTGTACTTGCATATGAATGGTGACAGGATAATAATGCATTAATATATTGATGTTAAATTACAGTCTACACATTAAATGATACACGTTTTTTAGTTTCTGATGCTTTATAGTTATACGTCAGAAAGGTATTGTCAGAAAGATATTTCTGATAGTTTCTGATGGTTTCTGATGCGTTTAGACATCAGAAACGTTTTTCTGACGATGTGGTAAACACCATGGTATTTACCATGTTGTCAGAAACTTGCCAACCCTGTTCTGACTCTCTAATTTAGATTTAAAAAGTATATATCATATATCTGCCAACTATTGAACAAGATTCACTGTGATATTAATGTTTTACTTAAAATTACATTACGCAGAAGAGACACCGCAGGTTATTACAGATAACCTCTATTGTCACTTCTCAATTTGAAAACTAGTGATGAACAATGCGGAAAAACTTTCTTGTACACATATGAAATTGGATGTGAAAGATTACATACAGTCTTGGTTGAGTATAGAGAATACACATAATAGACAATGTTCAGGTCAAACATTTTATTAAAAAATTTACATATATCTGAAATCAACAAATGTTGTTATAATATTAATATGCCATACTATATAACACAGTTTTATAATGAAAAAAATTTCACACATTCATTGCATCTCCAAATCACAATCTATCAAGTGTCCACGCTTCGTTATTGGCGGTTGTACGGACAGTCAAGTGACTGATTGGCTGTTGGCCGAAAACAGTCACCAACTCTCCATGAATATCTAGCAGTGGCAAATGTGTGCCAGCGACTAGCCGGCAACTGGCCAGTGACTGACAAAATGTGTTGCCAACTGTCGGTGGAGAACATACACATAACAACTACATTTGAGTTGCCAACTAAAAAAGTAGTCGCCAACATGTTGGTAACTAAAGAATCGGTATGTGCATGGCGGGCTTATGAACTTTAAATAGCATTCCCCTTCTTGAACAGTCTATGTTTCTAAATTCCAATAATAAGTAAGTTACTGGTCCAAGTGCGTATCTACCTACATCTTTGCATATTTTTTAACCTTTTCAAGTTGGTTCAATACTTAAAAGTTTTTGTGAATAAATTAGAACCTGTATTGGGCGACCACCCGTCTTGGACAACCACAATCCTAGCCACGGATTGTTTCTAATGATAATGCACCTGTAATAGGCATCCACCTGCCAAACGCGACCAACGACCACAAAAACTGGTCATGTCAACGTTGTAAGCGACCAGAACATGCCGAAATTCGATCGAGTGAAAAAAACAGATTGGTCCACACATCACACTATGCATCATAGTTATAGTGCCCCAATTTGTTATGTTATGAGGTACATTTTGCTTGTTTAAAAATGTTTAAATAAGTTAAGTCTATATGACTTGTATACAACTGTCATGCGAGTTGCATTTAATTAGCAATTTATGTTGTGAGGTACATTGATTTTGCTAATTAAAATGTTTAATTAAGCTAAGTCTGTATGTGTTTGCTATGTAGAACTTTCATGCGAGTTGCATTTAATTGCCAATTAATGTTCGAGGTACAGGCAAGCGTGCATGCAGGACAAGTTATAATTTTTCCTTTCTACATTTAATTAACAGAAATGCGGGCGCGATAGCATACCGGTTAGAATGCCAGACTCTCATTTGGGAGAACCCGGTTTCAAATCCCACTGCGGTTGCTTCGAACCTTTGGCATGTTTGATCACCCCATGTTGCCACGGTTCACTCAGATGTAGGGGTGGCAATGTTAGTTGAGCCATTTTTCATTCTTTTTGATGTCTATGGCGCAATCATATTCAAAAGTCTAAATTGTTTTACATAAACTATGATTATTAATAGATCATTTTGTAGGAAGATGATATATCTAGCATGCATAGATAATTATATATCGCCGTTTCAAATAGGGTTGTTAAGCTGGCTCAACTAACACTTGATGTGGGGTAAGTTGAACCACCCTGTAACGTAAGTTGCGTAAATTGTTTGCATAATTGACGTAGGCCTTGTACAAAAAATTCATTCACTCAGCCAACACATCTACCCATTGGGCGTAACATGTCTGACAAGTCTACACATTTAATTAATTAGTCAACACAATTAATATAGATTTATAGGGAAATCACAACCATTGTAACTAACTGCTAATAAAAATGATGTTGCCTTGTAGCTATCCTATGTCCCAATTTGCTCGGAAAAATTTATTTCTTGATTTATTTTGGAGTAAAGCACATTCGTCTTCATTCTTTATCCGCTACTCAACTAACACTCCCTTTCACCTTGGGTGGCTCAACTAACCCCGTTTCAACAATTAAGCTTGTTTAACTAACTTCTCATTAATGCACGAAGCTTCTCTGTGCATAGTTAAACTATTTGTAAACAATAAAGGCTACCAGTGTAGTCGTGTATGTTGATAGTTTACACACCAGCAGACATTAATCACAATTACTAAAAGTTTTGAAAAAAACATACTTTTAGCTCACATGTTCTGACCGTTGTTACAAACGTAACCTACTTTACATGAATCATGTTCTAATAACATGTTCAGTCACTGGGTGGTACCATGTAACTGTCGCTGCTGTAGTTTCCCTGTAAACATGGGAGGCTCAACTAACCGAGTGGCTCAACTAACACTGCCTTCCCCTACCTGGCAATACCAACAGTGGTGGATATGTGAATGAATAGTCTTCGCACAGTAATTGCAGCATGGCTAAATGTTTCCCAGAGAAGTTGAAATGGCCTTGGAATGAACAGGTCTGCCAGGGGGTGAAGTGTAAAGCGCTTTGAGCAGTCCTAAGGATGGGATGCCTCGCTATATTAGAACTTACCTTTTACATAAGCTGTCATGTATTTTATCTTATCTCACACATACAATCATAAATACATACATAATTGGTCAGTTTTACCTGCAACCTGCTATGGGAAACCACCTGTCTTGAGAGACCGCTTTCGCTGTGCAGAATGGGTGATCGCCCAAGACAGATTCTACTGTAACTGATACATGCATCCACTTGTATTTTGAAGAAAATATAAGGTGATATACGTTTGTCTGTATCTGAAGGGATAAAGTGTTTATTATTATAAAATACACTTCATTAAGGATAGGATGCCATTTAGAAAAAAAAATTCCTTTGATCATTCACAATGCTATATCTTGCTTTGGAAACATGTATGTAGACCGTTAACTTGCACTGTGTTAAGTCTGTTACTCTTATAGTCTGGCTGGCTGTGCCTGGATCAGTATTGATCTGTCTGATCTGTACTTAAATTCTCAGTACTGCAAAGTACCACTAGCTAGAGTGTGGGTCACACTTAACCCTTTGTCTGTATCAGTGTGTTGTCTGTACAGTGTAGTATTTAGACAAAATGTATGTCTAGTATTTATTTAGCTGTCAAATTTGTCCTAATACTGATCTAATGCTAAATGTATTCCAATAGAGGGTAGAATTCAGACAGTGTTGCTAGCTCTCAAGTACAATTTTATACCAGGTAATTAATTATATGAAAACATTCAGTAGTGTCTCATAATATTAAAAATAAAAAGCCAAACCACTGTAATTTGTTGTAAAACTGTATTCCAGCACGTTATTTTATTAAATGGTAAGCTATCATAGAAAAGATTAGGAGTAATGTAAGATGACAAAAATCCATTGTTTACTGGAACCAAGCACCAATATATGTGTCCCCTGCTGTCCTAATCGACCAAATATGAAGTTTCATGACAGGCATTTGAAGTTGTGATTTGTCAATTGGCTGAACATTTTATGTTATTGTACCACATTGTCAAATCGATACCGTTTTATGACAATTAGGAGGTTCCTTCCATCTGTATCTTTTACAAAATAGTCCACTGCTAAGGAGAATTTGGATTTCAAAATTATCATGTGATCCTTAGCGGTTCAGATTTTAGCAAAATGTGAATAACATAAATCAATATCCATAAAATAATTATTCAAATTTAACTAGTTAATGTCTAAAGAAAACATCTGAATAAAAAATAATAAAACAATTTATATATTGTGACCCATCTTAACAAAATGAGTCACATGTCCCATTTTTAACATAATTATATAGTTATCAGTATTGTTGACAAGAGCAGCATCTCAGCTTTCACATCATGCATCAAGCAACCATGCAATATCATCTCAGTTCTAGCCGAAGCTACATTTTGTATAGGGTAGAAATCTTCAAACTGAGAAATCAGCCGTCAAAGTTTAGTATGTTTATTACCAAAGCTACCTTAGTTACTATGCACTTACCTGACAGATATTTGGACCACTTGAAGATAAAGGCATCCTCATGACATTTTACTAATATTAAGGTCTTTGTCAGAAAAAAATATGGAAAAATTAATTGCCTTGTCAAGGAATGTCAAAACTAGCAGCACTATGCTACAAGTGTCATAATGTGACGCATTTTAGTTGAGATAATGGTTACTAGTGACCTTCTTTTGTAAAACACAGATGGGGCAGTAAGAACTTACTTGATTTTTGCGATTTAAAAAATAATAAGCAATTTATTCAGCCTAAGGGGAGACTCTGCAGGTGGATTTTTTTAAATAATGATTTTATTATCCATAATGTTTCCCTATTTTGAGAGCATTGTATTCATAATGTTAACTTCGGTAACAATTACATACCTCCAAATCACTTTTATTTGTGGGTAAAGCATGCATCTTCCAAGAAAGAAATAATCCTGTTTTCTCAAAAACATGTCTCATATCTATGGAAGTAATAATTCTACCAAAGTAAGGTTTTTAGTGTTATAATCAGCTTATTCTTCTTTGTACAACTGGGAGAAAACATTATCACAGTAACCAAAAGCTACATCAGTATTTGTCGGCAAAAATATTTTTTTTAAGGAGTTACCCAAAAGTTTTTTAATAAACTACTTTTTTTTTAATGTTTTCTACCAGTTGTGTAACATATTGCATACTGAAAAAGGTGTTTCAAATAATTATAATAATATTTGTTCAATCTGATATTCTTCATAGTAAAAAATGCACAAGAGATTCTTAACAATGGCAATGTGAATGGCATATTTAATAGAAGACAACATATTTAATACAATACAACAACAAGTACATAAACAGCGACACCTCAAAACAGTTAATCATCACTGGGACACCAGCCATGTCCTCTCTATTCAACACATTCTTATTATATATATATATATATATATATATATATATATATATATATATATATATATATATATATATATATGTTAATTCAATGACCATACACTCTATATGGAAAGATGATATGCAAAACTTTGTAACAATGCCACATTTGTGAGAGACCATCCACAAATTACAGACAAAAAAGCAATTAATTATCTGCATTTTCAGCTTTGTTTTACAAACTTTGTTTTTCTTCAAAGATAACGCTAAAATACATTAAATATAACTAAATATATGGTAGAAATTATGGTAGTCATAAAAATTAATACTAAGGAACCATTTTCAGGGAAAATCTCAAAATCGTTGGATTAACCAGTGTTTGTTAAAAATGGCATTTGCAAAGTTTCATGTTTTTAATACCGACATCCGACTAATTTTGTTATATTTAAATGTAGATAAAAAAAATTTACTTGTTTTTCCATTTCTACACTGTCTTTTCCTGTAATAAAATGTTAAACTTGTTTTTTGCATCTAACATTTCAATAACATTTCATTTGTATATGAGCAATTCTCAAAAGGTCACCACTTTGTATATACCAATCGTAATTAGTCAGTTAAACTTTCTCTAGTTTGTATACGACATCCAGTATCTGCTTGTAGAACAAATTCCATATCTGTGCCATTTTCTCACATAGCGGCCAAAAGGTCCAACGCCAAACAAGCCAGATATCGCATCAGCCATGATCGGGCGGAGACTGTTTCGATTAGACAGTTGTATACGTTGACAGTCATTTGCAGAAGCATCGCAAAAACAGTCTTGTTGTAAGTAGTGAGTGCGCATCGCCATGGATGCGATGTTGTGCCTATGTGCGATTCAGAGGTCATATGTTCAATGACTCTTTCCAGCCTATCACTACAGTCGACCCTTACGCTGCTTGCGTCAAATGTGTTAGCTCATCTTGTTGAATTATGCACAATTTAAACAAACAGTAACATGCAGGTGCACATATTTACATGTACATAATTATTAGTTATTCTAGCACAGGAACAATCACGTTATAAGTAAACACTCCTATGGCTATGCCAAAGCACATTTTTCAGTACTGTTCAGTTCAGAACTGTATGAATAAAGCTATTCGACAATGCATTACTGTTATTACTACGATGTCATTATATTCCAGACTTCCTGTCGTACGCATTAACACAAACATATCATAACTCGGCTACTACTGCCTATGATATTGCCATTATTATTCGACTTTCCAGTCAAAAGTAAACCTCACCATTCGAGATGCATCGAACATGAAAATAGTAACATGAAAATAGTAACCTGGCATCTAGTTATGGAACAGGAAATATAATGCCCTTTTTGAAAATGTAAGATGCCCCTCTGAGCCATATCAGTAAATTGATCTTTTGTAGACTTATTGTCCTTCTATTACTTTGGAACTTTCTTGATTATGCCAACAGTGAAAATTAACTAAAATACGAATAAAAAGAATACAAATTAAGCCCTACAAGGGGCTGGTTAGGGAGAATGGGGGCATGCTTGGGGGGGCAAGTTGGTTTGACTGTGGGGCAAATGAAAGGGCTGGGGGGCGTCCCACATATATGCAGAGCGGGAATTTGTATTCGTAATTTGCATGAATGAAAAACTGAGTGCCCAAGAAATGTATCCATTGAAATTTAGTAAAGGCAGGCCCAACCCATGGGCCGGCCGGGCAAGTCCTGGGCTCAAAACCCGGTGTCATGGTATGTTTAATGGGGAGGGGTAAACTGACCCGGGGTCAAAAACTATTAGTATATCGACCCCCAAATCAGTTTACCACAGTTTTTCCTTATAGAAAAACGACCCTTCACCAGTCAAAAACTACATAGTATATCGACCCCCAAGTCACTTTACCACAGTTTTCCCCTATAGAAGAACGACCCCCCCCAATATATTTAAAGTACTAGAATATTTTAGTTTTGTGGCAAAGTGACACAACAGGTCACCCCCAACAATTTCAGATGAAAAAGTATTGCATCCACTAATGTGATTTTGTTTTACTTAAAATTTAAATAGATTGTTCTTTATTAGGATTAAGCATTGTCCAAACAATGTGTTTACATTACTTTTAAATTAACATTTAAAATCAACATCGAGAACACATAAGAAAATTATGAGCCTGTTTCAGGAGTTTAACCTGTATACACAACTGTTCATTAGCACAACTAAGTGTCTGTAGTATTATATCTTTGCTATGACATTGACATATAAGTGTGCATTCATTTAAAATTGCAATATGTGTTTGAATTAGTAGAATATTAATGAAATAAAAAAATTATGATAATAAGTGTTTCATCAGTAGGTTGAATTTCTATAGCATGACCCACGTTAATCTAATATGCCATAGGGATATTACCCCCCAGGCCCCACCCAGGCAAATCTTCATTTAAAAGTGCAGTATTCAATTATCAATATGAATTAATTACATATATTGCCTATAATATAATTATGGTGTATGTGATGAATAAACTGAAATATGAAGAAAACACAATAGCTCATTATACCATGTCCCACCTCCTCCCACCAGCCCATGCAGGCCACTAACTCCTGTACTATGCTGCTGCTAGTGTGACTGTTGCTCCAGGGAAGGGTTAAAGTAGGTCATCTCTTGAGGATGATTAGGTGTTGTGTTGTATAGCTAGCTCTGTGGCTGACTGAGTAGTTGCTTGTTTATCTACACCTATATTGTCTGATGAGAGGTCATCACAGGTCAGTAGTACTATGCACAGGAGAGTAGTACCCTGTGCAGGTCAGTAGAGTCATGTCACCTATGATTACAAACATTAACTTGATAAATTATCCACCTCATCAGTGCTCTGGGGTTTCCCCAGCCCCATCCCCTCCTGCATTTTGAGAAGTTTTGATGGAAGGAATGGGGGAGTACCATCATTTATCAGGTTTGTGGGGCTTCCCCACAAGATTTTTAAATCTACAGGCTTGCAGGTGCATTTTAGAGCCCATTTTGGTTAGACCATTATCCTCCTAGTAGGTAGCACTGCTCTGCATGATGTTTTATTATTAGTTCAGTTGAAATAAAAGTCACTGGAGTTGTCACCAACAAAATAAAAATAATTCATATAAAGATTTTGTGAATGCGAATATATAATACATATTTAATTTGTATATTTAACTGAAAAAAAGATACTAATGCACTCCACTTGGGCCACTAACTCAGTAAGGGTTCGAATTTAGCAAGGGTTTGGGGGCCTGCAAGCCCCTAGACGTATTACCAGTGTGAGGTGAGATTTGGACTTGGTGTGGTACAGAAAAGTGAACCCATAGAAAAGTGACTCCCAGGTCACTTTTCTATATAAAATTGTATATAATCGTATAAAAAATGTCCTACTGTATGCCATTGAATTGTAGAAATGTGACCCATCCTAAAAAAATATGTTATAGATATATATATATGGCATAGATAATAATAGTTACGAAGTTGTTTACTGTTCACACAAGTGTACCATATTCCCAATGTAATAATTGGTATTTTTTCTTTAGTTAAATATAATAAATTCCTCCATAGACCTGTAATACATTTTTTTATTTATGGGTTAATCAGCATCATATTCAATATTCACAGAGACTATTATAGAGGTAATATGTGCACAAAATATAATTGGGGTAGGTTGAGCAGATTTAGAGATTTTTTTATTGCAAAATGTGTGATTTCGAAAATAAAAAATATGCAAGAGACATAGAAATTTTTTGTAATGGCACTCAACAAATACAAATGTGGACAAATGGAAGATTACTGTTATATATGGACACTAAAATAAGTTTTATTGAATTGAATTTTGTTGATTTTATTTTTCATAACGTCACAAATTTTTTTACGGTATACGTGGCTTAGCCAATGACGGGATTAAGAGTTATGATAGAAATCAATATGTTACAATAACACTAGCTCCACTAAACTAACTACCTCAGGGCTCCATATTGGGACCACCACTGTTTTTATTATGTATCAATGATATCGCTAATGTCTCAGATATACTATTTTCTATATTATTTGATGATGACTAATGTAATGTCTGGTGAACATTTGGATGAAATAACAGAAAAAAATAATATTGTTAAAATTAATACTATTTTTATTATATGTCAATGATATTGCTAATGTCTCAGATATATTATTTTTCTATATTATTTGCTGATGACACTAATGTATTTATATCTAGTGAATATTTGATTAAAATGACGGACAAAATTAATACTTGTGGTTTGGTTAAGTCTTTGAACATTGATAAGACTCACTACATGATATTTCGAACATCCAACAAAAAATATATTAAACCATCGAAACTTGAGATTAATGATAATGATACTATTAAGCAAGTATTATTTTCGATCTATTACACGTACATACTCTAATTAGCGTACACCCCCGTTTTTAATTAGCATGATCCATAATTATTGTAATTTGACTAGTGTGGAACATCTTGTGTTAAATAGTTGGCACTATTTTATGTTGTTCTATAAAAGATACAGCACTAGTGTTAAACAATTACCTTATTGTTTAGAAAAAAATGTTGGTGTACACTTATAAGAATAGATTCCTTGAAATTTTTTCATGGCCCAATTTTTGTTCAAACACACTGTATGCTTGTTACGTCAAATACAGTATCTTTTACAACATTTCTCAGTGTCACTATTGGTAACAAACTTATCGCAAATCCGGTTCATTGGTGTCCAAATATGTAGTGTGTAAATACTTTATATAACATCCACAGTCGATTTAAAAAAAAAATGCATATCTGTGTTCAAATCATCGAAAGAATTGACTTTAGTCGTTAGATCTGCTAAGGATCGAAATAGTTGATATCCAAAATGGTAAACTCGGTGGGTCAATGCTGATCATGGGCGTGACCTCCATCTTGCCGATCACAGGACAAAGTATTTCACAAAAACTACATACAAAAGTTGCACAAACAAGCTAGTATCTTGTAGTGGATACTAGGTAGGTTTAGGTTTTCGCAAACTTAATTTGAAATGAGACTAGCAAAAAATCTAATTGATTAAGCACCTTTAAATCAGCCGAATATATTAACCAAGTTAAATGTAAAATCTCAAAAGGGTTGGCATTCTCAACAAAGGCAAAAGAGTATTAACTAGATCATGCTTGGTCACTGTATTACTTGTTTCTATTCCCATACCTGACCTATCGTATTGAAATGTGGGGATGTGCATTTGTTTCATAATTGTTCTAGTATTATAAAGGTTCAGAAAAAAATAATAAGAATGCTTGTCTCAGCTCATACTGAAACTATTTTTAAATTGCTAAATGTCTTAACATTTAGACAACTATATATTTACTCAACTTTATGTATAGATACAACAGTGGTCTTCTACCTTCCATTTTTGACAGTATGTTTAAATTTAATAAAGATGGTTACAGTTACAAGTATAAGACAATCTACACAAATACATATATTTATGGCAACTTTAGAAATATGCCTGCGTTCTATAGAATTACTAGAATTTACTGGCTATTCAATAATGCGCTACAGTTGTATATTAAAACAATTTATATTACGCAATGGTGTTAATATTATAACATGTCTCACAGTCACGATTAGTTTTCTACACCTGCAAGCTATTTTTGTGTTTATTACTAAGATATATGAATATATATATGTATATATATATATATTGAAATATATAATATTGAAATATATAATAGGGAGCATAGATCATAATAGGGAGCAGAACATTAAACAGTATACAATGTTATTCCCCTGTTGTTATCTTTATGTTATTAGATAGAATTTCATTCTGATTTGCTTTGTACTTATAACAAACTTGAATTGAATTTAAATTGTATTTACGGCATGCAAATCCAACCAGAGGGCAGTATGGTATCAAACTTTTGAAATTCAATTCAGATTAACATTTTGAACAATAACAGACTTAAGACTGTTAATATTACAGTCTCGTCTGTCAACGTTTACGAGCAGGTGCTTCCACAAATCAAAATGTTTTTTCATAAATTTTGCACATATGGTAAAAAAAATTATGATGAATGTAACAGTAAGTTAATTTGACATCAACTTTTGAAGATACGGACAAAAATGATGACTGCTTGGCGATAGGTAATGTTTACATGCAAATCACAGGTATATTTTCCGAAAAAAAAATTTCTCGAGCTTCTACCAGGTCAGGTTATGTTCTTTCATTTCTCGCTCCACCGTTCTTCTCGCAGTTTCTTTCAGTCTTCCTCTCACCCGTTTTCCATCTGGTGTTGTTCAGCTGAGAGCAGTTTGGACTATTGCTGTCTGCAGCATTCTCAAGACGTGGCCAATCCACTGCCATCTGTGTCGTTTTATTTCCAATGTGATGGGCTGGGTTTATGTTCTTCTGTGAAGTTCTGCATTGGAGATGGTGTTAGGCCAGAAAATCTTGAGTATTTTGCAGAGGCATCTGTTCTGAAAGACTTCAAGCCTGTGGTTGATAGTCTTTGTAATTTTCCACGATTCTGAACCATATAGGAAGATACTATAAACATTGCTCTTGAAA